>CM040240.1:229399901-229445289 GCA_022545495.1 Chrysanthemum lavandulifolium
CTAGCAATACCACAAGGATAATGCGTAGGACTCTTAACATATTCTTACTTTCCACATTGTGTGAAATAGCAAGCCTTCATTAATTTAGTGTCCTAATGAGATATTGTGGATGATCTCTTGGCTCTAGACTCAATTATGCATATTTGGTTCCTATGACGGAGACTAGGGAGAGGGTCTCCTTCTTCAATATCAACAATCTCTAAGAGAAAGTCGATAGATTATGTAGGTTCCCCGTGAGAATGAAACAAGCCCTTTTAAGAGGAACTTGAGTAGCTTGGGAAGTTTAGTACAGTGCGTCACTGGGTCCATGACGTCTTGTCTTCAATACCAGTGTTACCTTAGTAAACACCAGTAGCATATGTATTGAACCCGATTTCTGCCCTAAGGTTGAATTATTGGAGGGCTATTTCTTTTCACCCTTTTCACATTCAATTCTTTTTCATTCTTCAACCCCTTCAGTGCTTACCGAGACTTCATTACTAGAACCTTGTTGGGTTTATTCCAGTACTAGCTCATTCTCAGTCCGCACTCTTCCCATATTCTCATTTTTCTCCTTTTTTTTTATCATACCTAAGGATTCTACACTATCTAGTGGATTGTCCCTGGGTAGATCCCTCCGGCTCTGGCGGGATCGTGGGAACAAATACCTAACCTAACCATCCTTATAACACCATGCATAGAGTAAATTGGTTGGTCTTTTGGTATTGTTCTTTCCTTCATGAAACCAATTGACAAATCATTTGGAAAATCAATCAAGGTACTTGTGACATAATATCAAAACATTTTGTACCTTAATTATTTTGATCTTTTAGAAATGCTCCCCCTCAACATGTGCATATGATTTTGAAATTGTTTAGCACATGGAGGCAAGAGTTCTTTTGAAATAATTTCTTTGATCACAATTTCCTTAGAAAAAGCCTTTTGATTTTCTTGGTAACTTCTCCCCCTCAATATATGCGTTGGATATTTGAAAATCATTTTGCACATAGAGGCAAGAGATTTTGAAGTACTTTTCACGATTGCCAATAGAAACCATTCGCTCCCCCTCAATATGTGCATTGATATACGAAAGAGTTTAGCACATATTAGAGAGAACTTGCACTTTGAATCAAAACGATCATCTTTTATCAAATTTCATATTAAATCACAAATTCTCCCCCGATCAAAAATATCAAACCCTTTGAGATTTTGGATCCCAAGCGATTTAATAAGGTTTGGAAAACATGGGAGAATATGTGGCCTTGTTTTAAATACTCTTCTGGTTTTTGGTTAAATGCTCCTCCACAATCATGTGCATTATATATTTCCAAATCGTTTGGCACATGAAGGAAGGAGTGCTTTTGAAACAATCACCTTTTAAAACCGATTTGAGATTTAAATCATGATCTCTCCCCCGATAAAAAATTTCAAACCTTTTGAGATTTGTGATCCCAATTGGTTTAAATCATTTAAAAGATTTTGGGGAAAGACGTGGCATGATTTAATTTTGAAAAATGATGGATAAGAAACAGTTTTTTGACATTAAAGATTGTTAGTGTCAGGTATGATAGTTTTTAAGAGATCTTTAAGTAAAATAAAACAATTTCACAATCAAACAAGAACATAAAAAATTTCATTTTGAAAGATCTTTGGGTTTTAAAGAAAATCATACCATGACATAACATTAAATCTTTAGATCACCACTTATTTTGTACAACCGGACTTGATTGATGAAATATCGTTTGAAAATATTTTATTTTAAATCACTCTCCCCCTCAATCGATGACCGTAGTCGATGATTGAGTGACTTAAGTTTTGGTAAAATGAAGTCCGGTGATTTTCAAAATTAAGTCCAATTTATTTTCAAAACCAATATTTTTCCATTTTCAAAACAATATATTTCAAAGTTTTAGAAAAATGGTATCATCACTATTATCCCTGCACAAAGATACGTTAGGTGGTTAAGCTGCATTTGTTGTTGTTGCTGAAGGTTGGAAGAAAAACCGTCTGCAGAAGCAGTGAGACTTCTTACGTTGCATTTTTTTCATGCCAACTGAGGTCAAATTAAGCTCCGTTTCTTCATTTGATGATGGAGAAAACCAACTGCTAATGCAGTAAGACCTCTTACGTTGCATTTATGCCAACTCTCCATGGAAGGCAAATTAAGTTCCGTTTCTTCATTTGTTGACCCTAGATATAGTTACCCTTTCCTTTTGGCATCCAATCATCTTCAGTTGTGGGATCCGGATCGGGAACATTCTTATATACCAATATACCTGCATACGTTTGTGAACACACATACAGATATATGGTGGTCGACATCACCCAAACAGAAATTGACTAATAAAAGTCTAACCAACATATCAATCAGATCATATAAGGCATGGGATTTATGTGTTCATCAAACTCTAATCATCTAATCCTAACAATCATATCCTAGGCACCTAGTCCTTCAATGTAGGTTAACATCATTTTTCAGTTAAACATTTAGGATAATTAGATAAGTCCGATAAAAGATATAAATTTGAAAAACATTCTCCCCCTCAATCAATGACTCATTTTCTGAAAAATTTAAAAGCGCTGAAGTCGTTGATTGAGTTTTCAACTTTTATGGAAACTCTAAATCTGATTGATTTACAAGTAACTCATTTTCCACCATTTTGAACAACAAATATTTTTCTGAAGAATTTTAGACGGAAAAACATTTGTGTAGGAACAGCAATCCTTCGACATACTTTCCTCATATTTGATTTAGGATAAGTGCACGAAATATTTGAAAATTTGTTTAGCGCAGCACTTTCCTTTCTTGAAGAGTGGGTTGCTATCTGAAATAATATCAAACCTTGGTTTAAGCGCGGGTCACAGTCTGAAGTAACTGTAAGCCATTTTTTTGAAGCGCGGGTTACAGTCTGAAATAACTGTAAGCCATTTGATTTGTGACATGTTTTGAAAAGAAATATTTACACCTTCTGCTCGAACTTCATCTATGGTCCCGTGCCATTGTTGAATGACATTTCTAAGACCGTAGATGTTATCGATACCAGAAGACATGTCTTGAGAAAACATATTTTTGGTATTTTTCAATTTTCTAATTTTTATGGGCTTTTGATGATTTTATATTTTTCTATTTTGATTTTGTTGGTTTTATATTTTTGTATTTTGCTTTTTGGAAATTATATACAAAGATAGAGAAATAGTTTAAGAAGATGATGATACGAGTACCGAGATAAGGAAATCGTTCAGCACTTTGAAGAAGATAGAAGTCATCATCTCTTAAACTTTCACCACCAAAGCTTTCGAGGCTCTTGAATCGTCGACAGAACTTGAGCCTTCTGAAAGTGAGACTTTGGTAGCTTCCCCCCAAACCGACAAACTAAGAATAAAGACCATTTCCCCAAGAAGTAGAAGTGAATAAAAATGGTCTCATTGAATGAAGCTCAGCACCCCGAAGAACACGAGAACACCAAAGAAACAAGTTGAAACATTGATCGTCTCAGTGGTTATCAAATCTGGAATAACTGATGAAGCTCGATCATGTTAATATGTTATGCGACCTTGATGTACACATATCTCTCCCCTGATGGTTTTGATCTCATTGGAATCATCATTACATTGTGTACATGAAGCACTAACCGGAAGCACTTTATCATAAATCATATAGAAGATGTCGATAAGTAATATCATCTCACGTACCACATATTCTTCTCACATTTCTTCCAACTGAACGCTGAAGTAACACATACCAAAAGTCTCCAGAGACCATTTCCCCCAAATAGTTGGAATAATATATCCTTCCCCCAAATAGTTGGAATAATACACCAAAGGCTACGAGATAAACACTGAGTTTCTCTACGGTTATGACCATTGTCTTTCCGGGATAACTTCAATCAGGTAGAAGTGTTAAGTTCATCATGTGTACTCGTTGTGCTTTTAGATATATGTCTCCTTCCCCCTTGCTGGTTTTGATACCTCAGAATCAGCAAAACATAATATACCCATAAACTTGAGATCTTGTGAGAAGAACTCGAATAGCCCAAATGAATCCTGTGAGAATCAACTGCTACAGAAACTCTCTCTGACTATCTTTATCAACCCATATGTAGACAATTTGAAGTGACCATTGTTGAAGAAATCCCGATATACCTAACTTGAAACTGAAGTCGAATTCCCCTAATTTGTATCTTAATCTTGCACTTAATAATGTAAGAACGTTGTCGAGAATATATGCTTCAAGCAAATCTCTAAGTACTCACTACTCAAACAAAGCATGAGACATTAACCCCTCTTGAGATTATCCACATCGTCATCTGCATGTGACACTAATTAAAACAACGTAACTCCTAATAGTGATAGTTAACCATGTCTTCAATCAACCACCCCGACTGCTGGTAACTAGATAAACCAACTCTTCAACTCAATATCTTAAGCCCGAGCAAGTTATCAAATTAGAACACGCCTTTGTTGAAAGTCAAATTCAATCTCAGATAAGTGATAAATGATTAACTCTGAAGTCATAAACTTGTGTCAAATTCCCAACACGTGAAAACAACATACAATCGGATGTACATTGACCCACTGAATGAACCGCAACAAATGATTCCTCAACATCAATGCATTCTTCCTAAAGGTATACATGTAGCTACTGATCTGGAAGATTCACCAATAATGTCTTCGATCGGATGAGGTAGTCTTTTTCCTTAATGTTCATGTGGTTGATTTATAGCGTGCACAATGAGAGGAACAATAATCCATGAAGATTTGGCAAAGGAATACCAAAGAGCGGATCATTATTCAATAGTGCAACTACAATATTACGATAGTCATTATCAATGCCTTGAGGAATAACTGGAGATTGGGTTTCTAGATTAGTCTGAGTAGCACTTCTTAGATGGAGAACCAGTTGAGTCAGAAGTAACCGGAGCAGGAGCTTCAGGAACTAGATGATCAACATTTGTTGAAGGTTGGAAGTATTCATCAAACATAGGTTGAAACACTAAATCCCAAACAATAGATCCCAGTTAACATTAGGCATTTGAGGAGAGTCGTATGACCATAATTCAAACATCCATCAACATGTAGTATATGCACTCTTCTCCCCCTCAAAAGTTGCATCCGAAGTTGCTATTTTTTGATTTAAACAAGTGAATAAGAATATACACCAATGAATGTAGATCCACTTGAGGGTTGACAGAGCGTGGGAAAACATGAAGCTTGTTGATGAAGAATGTCGATGATAATGGTCATAAACATGAAGATTTCTCTTCTTTTGAAGATAAAGCGCACTGAAGCGTACACCTTTCTTTTCTTTGAGGAACGGGGCCTGAAGAGTTATCTGCAGACGCCATAATGATGAAGTACGAGGCCTGAACTGAATTGAACAGACGTCATAAGAAGATTTCTATTCTTCGGAAGATAAAGCGCACTAAGGCGTACAATTTTCTTTTCTTTAGAGTACGAGGCATGAACTGTTGTGTTCATACGTCATAAGAAGATTTCTCTCTTTTCAGCTCTCTTGGCAAAACATGTAATCAACCCCATTATCATTCAGTAGGCTCTTTGTCGTGACAACTGATGGAGAAAACCCAATATGATGAATTTGACTCAGAAGTAAAACAACCCGAACTCGTGACTTAAACTTGCACATAGTAACAAAGAGTGTGCCGAGACTTCATCTCCATGAGTGTGTAAATACTCATCATTTTTGTACAAAATAAACGCAAAATCATCTCGAAAACACTCGAAACACATCAAAATGATCAAAATATCACAAATCAGTGTTTTATGTGTTTCAAATGCAAAATATCAAAATCGATGAAAAACATATCAAATTTGCAAAATTGCGCTTTAGTCCCCAAGTTTATAAAATTGTCAAAATAGTCCTCGAGCCAAAATTTCAAAGAAAAGTCACCAAAGGTCTTTTAAAATCACAAATTATCATATTTAGTCCTTTGGTGAGAAATCTAAAAGTTTTGAGAAAATTGCAATTTAGTCCCTGAAAATCCAAATTGGTCAAAATTAGTCCTTGGGAATTTCAAAAATGTCAAAAACTCAACCCTTGGATTATTAATATTGGCAAAACAAACCTCTTGACTACATTTTCATAAGTTACATGATTGGTCCTTTGGTTTTGAGAAGTTGCAATTTTGGTCCCTATGTTAACATATCTACAAATCCAATCCGGACCCTTATTTATATCCCAAGCCCAAAACACCCCCTTGGCCCAAATACTTACCCGGTCCAAAACCTTGACCCGACAACCCAACCCACCATTTAAATAACAAAAAAAACCCGCCCCCTAGCCTGTCTTCCCCGACAGGTATGTCTGCTACTTCCCCCCTCCTCAACTTTCACTAGCCACCTCTACACAACCCTTTGTCTCCCCCACCTCACCTACCCATCCCCATTGCATTAATTGCAACCCTTTCCTGTCTCTCATATCAAAATAGAAAAATGGCGCCAAAACATGATTAAGGGCCAGGATGAGTTCTGCACATCCAATGGCTTGGATTGTTGCTGGGATCCACCCAGAGGAGAGAGACAAGCAACTTGGAGCATAAATAAACCAAGAAGGAAGCAAGAGGGAGAGTTAGTTTTTAGATTTCTAAAATTGTATGTCATTTTTAATATCAATTAGCTTCTGAATTGTATCTTTAAGTTATTTTGTACTCAAGTTAATCATTTAAGTGTATTGCAACCTAATTTCAGTATCAATTCAAGTTTAAGTTCAATTTCCAAATCTTTATGTTACTGTTGAAATTTTTAATCTCAAAATCATAGTTAAATCTTTTAGCAGTGTAGTTTTAAGCTCAAACAAGTTCCAATAAGCTTGTTAAAGCTTAGTATAAGCTTACATTCACCTTTCATGCAACTTTGGGAATTAGTCAACAAAAGTCAAAGTTGGAGCTAAAATGGGTGCAGAGATGATCTGGGGTGATTCAGAAAGTAAAATGGGTTGAAATGGAAGTACTTGGGTGGTTTACATTGGATTAGGTTAGTGGTTTCTTGGTTCCACAGTTGGCAGGCCATAGTGGCCATTGGATATATTGTAAGCTATTTCAAAGTTTCATGCATAAGCTAAATTTGTAGTTAAAATCTGTTATAATCTGTTTTAATAGAAGTGTTTAAGTGTTATTAAGTGAGTTTGATCATTAAATATCAGTTGTTTCATTGTTCAAATCATTTTGAGCTCTTATCAGTAACAAATAGGGGTGTTTGGAATTACTGTTTCATCTGTCATAAAGGTTTATTCTGTAGTTAGGTTTTAGTGGTTTATGCTTGTTAAGTGTAATTGAGCTCAATTGAGTCAAAAGATTGGTGCCTGCAACCACAAAAGTCAAAATTGTTCTAAATTCCCTTTAACTGTTAACTGTTGGTGATTTGGGATTGCAAATCAGTATCTTGTGATTAGAAATCATCAAACTTGTTTGCATTGTACTTATTACAACATATTACATCAATCTCAGTCAAAAAACTTGGATCCAAAGTTCAACTTAGTCAAAGTTCTTAATATCTTAAAAAGTCAAAATGTCAAAAATTTGGTTTTTCACAGAAGTTGCAGATGATGCACAGGATGCATTAAAGGATTTCAAGGTTTGAATTTTTGGTTACAAGTAGTGCTCTAGGTGGTCTATAAGACCTAGTATCTGTTTTTAGCTCAAGCTTCCTAAATAAGCTTGTGCATAAGCTCAAAATCAGGTCCTTTTGCCCTGCTCAGGACTCAGTATTAACTGAGTTTTTCTCAGTTTTATTCAAGCTTGCACAGAGCTTGTTATAGCTTGTTAGAGGCTAGTATTTTGGTTAACAGTAGTCACTTAGGTCTAGTTGAGATATCAATAATTTTTTTTTTAGTTTGTAGCTTGTTTGAGTGCTTATTTGTTGCCTACAAGTTGACACCAAAATCTGTTTTAAGCTTAAAATCATAATCTCCAAATCTGTGATATTAGGTTAATCAGTAGTTGTAACTTGTTGATTTTAGTTTAATTTGTTCATTTTTAGTGTATCTTAGCTTCTGTTAACAGTGGATAGCTTGTTTAGTTCATTTGCTTAACAAGTGCTTATTTCAATAAGCACTTGATTGAGCAGTTTCATTTTCTTCCACATAGCATTCTGTTTTTCCATTTTCCTAGCTTCTATATATTATTTTAGAATTTTCCCGAAAATTTCTATTTTTCCTAGTTGTCTTGCTATTTTCTTAATTTTAATTAGTTTTAATACTTTTTAAATAGCATTTAATACAAAAATTCGTAAAGGTTCCAAAAATAAGTTTTCATTTTCTTAGACTTAGATAAATATAAAAGTAGAAAAGTAATTTTCTAGATTTTCATAGCTTATTTGGTAATTTTTAGCAATTAAATTAGTTTTTAATGGTTTAAAATTAATAGAAAATAGAAAAATAGTCACAAAAATACAAAAATAGTTTTGAAAAGTCTATTTTGATATTTTAGACTTTTCCAAGTGTTAATCTTATTTTTCTAGCCTAATTTCCTATTTTCTTGTATTTTAGGTAATTGATTAATAGTTAAAAATAGTTTTTAATTAGATAATTAGTTTTAAAAATAATTTTCTTTTCTAAATATTTTCTTATATCATCGTGTTTGTAAAACATCATTTTCATATTTTTAGGGTTAATATTGAATTAGTTTCACGCTTTTAGTTGTACGTCAGCGTAGATTTTAAATTCGGTTCGTAAATCATAAAAACAAAAACACCATTTTAATTTTAGTGATAGCGTTTATTTAATAGATTTTATCTTTTTAATTTTCCTCTCATTTGCATTTTAGCCTTTGTATTTGTTTGATATTTCTGTAGTTATAATCACCAAATCATAATCCTTTCTCGTTCAAACTTCTCGATCACTAGACGTTGATTGATCCATTGCATAGCTCGATGGGACATAACGACCCGGGGAGACTCTATACTCCTCTGATCTTCATTGATTTCGTGCTGAAGCTGTTTTAGGTTTTCTTACGCTTGCGTGAGAGAACTTGACGGTTTTGCGCGCATCACCCAACAATAACTAGATTTCCAAGTCTTCGTTTTGATAATAAGCTCGAACAAGGATCTTGAAGAATCTTCATCCAACCATCCCCGATACCTTCAGATACTAAGTACACTCGCCCGTGATAATTCACTTCAACCACAAATAAATAATAGTGAATTAACCCCGTTGTCACATTTTCTAGTTAAAAGCTCACATCTAGCCTCCTTTGATGCTTTAAGTGAACTATGATAATGGTTTCATCTCGACCATGGTTAAAAGCACATAACCCCGTAAAAC
Organism: Chrysanthemum lavandulifolium; assembly: GCA_022545495.1. Lineage (NCBI taxonomy): Eukaryota > Viridiplantae > Streptophyta > Magnoliopsida > Asterales > Asteraceae > Chrysanthemum > Chrysanthemum lavandulifolium. Next base: position 229,409,158 of record CM040240.1, read on the forward strand.
CATGTAATAACAAAACTGCCATGACGAATATCCAAACACACATCCAATTCATGAAGTACACCCTTTTATCCCTACTTCAAAGTAGAAAACGTAGCACCAGCATCAGAAAGGATCCCGACGTACATTTCCTTTCTCCAGGATGGTTCCATCATCATGGGATTTTAAAATTCTATGGTTTAAACCGAGCTATAGTTTCGTTCGCGGGATTTTACAAAACCAAGAATAAACCATGAGATCGAACCGAAATGCACTTTACAATTACTGTGGATGTTTCGTTGTCACGGATTTTACAAGTCTATGATTTAAACCGATAAATAGGTTCTTCATGATTTTACAAAATCAAGACAAAACCGTAAACAATATCAGCTTGAAAGTGTTATGACAACTTTGATTTCGGTGAATGTCTGTTTTAAGGGAACATGCAGCGGTTCATCATCCGACATCAACATTATCATCAACCATCCAATAAACACTTTGGTAAACACATCTTCCACATATTCTGACGGCTATTGCTGTGACTATATGGCGAAGTAAATCCGATATACCAAACTTGATCATGAAGTAGAATTCCCCAGATTTGTTAACTTAAACTTGTACTAATCCTTGTGAAGAAGAAACGGTGTAGCCAATGTACAAAACCTCTTGACTTATCCTCAACTATGTGAGACACCGAAGTGATAGTTACATTGTGATTTAAGCGAGAAAGAATCACAAAAGTAACTAAATAGCCAAGTCTTTATCACACACTATAAACGCCCAAACAAGTCACCTTCGCGGAAGGGTAGAAAGAAGGAAGACGAAACAAGTAAACACGCCCGGAAAATCCTCAAATCAAATCCAATAAGAAATGTCATCCAAACACCTCGTAGTCAACATTTTCAATAAACACTTCTAGCCGTGACATAATAATTTCCGTGAAAATGCATAAACCAAAGTATCAAACCTCATAACGAATCTCATTATCTCATCAACTCATATCATCAAATCTCAAATCTCATAAAAATCACATAGTATCAAATCTCACACTTGACAAATCTCATGTGAACGATTCAGCCCATTGATGAGTGTCTAAATACTCATCATTTTTGTACCATTTAAACTGCAAATTCATCTGAAAACACTCAGAAATGCATCAAAATGATGAAAATATCACAAATCAGTGTTTTATGTGTTTTAAATGCAAAATATCAAAATCGGATGAAAACGTACCAAGTTTGCACAATTGGCGCTTTAGTCCCCAAGTTTAAAAGTTTAAAAAAAAAAAAAAAAAAAAAAGTTTAATTCACGATGATGATGGTTTCAAGCCCTATTTTGATTATGTCAATCAACAGTCACTGAAGTTATAATGCTACTGATGGTTTCTGCGAAGGCATACGTTTAAACAGACATACTTCCACTAAATAATATCTCGGTCCTTAAATAATATCCGTCAATACCACCAAACCAAACTTCCTGCTTTCCTCTCCTCACACATCGAAACTTGCCAACGCTCAAACCACCACCACTTGGCTTCCACCTCACCTCTAGCTCCATGCCTATTTCACGCTTTGTCCCTCCACCTCCATAAACACCCAAAATTCCTTAATTGCAAAACCGCCAAGACTTTTGGCGCCAAAAAGCAAAATCAAGGGTTGGGATCGTTTGACTAAATCAAGGGCCAAGAATGTTGAGAAGACTTTGTGAGAGCTATAAAAGAGAAAGAAGATGAGAAGAAGTTGCCACAGCTTTGCACCATTTTCGTAGTGTAAATTTAATTTCGCTTTAAGTTTCATGTAAAAGTTTCTTGGTTTTGTAATTTCAGATTGTACAAGTGAATTTAGTTATAATTGAAGTGTTTTCATTAATCAATTCCAAGTTTACAGCTTCCATTTACTTTCCCGCCAAAACCTGTTTTGATCCTTTTCATGTTATAAGCTATTTTAATCGCTCTAATAAGCTCCTTTTAACTCATTAAAGCTATTGCAAATGTTTTAGAAGAGTTTTCATCTTTATGCAAAGAATTCAAAAAGTCAACAAAAGTCAAAGTTTTAGTCGCCATCGCTCATATGCTTATTTTATCGCTTATTGTGTTTTTATCGCTTATTTATTCAAGTTAGGTTTATCTGTTCCTAATTTAGGTATCTTAGTTGCTAGTTTTGATTTTGCCAAAATCCTTTAAAATGCCAAAATTAGCTTAAAATTAGAATAATCTGTTAAGTGCTTATTTGGCTCGCTTCGCTTTCACTAGCATAGTTGTAAGTTAATTGGTCATATGAAATCTAGATCCATGGTCCAAATCACTAGATTAGCCTATTTCGTGTTGATGATACTTAAAGGGGTGTTTGGTTCGATGTAGAAATCAAAGATAAAGGTTTGTTTAGAGGTTAAGACCAGTTGCTTGAGTCCAATTTAGGTTCATTAGAGTCAACTTAGTCATTTATTTGCACTAGCATCCTCTTAAAGTCAAAATCACATTCAAACTGCTTATTTGCCCAATTCAACTTATTAGTAGGCTTATCTAACTTTTTATATTTTTCCCAGGCTTAGAATAATATTTTAGATTTTCCTGTAAAGTTTCATAATTTTTACTGTTCATTTGTTATATTTCTTAATTTTAAATAGTTTAAAATAGTTTTTAATTAATAATAATTAAATAAATAGTTGTAAAAATAATTTTCTTTTTCTAATAATTTTCTTTTATTTTTAGGATTTCAAAAATGTCATTTTCATATTTTTAGGTCTTTTATTTCTTAGATCTCACTTTTTATTTGGTACGTTTACGTAGTTTTAAACGTACGTGTTTACGTTTGTTGTATCTGATTGTTGTGCTTTCCAATTCTGTATCCAATTTCATTCCAATCAATCAGTAGTGTAGTTATTCAATCCAAATCCTTACTGATCACTATCCTTAGTGATCATTCTATCGTCAGAAAGTTTTTTAAAACACCATTGAGTCTCCGTGGGACTTAACGACCTGGGAATCCACTGTATTCTCCTGATCTTCATTGTATTTGTGTTTTAAGCAGTTTTAAGCTTCTTACGGTTAGCCATTCACAAGTGGCCGGCTTGTGTGAGGTAGCTTGACTGTTTCTAGAGCACAGATCAAATTTTGGCGCCCGCCGGGAGGCTTTAGCGTGTGTTAAACCTTTTCGCACCCATTCTTGCACATATACCATCTTTTGTAAAAGTTTTTGTAAAGTTATCGAAAAATCAAAAAGTTCATTAAGACTTTTCCTAAAGTGTTAAAAACACCAAAAATATTTTCATTCTTTGTTTTTATAGAATGTTTTTCAAAATCCAAAATATCCATCCTTTATCGCCTAACTGCTTAATTCTCCATTCCTTATCCTCTATAACTGCTTAATTCTTCATCTCTTATCCTCTTATCCGCTTAATTCTTTATGTCATGGTTTTCGACATGTTCCCGTGTGGAGGTCCATTTAACGGTGGAAATTGTCATGATGTACCAATGTGAGTTTCGGAGACAAATTTGTTTCGGTAATCCCAATTCCATTTCTAATAATGAAACACCCGATTTTTCCTACCTACCTCCACACTCTAATACGAATCCTACTCATGCGAGTTTTGTGGGAATGATTCTCATTACGGTTTTGATTGTCCACCACGGTCCCGCTTGTCTATGAGCCGAACCATGTTACAATCGTAACTTTGGTGAAAGTTATTTTCCCAATTATCTCTCATTGTGAATCATGGGGTCCTCATGCGACTTTTGAATGTCAACCGATGAATCAAAATTTTCACAATTCCAATTCTCCTGTTTTGACAATTTCCAACCCCACAAGATTCCTTCATTCATCAATATCATCATGATAAAACTATTGGAGAATTACTAGTCAAGAACGAACGGCTAATCCTAGTACTCGGACTTTCGAGCCTTCACAAGATTTCAATGATTACGAGGAGTGTAATCTTCCACAAAGTTCAAGAAATACGATTCAAAGCAACTACAAATGAAAAGAATGGTATGTAAGCTTCAAAGCAGATGAATATAAGAACCGATATGATGACGATGATGATGAGGATACTATTCAAATGAGGGAATATTATGAGGATGACGAGGAGAGTGCTATTCAATTGAACGATTTTATTTCTCAACTCCTCAGCCTATTGCTATCACACCTATCTTACCTATTATTGCTTCCAAAGACTCTCTCACCATGGGGATAAGCATCTCAAGACTATTCCTAAACGGAATCGTCTAATGTTGAGAACTTCGTCCCAATCCCAGTGAGTCTCGAGGATATATCCGATAGTGATTGTGATTTGCCTTTTGTGATTCTCTCGACATTTCGAGGTTACTCCGGATTTTCTCAAATCCTCTTTTGAATTTAATAATGACTACACTTTTGGGAAAGTAAATCCTCTTTTCGATGAAATGTCCGAGGCCGATCGAGAGACCATCACTAAGTGGTGGAAATTGCTAGCCTCGTCGAGCACACCACTTGTCCCACCTCCGTATTCTAACTTATCTCTTCCATCATGTGATGACGATTCTATCCTCACCGATGAGATGTCTTTCGAGTATCCCGTTGAGCCCTCGGCGAAGACAAAATTTTAATCCGAGATACTACGTTGGAAGAAAAATGCACATGGATGAAAATTTTAATGAGATGTTTGAGCTTGAAACGTACATCATCCGAACCTTTCTTCCTTTCGTCACATACGGTGTGACTTCTCCATGTCTAAACTCCCACGGAGTGAAGATACTATCTTTGACCCCGCATTTTCATTTATCATTTGTGAGCCGTGTCTTTCTCTCAGTATATCTCGTCGATGTGGAACTTTCACGTGCTTCAATATTTATACAAACATCATTGAATGAAAGTCCGATGGAGATTGTCTCTTCCACTTACTTCCCCATGAACAAATTAATTCTGGGTCGAGTCAAGCTAGCGACTGTTAATCAAAAACAAGAGTTAAACATGGGTTTTCACCCGTGTACCACCTAGTGTGGGGAGATGCCCACATGTTGTATATAGATCTAAAAATGAATGAAAATTGTAAATATTAAAAAGAGAATAATTGTTGTGTTTCTACACTTGGCTAGTAATGTTATCTTTTACGTTCAAGGATTCGCATAATAGTCGGACTTTGAATATTGAGGACAATATTCATTTCTAAGTGTGGGGAAATTCGCGAATTTGATCATAAATGTACCCTTTAGTCCCTTTTTCCCCAAATGGCCAAATTAAAAAAAAAAAAAAGTGGAAGTACTATGTACTAAACACAACAAATGGTAATCACCCACCATGTCTAACTCACATAAGGATGGCTAATCCAGAGCAAACGGCTCTTGGTAAAGATATCTCAAATCCGCTGACGGCTTGCAATTTGCCCAAAATTGTATGGTGTTCACCACCATATCCTAAAAAGTGAAGAGTTGGCTAGCCCCGCAAGTTTATGGCTTATGGTAAAGGCAAGTGAAAACCATAATTGGTAATCACTCACCAAAGATAATATTGATAATTTATCTAAGAGTTGGCTAGTCCAGAGCAAACGGCTCGGTAAAGACAAATCAAATCCGTTTATGACTTATGATTTGCTCAAAATCATTTGGTTATCATTGTACCAAGGTTCTTACTTGAACCAAACAATTAGCTACTCCGTGATGGCTTTTGGTAAAGAGTTCTTTAAAATCCATTAAAGTTCCAAAACATTGCTAGGGACTAGCAATATCTTAGTGTGGGATTGATGAGTGTCTAAATACTCATCATTTTGTACCATTTAAACGCAAATTCATCCGAAAACACCTTAAATGCATCAAAATGATGAAAATATCACAAATCGTTGTTTTATGTGTTTTAAATGCAAAATATCAAATCGATGAAAACGTATCAAGTTTGCACAATTGGCGCTTTAGTCCCCTGTTTAAAAGTTTTTAAAAAAAAAAAAAAAAAAAAAAAAAAAAAAAAAGTTTGATTCTCATTGATGATGATGGTTTCTGCTGAAGCCTATTTTGATTATCTTTGAATCAACGGTTTCTGGAAGTTATAATGTCCGATGGTTTCTGCTTGAAGGCATACGCTTCAAAGAGATACTTCCACTAAATAATATCCGTCCTTAAATAATATCCGTCAATACCACCAAACCAAACTTCCTGCTTTCCTCTCCTCACACACTTCGAAACTTGCCACCGCTCAAAACCACCACCACTTGGCTTCCACCTCACCTCTAGCTCCATGCCTATTTCACAGTTTGTCCCCTCCACCTCCATAAACACCCAAAATTCCTTAATTGCAAAAACCTGCTCAAGACTTTTGGCGCCAAAAATCAAAATCAAGGGTTGGGATCGTTTTGACTAAATCAAGGGCCAAGAATATTGAGAGAAGACTTTGTGAGAGCTATAAAAGAGAAAGAAGACAGAGAAAGAAGTTGTCACAGTTTTAGACCATTTTCGTAGTGTAAATTTAATTTCTGCTTTAAGTTTCATGTAAAAGTTTGCTGGGTTTTGTAATTTCTGTATTGTACAAGTGAATTTAGTTATAATTGAAGTGTTTTCATTAATCAATTCCAAGTTTACAGCTTCCATTTACTTTCCCGCCAAAACTGTTCTTGATCCTTTTTCATGTTATAAGCTATTTTAATCGTTCTAATAAGCTCCTTTTAACTCATTAAAGCTATTGCAAATGTTTTAGAAGAGTTTTCTGTCCTTTATGCAAAGAATTCGAAAAAGTCAACAAAAGTCAAAGTTTTAGTCAGTTACTGTTCATATGCTTATTTTACTGCTTATTGTGTTTTTATCAGCTTATTTGTTCAAGTTAGGTTTATCTGTTCCTAATTTAGGGTATCTTAGTTGCTAGTTTTGATTTTGCCTAAAATCCTTTAAAATGCCAAAATTAGCTTAAAATTAGAATAATCTGTTAAGTGCTTATTTGGCCTGCTTTCTGTTTCACTAGCATAGTTGTAAGTTAATTGGTCATATGAAATCTAGATCCATGGTCCAAATCAGCTAGATTAGCCTATTTCTGTGTTGACAGATACTTAAAGGGGTGTTTGGTTCAATGTAGAAATCAAAGATAAAGGTTTGTTTAGAGGTTAAGACCAGTTGCTTGAGTCCAATTTAGGTTCATTAGAGTCAACTTAGTCATTTATTTGCACTAGCATCCTCTTAAAGTCAAAATCACATTCAAACTGCTTATTTGCCCAATTCAAATTTTATTAGTAGGCTTATCTAACTTTTATATTTTTCCTGTGCTTAGAATAATATTTTAGATTTTCCCTGTAAAGTTTCATAATTTTTACCTGCTCATTTGTTATTTTTCTTAATTTTAATTAGTTTAAAATAGTTTTTAATTAATAATAATTAAATAAATAGTTGTAAAATAATTTTCTTTTTCTAATAATTTTCTTTATTTTAGGATTTCAAAATGTCATTTTCATATTTTTAGGTCTTTTATTTCTTAGATCTCACTTTTATTTAGTACGCTTATTTAGTTTTAAACGCACGTGTTTACGTTGTTGTATCTCGATTGTTGCTTTCCAATTCGTATCCAATTTCATTCCAATCAATCAAGAGTGTAGTTATTCAATCCAATCCTTCGATCACTATCCTTAGTGATCATTCTATCGCCGAAAGTTTTTAAAACACCATCGAGTCTCCGTGACTTAACGACCGGGAATCCATCGTATTCTCCCGATCTTCATTGTATTTGTGTTTTAAGCGGTTTAAGCTTCTTACTGTTAGCCATTCACAAGTGGTAAACATGTGGAGTAACTTGACTGCTTTCTAGAGCACGATCACCCATCATCCATTATCCAGATCCAAGTCATCACATATACAACACCAGCCCGATCCAATCTCAAAAAAATGACCATCGGATCCAGTTCAATTCAACCCGCACTTAACGAACCTAATCTTCATATATGTTGTGCCCACTTGATGTCTTGGTCCAATAAGATTAACATAAGACCATCGGTCACTTCTACACATTCGGCCCAATTGATATAATGACTCCTAATCCAAATCAAAATAAAGCGCGAGGTCTATTACAACATGCAATACTGATTAAAATACTCTAAAAGGTAAATAATTCGACCAACGTAAGTACTCAGCATTATAGCTATACTAGGTGTCCGAAATGTGTCCATTAGCCAAGTACATTCCAACACAATTTTCATCTCAAGTCCGGTCCATTTCACTTTCACCAATAGCCCATGAGATTATTATACCCAGTCCAAACTCAATATCAAAATCACACTAACACATAAAGGCCTATGTATTAATTAACACTTCACATATCCACTCTTTAACCAAAATTTGTATCCAAAATTTTGTACCACAAAAATTCATGCGTGTGTAAACTTTAGCTCAACAAACTACAACCACCAGCCCAGTCCATATTCATAATATATGGCCTAAATCCATTCTCGACAAAATCCTCGAGTGAACAAACAGATCGGTAATCCCATGATAAAGAATTCGGACACAAACATAGAATTGCGTATAAGTGATTTTGAGGTATAGCTATCATTTATAGTTTGTTAAGTATCAATGCAATCATCATTATAATACCATGTTCAGTCCAACATATACCCAAACCAACATATACTCTATAGCAGATCCAATTCCAATCCAGGCCCGGTCATTACTCATGAAGTCCACGAGGCCCATTACCAAAAACACTTCAACCATGTGAGGCCCAAGAATGATTCAGAAAACACATACCCTAATCTTATGTGATATAAAACGTCACTTACTCACACAAACAACCCTAATATACCTCCTCACTTTGTGCAGACAAACAAACTTCACCCAACCCTAATCCTTATCACAGAATAATCCGCCCCCATTACCCTTGATGTTTAAAAGGTAACTTAGTCTCGCCACAAGGATGGTTTTGAGACACGACATCCCAACCACAGAGATGGTTTGAGCATGGAGACGACTTCAATCCTTTTCGGGTAGGGTTTAATTTTGATAAAACATGTTTTTCGCTTAAGATTGACATTTAAATTATACCGAAATAATGAAATGATCCAAAAAGTTTGTTGAAATCATTTCATTACCTTCGAATAATTACAAAGAAAAACGTTTTGATTGTTAATCGATCACTTTCTTCGTTTTGTTCATACTAGCCGAAAAAGAAAAAGGATGAAGCCATGAAAGGTTTTGTTCTTCTTTCAATGAATTCGGATATTAAACAAATATAGATCGATGATGAAATTATTATCTTCTCATGTGAGTCCTTTTAAGGCTTGATGAAACTTTGAAAGTCATGAGAAAGTAATAGATCTGAGATCCTTTAGATTTATTCACATTCTAGGATGATTAGGATAGATGAGAGTTTTGAGGTTGTTGCATTTGACTTTATTTGGCAGTGTTAGTCTGGTAGATGATTGATACATTTGGACACCTTCTTATAGATTGAAGTTGTGGTTGGACTGATGATGGGTTTAACCCTGAAGTCGTGTGAAGTATTGATTGGTATTTGGTATTTGTTGGTCATGTGGTCGAGTTCAAGTTGATCTTCTTCTTCTTCCTTTCTGTCAAGTCTAGTAGGCAAGTCGCTATTTTATAATCATAAATATAACCAACAAGTCACTAACTTGTATCAGTTTGACTCAAAAGTCAAACCGCCACCAGATAATAAGACTAGTCGCTTCATTTTTTTAACAGACAAGTCGCTTTGACCTTAGTTGACTCAAAAATCAACTCGCTACCCATTATTCAATGAATCTAGACAACTTGTAAATACAAGTCGCCACCAGAACTTGTCACCATTACTTGAAACAACTCACTAGGAAGAAAACGATGACAAACAAGTCGCTAGGATTTTTCGGCGAGTTTTCCGACTAAGATTTTGCGTTCAGCATCAAACTTACCCAGAAAACTGCACAGAGGATGCACCTTTTTGACCCATTTTGACCATAAAACAAGACCAGGTATATGAAAGCAAGAATTTGACCACTTAATATCACGGATTGGTAACCAAAGGTCATAAAAGGATGATACTATTTTGGACAAAACATTGACACAATACAGATTTAAAACCAAGTAAAGACCACATGACATTATTGACCAAAAAGATGAATACAAATACTTGTTAAAAACTGTTAACCATAAAACTCGAAACCCAAAAATTTTCTGCCAATAAAAGTACCAAAACAGATTTAACAAGATGCAAAAACCACAACAAATCATAACCATGGCTCTGCACCAATTGTAGGATCGTAAATATTATTGTGTTGATGATTCGGGTTTTTGGATGATAAATATACGTATAGCCATTTGAGAGAAGATAAGAGAGGTGTTTCAGTAGAGAGTTGCTTTGAAACAAATGAAATGTTAGATTGAGAAGACCACCCTTCCAAGGATGGAAGGGTATTTATAATTAGACATATTCTAATTCCTAGCATATAGCTTTTTTAAACAATAACAAATTCTGACAATGCTCGCAGATGATGATGATATGTTGTTGATAAAAAATCTGAGGACTCCAAGAAAGAACAAAGAAAAAACAATACCTGGTATATATTTTATCATATGTTCATCAAAAACATATTATAAGAACATATAATTTTATCATTTGTTCATCAGTTATATTATTTGTTAATCAGTAATCTTATATAATTTTATCTCTTAGTAATTGATGGACCACAAGAAGAAGAGAATGAAGAAGCAAGGGACAAAACTGATGAACAAAGTACGTATTGGTACATTCACAAGTTATATTATGTTCATCAGTTATATTATTTGTTCATCAGTAATATTACATAATATTTTTAAACATTTAACTAAAAAACTTGTATCTGAGCAGAGAATGAAGAAGCAGTGACACCAATCCCAAAAACGGTGGCAGTGAATGAAGAAGCAGGGGTCAAAACTGATGAACAAGGTACGTAGTGGAAGATTCTTTTTAATGACTTGTGTACCATTTTCTTATAGATAATACTGAGGAACTGATGAAGAAATAATTGATGAACATTACTTGAAAACTGTTGAACAACTAATTGATGAACATGTAGGGAGCAAACGGAAAAGGAAAAGGAATTCAAATTCTCCTTATCAGAAAGTTTGTTCGATGAATCTGTTCAAAACCCAATTGGCAAAAAAAAATAAAAAAGTCCTAAGACAGATCTTGTGAGGAATGAGCCTGACATTGATGAGCAAGTAGCTGATGATGTTCATATAGGTGATATTGAGGAGCATCAATGGGTAGATGCACCGCGGATTGGTAAAAATCTTTATATTATGTTCTTTTAAATAGTTGATATATATTTTAAAATTTAATTGAAGAATTTTACCGATGATGATATTTCAATGATCAAAAATGATGGAAACACATAAATGGATGATCCAATGACCGAAACTAACGAAACAGCTAATATGCGTAAGAATGAATTATTTATTTAACTATGATTATATTAATGACAGAAATAGTTATTTTTATCTGTTTTAAAATTTAATTCAACAATTTAACGGATGATATTCCAATGACCGGGAGTAATGAAGACACTGAAATGGATGATCCAATAACCGAAACTGATCAAACAGCTGAAACTAGAAATGATGAACAAAAGAGCTCATCATCTGCAAGTATTAAACTTACCCAACAGTTATCAGCAATGATATTAGAGTTTCAAGGGGTTTATTCCCAATTCAAATCAGCAGAGGTAAAAATGTTTAAACTTACTACTTTAAATAACTTTAAATATATATTTTTAAACTTATTTGAAAGTAGGTTCATCAGTTATTGCTAATGCGTTATCATCAGTTATTTGAAAGTAGGTTCATCACTTACTGCTAATGCATTCGATAATCAGTTATTTGAAAGTAGGTTCATCACTTAATGCTAATGCATTTGATAATCAATTGTTTGAAAGTAGGTTCATAAGTTATTGCTAGTGCTTTTGATCATCAGTTATTGCTTGTGATTTTTGAAAGTAGGTTCATCAGTTATTTTAAAAAGTACCTCAGTTATTGATAGTGGGTTTGATCATCACTTATTTGTAACTAAGTTCATCAGTTATTGCTAGTGCTTTTTGAAAGTAGGCTCATCAGTTATTTTGAAAAATAAGTTCATCAGTTATTGCTAGTACATTTGATCATCAGTTATTTAAAAGTAGGTTCATCAGTTATTGATAGCGGGTTTGATCATCGTTATGACAGGAATTCAATCACTCCTTGAGGAACATGTTAGCCATATTTCAAGAACTGAACATTGATATTGATGACATGCTAAGGGCTGGATTAGAAAAATACCCCCAAGATGAATCATTATTGGAAGTCTGGGACTGGATGAGCAGGTTAGTAAACAAGACGACGTTTGAGATCTCACAGAGTGAAGACGAAAGCTCAATGCAGATGGTTGTGTATGAAGATGATGATAAAGAAGGCTCCGAGGAGAAGGAACCATGTGAAGAAACAAATAAACTTCATCAGGACATGCAAATAGAGAAAACGTTAACTCAAATGTTCTTGGATCCAAGCTTTATGGAAGAAATGGAAAACCTTGAACGTCAAAAACAGTTAATACAATCAAAAACCATTTTGTACCTAACAGATGAACTTATAAACAATTTGAATTATGAGAACACTTGATGCAAAAATAACTGATGAACTATTACCTGAAAACAGATGCAAAGGCCAGAATTCCCAATATTCAACACGTAGCATTATACGTGTCTGGATATCGTTTTGTATCAAGAGAAAAAAGACCCTGAGTGGATCTTGAAAGAATTGCTCAAAAACACACCTTTCTTGCAGACATCGTCAGAACTGTTGAGTGAGAAGATTGACGACTATGTTTGGAAAAAAAATCAAAAATATGCCTCGAAAACCTCACCATCAAAGTCGAAAAACCTCTCCCCAGAAGATGAAGAACCGATCAACAGGATGCCAAAGAAAATAACACCCATATCATTAATACCCGCATCACACGAAGAAAAATTAAAAATGAATGAAAAAGAAGATGAACCTTTCACCACACCACTGAATTCTTTCAACACAATTGCTAAAAGCTTAAAATGCCTGAAACGGAGAAGAAAGTTGTAGTAAGTGAAGATGGCTTGTATAAAAGAAAGAGAAAATCAAGCTTCTCTAAAGAAGTAGTTTGTAACAAAGTTATTGGAAAAAAGGTTCATTTTCTCGCAAGATAATAATTAATTATGTTCATCAATATAAAATTCTTATTTCTTAACCAAAAGATTTTTTTTTCCTAAAATATTATCTTTTAATGAAATTGTAGTGATGTGTTATTTCATTCATACTTTGTTGACGGTCAAAGAATACACTTTGAGAGCTTCACGGATGGCAATGAAATCACTTCAGGAGTGATTGATATGTGGGTGTATTCACTGAACATGGCAGAAGGGAAAATGATTATAGGATCATCGAGGAAGCTATACGCCCATACATCAGTTATTGTAAGTTACAAAAACTTTATCAATTATGATTCAATACTTGAAATCGGTTAACTTATGCTTTGACTAATATTGATTAACAACAGAAAGAAGAAATGATGAATATGAGTATAAACTCGAATGCTCTGTACTCAAAGTTTACGGAGAACATGAACCATGTTTTCTTTTTGTCTACTACTTATCAGTCTGTCAAAGACATTGACCTAGTAAGCATTTTATTTTACTAGTTTGTATGAGATATAAAACTGATGAACAAATAAATAATTGGATATTTTAACACTTTATGTTTAATAGATTTTTTTCCAGATGATGCTCGCTGATGAACACTCCTATGTTGTTTGTTTCAACTTGAAGGAGCCTCAAATCCATATTCTTGACAACATGGATCACAGTGATTCAATCAAAGACAGATATGGGAAAAAACTGAGTTATTTGGTAAGAATTTTATGTATATTAAATATATGTTCATCAATGTAGTTAAAATTGAAGCTCATTGTTTTTAATTTGTTATTACAGAGAGTACTCTTTTTGAAGTACTTGAAAAATAACGGGTATCCACATGTTCAAACACTAAACAAATACAGAGTGTGTAATGTGAAAATGGAATGGCAAACCAAAGATAATTACATTGATTGTGGAATTTTTGCTATGAGGCACCTGGAAACATATTCAGGAAACAAGTTATGTGATGATGGATTTGTCAAAGAAGGAAAAGAACAAGAAAAACAGATAGAAGACTTGAGAAAGAAGTACTTGACAAAGATTCTGTTGTCCGAGTACAATGAGAACAGAAAAACAGTAGAGACGGAGGTTCATGAATATCAAAGTTTAAGTTTGACGGAAAAGAGAATGCTCCAACAGATGTCTGAAAAGGCTATTGCAAAATGTGCCTCTGTTTATTTTGATAGAGAAGCTAGTGCTCTACTTCGAAAGAAGTAAAAATAATATGGCTTAACTAATGAATGTTTAGAATATATTAAGTAGTTATGATTATTTGATGAATAAGTTATGGTTAAATACTTCTGGTTGGTCATAATGGGCAAGTTATGGTTAAGTAGTTATGGTTATTTGATGAAAAATATGATATAAACTGATGAATGTTTTTGTAAATAGTTTGGTTAAATAGTTATGCAAATTTCCCTTTTGTTTATTATTATTTGGTCTATTCTTAAATCTGATAGAATCTTACTGTTCTAGATAAAGACACTATCTTTCTGCATAAAATAATTTGTGGTTCTGCATATTTTTGGGGTTCTGCAAATTTTTTTGTGGTTCTGCATATTCAATGTTCTGCATATACACTATGCAATTGAAATGACTAAACTGCAAATTGATTCATCCATATATTGTTTTGGTCAATCTTGTACATTGCAACTTGATTACACAAACCAATAACTGACCAAACAATTTGATTCCTTCACTATATAAGGCCATAATCTCAATGGCATTTTCATCACACATCTATAACAAAAATAATAAAATAATAATAACTGAGCAAAATGAGTTCCAAAGATTTCATATACATTTCGAGTGACTCTGAAATTGAGGAGGTTAGCCCACTCAATATAATTGAGCCACTACCTAAAATTGAGCCATCAAAGTTTGGCTCAAGCTCCAAAATAGAAGAACCTAGCAGTAACCTAACCCGAAAAGAACTTGCAAGGAAGGTTTTTGATGAAAGGAAGAAAGTTCTTGGCCTCCCAAACAAGCACTTTTGTGAAGAAAAAGGTATCAAACCTTTTGTGGTTAAAGATGACAAAGCTGAAAAGGGGAAGGAAAAAAGAGATATATGTTTAGGGAAGGGAAGCTTTTGGTTACATCTGATGTATGTATGCAGGTGGTTTAAGTATCACTTAAACCAAATTTAATAAAACTGTTGTAACCAAATCTATCAATGAAATGTTTTATGCTTATGATTTCAGTAAAATAACTGATGAACAATAACAACTGATGAACCTATGATACTGAACAACAACTGATGAACATAAGATAACACATGACAAAATAACTGATTAACAAAAAAAAAAGATTTGATCATAGTAGAAATATAATAAAATAACTGATGAAAAAAAAGATATTGAAGAACAAGTTATGAACCTATGATAACTGATCAACATATGATAACACATGACAAATAACTGATGAACAATAAAAAAAATCCTATCAGACAAAATTCACATTTATTTATCTAACCGAAAAAATCAAACTTTCTTTCATCGTTATAAAAAAAAAGCATTCTTATGAGATAAAATTCACATTTATTTATCAAACACGAAAAAAGTGAAATAGTAACTAAGAAACTACACAAGCATTCTTCTCAGACAACTTCAACTTCTTAGCAGCCAACCTCGCCTTCTACTTCCTTTCCTTTACAGCAACCTTATCACTAGCCTTCTTAGCATCAATTTGAGCTCTGATAGCATTGCACTTTGCCTGACCATGATCCTTCATGCTACATTTGCAGAATCTACAGTTCTTCCTACACTTCCCACTCAGATTAACTGAATGCTCAACACTGCAGTTAATCCTTTTTCGTGAACCCTTAGTACTAACCTATTTTGGACAATAACAATTGAATGATCAAAAAGAAGCTGAACAACAACTGATGAACAAAAAAACTTGATGAACCAAAAATAAATTAATGTTCATCAATTAAAAAACCATATAAGTAAACTGATGAACCTATGATAAAACAGGACAATAGCAGATGAACATATGATAACTGATGAACCTATCAGAACACAAGACAATAACTCTTAACCTGAGATAACTCCTAACCTAAGATAACTCCTAACATAACATAATGTGATAATGTAACCTCGTGGTAACACAAATAAACACAAACAAACTAGTGATGAACCTATCGTAACATTATACCTAAAAAAGACAATATAATTTAATATGTTCATCAACTAACAAGAATATAACTAAAGAGCATAAATTGATTAACATCTGATAAAAATAAGCAGATAAATAAAAATGCAGTAACTGGTAAACCTAAGATAATATATGTTCATCAACTAAAAAGTATATAAAAAACAACATAAACTGACTAACCTTCTTTGGAAGATTTACAATGGTCTCTTCTGGTTGCGACACACCAAGAATAGAAGCAAGCCTATCTCATTTATTAGTCTTTTAGGTATAGGAACATCAAGATATGCCTTTGCCATTAATCGAACTCGATGATCTCTAAACTTTGCGTAGAGCTCGATCATCTCGCATAACGATTCACACAATACTCAACGGATCTAAATATCTCACGCAGGATCATATCGGACCGTCACCGTGGCTTGAATGACTGATGGAGGTGGTAATGAATCCGTTGTCCAATGCCTAAGCACATATTTCTTTGGAAACTTTTTAACCTTTGACAACCGAAGCAAATAAAAGATATGACGACATAACAGTCCATATGACTCAAAAAGTTTGCACAAACACTCATAAAAATCTTCAGCTAGTTTACACAACACCTGAAAAAATAAAGTAGCACATACAGTGGTTAATTACAAAAAAATGATGACCAAAAAATAATTATATAAAAAGATATGATGATTAGAAAGAAATTTAATAACGATAACAAACTGATAAACAAAAACTGATGAACATATTAAAAACACATGTTACCTCGTAAAAAACTTCATTTACAACGCCTTCCACTTGACAATGTCGCCTACTAATCTGCTCATCTTCACCCGTATCTTGAATAATGTATTTTTTGCCAGAATCAACATCCATAACACTTACTGACATACATAAAATCATAGAAGCATAAATGTCAGTTTGAACATCAAAGAAAATCGACCGAGTGTATAACTCTGAGGCTTCCTTTTCTAACTCAAGTTTGGTGTGCATATCTAGAACAGTATACCGACTGTCATGATCATTTTTACATTGAGCAAACCCTTGGCAACCTACCACACTATCAAAATGATTATAGAACTCCCATAAAGTCAAATCAATACTTGTCAAGCAACCGTAAGCATTGTTTTCACTCTCTGACCTAGAAAAAGTACGCATCAAACCTGCCATCAACTCATCCCTATAATACTGTTAGGAATTGGAAATTCCATGTTAAAGTGTTGGTCACCCCAATTATGGTCTAGCATATGTTAGCTCGTAGACTTGTAGTTATTTACGTTATTTAGTAGTTTATTAGTTAGTTCAGTAGCGTAGTTCGCTTTAGTGCAACACCGTGGAGGAAGGACGGGTCTTTACCCATCGTATGCACGATCCACACCGATAGGAGGACGTAGTCTTTGTAATTATAAATACCCTTCCGTCCTTGGAAGGGGTGGTGCTTCTTTCATAATCTAACCTTTCCTTTGTGTAAACCAAGTTTCTACCAAGAACACCCTCTCATCTCTTTATCTCTCTAAATATGGCTAACATGTATTTCTGATAAGGTTTTAAAATGTACCTTTTTGAGGGGTCGTTTAAGCCCTTATTTGATCACTTTTTTATCCGTTATTACATAATATCGTTCCTTCACTTTTTAGGTCTCTTAAAGGTAAATTGCTGTAATGGCACTTATTTGGACGAAAATGCGCGGATATACGAAGAAAATGGCCAAAGTCAAGAATCGAGACACTCAAGCTGCTAAAATACAAGGTGATGGCGTCATTTGCTTAAGCTGCGACGCCGTCGGGCGCTTCTGCGACGGTGTCGCTTTAAAGGAGTAGATCGTCGCAACTCGATGGCCTAGATTTGATCCGCACGAAGGCCGAGACCAAGGGGACGGCGTCAAAAGCACAAGGTAACGCCGTCAGAAGACTAACGTGCCAAGACGAAACCCTAATGACGGCGACCGATGACGCCACAAATCATAAGGTGACGCCGTCGCGATTGTAATCTTATATATAGAATCCGAATTTTTCGGTTTTAGTGTGTAGTCTTTTGGAGTAAAACCTAAACCGAACCAAGGTCATCTTGTACAAGATTTTAGGGTTTCAAACCCTATCTTACATCAAGATAAGTGTTTTACTTCATTAATTCAATTATGTCTTCAATTATTTGTGTGTATGCTTGCATGTTCTCTATGTCCGGCTAATTTACTTGTGTGTTTGCTTAGGGAATATGAAACTTAATTATTGAATGATTGATTGTCTCTTATCTTAATTGTTAATGATCTAGTAATGCGATAGGTCATTCGTTGTGTAATTAATGCTTAATTAATCTTTGCAAACCTTGGACTATAACACCTAGAGCAGTTGTAGGCTAAACCATCCAAAGAGTGCCTTAGAGTTAGAGTTTATAATTCCTAGAGGTTTTTGTAGACGAGGCCCTTTGGTAAGTTCAAAGACTTATGGACAAATGGATACCCTACGACTTTAGACACACAACGCGATTAAGAATAAGGACGAGCACACAATAATTAGACAGAGACTACATACACCTTAGATTAGATAATTAGATAAGTAGAGTAATCGGTAGAAATACCAACCCCCAAATCCAAACCCCGAGATTTGTACCTTTCTAATTTCTAAAAAACATAAAAAAGATAAAAAATAATCTTCCTCAACCCCAACCTTAGTGTAGTAACTTCTCACTAGCATTCCTATTCCCCTAGAGAACGATATCAATACCCGTGGCTTACCTTAATACTACACTACAACAATTAGGCTCACTGCCTAGGGTGTTATAAAACTTGCTCGAAGAAAAGGAAGTTCCTTTGACCCCGAACGACGCGTGTAGTGTTATCAATTTCCATCATCCAAGACCACCCGAATCATCTAACACAATAATATTTATGATCCTACAAATAGCATCAGAGCCTAGGTTGTATTGTTTTTTGGTGATTCGTATGGTCTTATACGGTTGGTTATGTGTGGTCTATACGGTCTCTTGGATGGGTTGGTTGTTTTGATGTGTTTTGATTCGTGGGTTGATGCAAGTTATGTTGTGGTTCTAATTTTGTTGACTGCTTTAAGAATGTCACAAGTTGTTTTGTCAAGAATCTGGTTTAAGCAGATTTGGTTAAAACTGTTTTATTAAACAAAGCTGTTTTGTCAAGAATCTGGTTTAAACAGATTTGGTTAAAACTGTTTTATTAAACATTTGTTGAATATATATCAATCTTTAAGCAGGTTTTTAAGTTGAAACTGTTTTTAAAACCATGGTTCCTTATAGCAACTTGTGGTACGGTTTCTTGATAGCAACTTGTGTTCATGTTTCTTAGTAGTGACTTGGTGTTAACATGTCCAGATTCAGTGTTCAATCAAGTGAGTTATGTAACAGATATGACTAGCAACTTGTCCTTACAAGTAGCAACTTGTATACTTACTTAATGTAGCGACTTGTTTATAAGGTAGCGACTTGCCATGAGTCTTTACTCATGGTAGCGAGTTGAGACATGTAGCGAGTTGACTATTTAGTCAACTCAAGTCAATAGCGAATTGACATAACTCGCTAGCGACTTGGCACAAATCTTAGACCTATTAACTTGTCACTGATGGTTAGCGACTTGACTTAACTTTTATAGCGACTTGACTTAACTTTTATAGCGACTTGACATGTACAAAAAAGAAGATGAAGAAGAATAACAACCTAACTGCATTCTGTTGACCACATGAGACCAAAAGAACTCAAGATTTAAACTATACAACATCAATCAACATATGAGTCTCACTACATCAGCCACAACTTATCCACTCTAATCATTCATCCCAACTCACAAGACTCAAATGATGAATAATTATCATGATCTCAGCTCATACTTCTTGTGTTACCAAATGGCGTATCATGACTCGAAAGTCAGTTCTCACAAGAATAAATGCATCACTGATCAATGACTCATGACTCAAACTAAATCTGAAAGTACATAGATCTCAGATGTTTCTTCGTGTATCTCAATGATATATTAAGACTCCAAGGTCTATGACACGAAGGTTTTCATCCATCATCGATCCATACATACTTGTTAATGTTTTATCCGAATCAGTCAATGAAAATCAAATAACAAATTTGTTATCCTTCTTCATTTATTCGGTCAAGACTCATAAAAAAACGACTCATACTAATACAAGATCTGAGATTGGTGTTCGAAATGAGTTGTTTCAAATCGTTCAAAAAGTCTAAACACCAATTCATTATTGATCGAAATCTGTTGATTATTTTTGAACAAGAAAGGTATGATTTCAACATTTTTGTTGAATCAAATCTTTAATTCATTAAAAAGGGACGACTATAAAAACAATTAACAAGGGTAAAAGTAATACCTACCTGTGCTCGTGTGTCATCTCATCATATCAAGCCATCCCTGTGGCTTTGATGTGGTGTCCTCATAGCCATCCCTGTGGCGAGGAGCTTTGTTTCCAGGTTCAATTGATATGATGTGAAGATTGTTGGGTGAGATGAAAAGATTTGTGGTAGGCGAAGAATTTTTGAGGAGCATATTTTTGTTCTCAGATCCGTTTGGTGAGAGACAAAATATGTGTGGTTGGCGTATTTGTTATCACAAAAATCTTAGGGTTAGGTTAAGTAAAATGTA
The DNA here is from genome assembly GCA_022545495.1 of Chrysanthemum lavandulifolium. Classification (NCBI taxonomy): domain Eukaryota; kingdom Viridiplantae; phylum Streptophyta; class Magnoliopsida; order Asterales; family Asteraceae; genus Chrysanthemum; species Chrysanthemum lavandulifolium. The sequence goes on from CM040240.1 coordinate 229,430,009, forward strand.
TGTAACATCTTATATTAACCGAATATGGGGGAGAGTGTTTGGTGGGCCTGAGCTGTTAACCGAGTACTCATCAAGGACACGGACCGGGCCTCGTGGTATGATTGGATCTAGGTTGTGCTTGGTGGATTTTGGGTTGCAACCGGGCCTGGATTGGACTTGGATCAGCTAAGCACATATGATGGACGGGGCATATGATAAACCGAACACAACATAATTGATAGCCAGTTTTCACTTTGCCAAAGTTAATGGTAGCTCATTCACATTTTGAATTTAATATCTTTATAATGGGACTACAAACTTGGTTGTTTGCTTGAATATTGATTCGAAGATTGCACTTGAGCATACTTGAATAATTTGTGAAGACATTTTGAGGCTTATCTAATGAACCGGGTTTGATTTTAAGATGGATTGAGCTTTGTGTTGTTATCTCATTCCTAGGCTAGAGTTGCAAGATATGGTGTTATCAGTTGGGCTACATATGATATCCGTTGGGCATGAGCTAATTATTGGACCTGAATATAAGCAGCATTGGATATGGGCCTCTGAAGCCTAAATTGATCAGGTTCAGATATTATAATGGACCGGGTTCAAATTCTGGTTGAGCTTCTCAAAACAAATATTTGTGATAATATGATTTGAGAATGAGTGTTATTGATGATGAGATTTGTGATAATGAGATTTGGTTGTTATGAGTTTTGATGATGAGATCCGATGATGAGATTTGGTATGATGATTGATGTTGTGGTATGAGGGTTGATACTTTGGTCTATGCATTTTCACAAAGAATATTTTGTCTCGGCTTGAATTTCTATTGGAACTGGGGTGACTACAGAGCTATTTGGACGATATTTCTTATTTGGGTTTGATGTGAAGATTTCCAAGCGAGTCTGCTTATTTCGTCTTCTTTCTTTCTACCCTTCCGCGAAGATGACTTGTTTGGGCGTTTATAGAGGGTGATAAAGACTTGTCTATTTAATTACGGTTGTGACTCTTTCTCGCTTAACCCACAATGTAGCTATCACTTTGTTGTCTCACTCTGTTGAGAATGTCAAGAGGTTTTGAACATTGGGTACACCTTTACTTGTTCACGAGGATTAGTACAAGTTTAAGTAACAAATCTAAGGAATTTTACTCCATGCTCAAGTTTGGTATATCGGGTTTACTTCTCTGTGTGGTCACTACAATAGCCGACAGATTGCGTGAATGATGTGTTTACCAAAGTGTTGATTGGATGGTTGATGATGTTGATGATGTTGGATAATGAACCATTGATGAACCGGTGCATGTTCCCCTAAAACAGATATTCACTGAAACAAAGTTGTCATAACACATTCAAGCTGACATTGTTTACGGTTTTGTCTTGATTTTGTAAAATCTCGCTAAAGAATCTATTTCTTGGTTTAAATCATAGACTTGTAAAATCCCGTGACAATGGAAACATTATGGTAATAGTAAAGTGCATTTCCGGATCTATCTTATGGTTTATTCTTGGTTTTGTAAAATCCCGCGAAAGAAACTATTTTTCGGTTTAAACCATAGAGTTGTAAAATCCCGTATTGATGGAACCATACTGGAGAAAGGAAAGCGTATTTCGAGATAATGTTGGTGCTACGATTTCTACTTCGAAGAATGGATAAAAGGGTGTACTTCATGAATTGGATGTGTGATTGGATATTCGTCATGGCAGTTTAGTTATTACATGGTTTTACGGAGTTATGTGCTTTTAACCATGGTCTGGATGAAACCATTATCAGAGTTCACCTAAAACGTAAAAGAAGGCTTGATTTGAGCTCTTGAAGCGTAAGATGTGACAATGGAGTTAATTCAGTATTATTTATTTGAGGTTGAAGTGAAATATCACGGGCAAGTGTACTTAGTATCTGAAGGTATCGGGGATGGTTGGATGAAGATTCTTCGAGATCCTTGTTCGAGTTTATTATCAAAAACGAAGACTTGGAAATCTAGTTATTGTTGGGTGACTTTGTCCTTTTCTTTTTTCCACTTGGAGGAATTGGTATCTTACCTCCATAAAATAACTATCACTTTAAGAAGTTACGTTGTAGTGCTCAGTGTCACATTCAACTGTGGATTTTTCAAGAGGTGATGTACGTCTCATACTTGATGGTTGGTTGGTTGAAGAGTATAGAGTACTTAGAGATTCAATGGAGGATGAATTCTCGGCACCGCTCTTTGTTACATATGTGCAAGATTAAGTCACGAGTTCGGGTTAGTTTACTTCAAGGTCAAATTCATCATATTGGTTTTTCTCCATTAGCTGTCACGAAAAAGAGCCTACTGAATGATAATGGTGTGATTACATGTTTTGCCAAGAGATGATGAAAAGAGAGAGATTATGACGTATGAACACAACAGTTCATGCCTCGTACTCAAAAGAAAAGAAAAGTGTATGCTTCAGTGCGCTTTATCTTCTGAAGAAGAGAAATCTTCTTATTTATGACCATTCACATCAACATGCTTCATGCTTTTTCCATGCGCTTCAGTCATCAAGTGAACTGAACTACCGTTGATTGTTTTTCTTAATCCACTTGCTCAACTATAATGACGATGGCGACATCATGCGCTAATTTTGCGAGGGAGAAGTGTGAATAGAATACATTTGGATGATAATCACTTGTTTAATCAAGAATGGCATCTCCGTATGCAATCCTTAAGGGGGAGAAGAAGTGTGAATTTTCTGCATGGTTGATTGATATTTGAGATTATATGGTCAAACAGCTCTTAACTCATGTAAAGAACCGAGCTTCTTCTTATCGGATCATCTTTACATGGAGTTTCTTCTGAGAGTCATTGGTTGACATCTTCTCACGGACTAATGAGTTTAACGACAAAGTGCTTCTAGTTAATGCTTCACATACACAACAACATGATGATTCCGAACGATCTCTCTGTTCTTGTTTGATGTTATTGGTGGTTTGGTGTTACCATTTAGTGTGTTCATTGCGGGCTGACTGCTGATTTCCTTGATAGACATATTTCTGCTCTTGTTTGATGGGGAGAGATTTTAGTTAAGGGGACTTGCAAGATGTAAGTTAATTGGGATGCTTTTTTGGTGATGTTCTTGTTTTTTGGTGAGATGAAGATGTTAACTATCTATTCCCCAACTGGACAATCTTGAAGAAGGTCGAGTCTACAGTCGGTTCTACATTTTCTACTACATGTTAGAAGACTAAAGAAGAATTGCATTTAACGATCTAAAGACTTCTTCTTAACTCAAGCACTCATCATAAAGATTGTTGGTTTAGAGGAGAGCACTAATTGGAGGAGAGTGAAATGTCAAATTTAATCCCCAATTAGATTTGCTCGCATTCTACTTCAGCAAGTTGATTCTCACAAAAACTTCAGAGGTTCTTCTCAAAAGATTTCGAGTATATGGGCTTACAATGAGTTGCTGATTCTGAAGTGTCAAAACCAGCAAGGGGGAAGGAGACACACATCTAAACACAAAGCGAGTAAACTTGATGAACTTAATTCTTCTAAGTGATTGAAGATATCTCGGGAAGACAAATGTCATGTCATGACCGCAGAAAAACTCAAGGTTTTACTCATCAAGGCTTTTGGTGTTATTATTCCAACTATGTGGGGAAGTGATGTTAGAAAGTTTAGAAGATAAAAGAGGTACACAAGTGTGTGATGATTTCGATGTTATCGCAATCATCGGGAGAGAGAATTGTGTACATTGAGGCGCTCATTGTTTCACTTGAGGGCTTAATCGGTGATTCGAGATATAATCACTTATTCCGAGTTGACATCCGCAGATTGTCATCCGCAGAGATAATCGATGATCCTACCGCTTCTTCAATGTTATCGGTTATTCTCTCTTTGGGCATTCGGTACTTTGGGTTCTTGAGCTTTATACACTTTCTTGAGGAGAGAAAAGTATACATCGGGGTTATTCTTTGGCTATTGGACTTAATCTGCTACTTCGATGGTATAAGTTTCTCTGTCTTCGGGTATATGTGTATTCGGGTTCGTGAGCTCTAGTATAAGAGATTGACTGCATCAATTCATCTACTTGGGGGAAGTGTTCTCTTGACACCTTTTGGAATGGATCACTTCAGACTTCAGTGGAAAAGGAATTTGAGAAGAGGTATTCAAATGTGGGATGATACGTTGATGTTCTTCTTCTTGATGATATAACCCCGAATGGAGAATCTCGATTATCGTTCTTAAAAGGAGCGATGGGATTTATGATAATGGTGTGCTTCTCATGCACACGGCTAAAACAAGCTTGAAATAGAGGTTCGAATCGCTCGACTATAGTATTTTGGATTGAGGGAAGTCACAAAGTCTCACTTTCAGATGGTTCAATTTATTTCTTCAATGCAAGAGCCTTGAAAGCTTTGGTGGTGGAAGTTTAAGAGATGACAAATTATATCTTCTACGACGTACTGTTCGATATCCTTATCTCGGTACTCATATCATCATCTTCTTAAATTATATCATCTATTCTATCTGTACATATTTATTTGAAAAAACAAAATACAAAAATATAAAACCAACAAAATCAAAATAGAAAAATATAAAACCAACAAAAATCCATAAAAATTAGAAAATTTGGAAAATACCAAAAATATTGTTTTTCAAAGACATGTCTTCTGGTATCGATAACATCTGCGGTCTTAGAAATGTCATTCAATAATGGCACGGGACAATAGATAAAGTTCGAGCAGGAGGTGTAAATATTTTTTCCAAAACATGTCATAAACTATGGCTTACAGTTACTTCAGACTGTAACCCGTTCTTCAAAATTATGGCTTGCAGTTAATTCAGACTGTAACCCGTGCAAAACTATGGCTTGCTATTATTTCAGATAGCAACCCATTTTTCAAAAAAAAAGGAAAGTGCTACGCTTAAACAATTTTCAAATATTTCGTGCACTTTTCCTAAAACAAAATGAGGAAAGTATGTCTAAGGACTGCTGTTCCTACTCAAATATTTTTCCTTCTAAAATTCTTCAGAAAAATATTTGTTTTAACAAAATGGTGGAAAATGAGTTGCTTGTATATCAATCAGTTCAGAGTTTTCGGAAAAATTGAAAACTCAATCAATGACTTCTGCGCTTTTAAACTTTTCAGAAAATAATTCATTAATTGAGGGGGAGAATGTTTTCAAATATGTATCATCTACCAAGATTATCTAATTATCCTAAATAGTTAAATGCTAAACATGTTAACCTACATTGAAGGACTAGGTGCCTAGGATATGATTGTTCGGATTAGATGATTAGAGTTTGGAAAACACATTATTCCCATACATTTATATGATATGATTGATATGTTGCATTGACTTTTATTAGTCGATTGTTGTTTGGGTGATGTCGACCACCATATATCTGTATATGTGTTCACTAACGTATGCAGGTATATTGGTATATAAGAATGTTCCCGATCCGGATCTCACAATTTAAGATGATTGGATGCCGAAAGGAAAGGGTAACTATATCTTGGGTTGACAAATGAAGAAACGGAGCTTAATTTGACTTCAATGGAGAGTTGGCATAAATGCAACGTAAGAGGTCTCACTTGCATCGATATGGTTTTCTTCAAGTGATTGAAGAAACGGAGCTTAATTTGACCTCGAGTTGGCATTAAAATGCAACGTAAGAAGTCTCACCGCATCGTGAGGTTTTTCTTCCAAGCCCTACAAAGAACAACAGAATAAGATTCTCAGCCACCTAACGTATCTTTGTGCACGATAATTGTGATAATACCATTTTTCAACAAATTTGAATTGTTTTGAAAATGGAAAAATATTGTTTTGAAAATAAATTGGACTAAATTTTGAAAATCACCGGACTTCATTTTTAAACATGAGTCACTCAATCATCGACTACGGTCATCGATTAAGGGGGAGAGTGATTTAAAATTAAATATTTTCAAACGATATTCCTTCATTAAAGTTCCGGTTTGTACAAAAACAAAGTGGTGATCTAAAGATTTAATGTTATGTCATGGTATGGTTCTCTTTAAAACTCAAAGATCTTACAAAATGAAATGTTTTCTGTTCTTGTTTGATTGTGAATTCGTTTTATTTTACTTAAGGATCTCTTAAAAACTATCATACCTGACACTAACAATCTTTAAATGTCTTAAATTGATCCACATAAGTCATTTTTCAAAATTAAATCTTGCCACGTCTTTCCCCTAAAATTTTCCAAATGATTTAAATCAATCGGGATCCAAAATCTCAATTGGTTTGAAATTTTTGATCGGGGGAGAGATCGTGATTTAAATCTCAAATCGGTTTTAAAAAGGGTGATTGTTTCAAAAGCACTCCTTCCTTCATGGGCTAAACGATTTCAAATACATAATGCACATGATTCTGGAGGAGCATTTAACCAAAAATCAGATGAGTATTTAAACCAGGCACATATTCTCCCATGTTTTCTAAACCTTATTAAATCACTTGGGATCCAAAATCTCAAAGGGTTTGATATTTTTGATCGGGGAGAATTTGTGATTTAATTATGAAATTTGATAAAGGTTATCGCTTTTTATTCAATTGTGCAGTCGCTCTCTCATATGTGCTAAACGCTTTGAATCTTGAAGCACATATTGAGGGGAGCATTTCAAAAGAAAATAAACTATCGAGGTACAAAAGCTTTTATGTTTTAACATAAAGTACCTTGATTGAGTTTTCAAATGGTTTTTAATGGCTTTTGTGATCGTGGATGTGCTTCAAAAGAACTCTTTCCTCTATGTGATAAAATCATTTCAAATATCCTACGCACATATTGAGGGGGAGAATTTTACCAAGAAAATCAAATGGCTTTTTCTATGAAAATAGTGATCAAAGAAAATATCTCAAAGTCCTCTTGCCTCCATATGCTAAACAATTTCTAAATCATATGCACATGTTGAGGGGGAGGTTTTCTAAATGATCAAAACTATTAAGGTACAAAATGCTTTGATCTCGTATCACAAGTACCTTGATTGGTTTTCCAAATGATTTTTCAATTGGTTTCAAGGAAGAATGAACTGTACCAAAAGATCGACCATTTTACTTTATGTATGGAGTTATAAGGATGGTGAGGTTAGGTATTCATTCCCACGATCCCGCCAGAACCGGAGGGATCTACCCAGGACAATCCACTAGATAGTGTAGAGTCCTTAGGTATGATGAAAAAAGGAGAAAATGAGAAATAGGAAGAGTGCCGACGAGATTGAGCTAGAATCGAATAAACCGAACAAGGTTCTAGTTATGAAGTCTCGAAGAGCGAAGGGGTTGAAGAATGAAAAAAATGAATGTGAAAAGGGTGAAAAGAAATAGCCCTCCAATAATTCAACCTTAGGGCGTAAACGGGTTCAATACATATGCTCTTGGTGTTTACTAAGGTAACACGGTATTGAAGACAAGACGTCATGGACCCATTGACGCCTTTGCACTAAACTTCCAAAGCTTCTCAAGTTCCTCTTAAAGGGCTTGTTTCATTCTCACAGGAACCTACATAATCTATCAACTTTCTTAGAGATTGTTGATATTGAAGAAGAGACCCTCTCCCTAGTCTCCCATAGGAACCAAATGTGCACAATTGAGTCTAGAGCCAAGAGATCATCCACAATATCTCATTAGGACACTAAATAAATGAAGACTTGTTTGCTTCACACAATGTGGAACGTATGAATATATTAAGAGTCCTAAGCTTTATCCTTGTGGTATTGCGGAACATCCGAGTTATATGAAAATATTCACGATGAAGATGGAAATCCTTCAGAGCCAACATCAAACAAGCTCTTGGTGGGTGACATGTGAGATCTTGCAAAGATCAAGCTTGTGACAATGGATAGAAACAATGGGCGATTCAATCTTGAATCAACCTTGGTCCGAAAAAGGATTGACGGATACCTTTGAAAAACAAATTGCTCGCTCAAAAACTCTTTCTCTAGCACTTATTTGTGTATTATGTTTTCAAAATAAAGGGTATTTATGATTGAAAATTGATTTATTCTTCTAAACCTTCATCGTATTGAAAAACTCTTTATCTTAAGCAATACGCGATTGTTTTCTAATCATTTTCTATCAATCAAGAAATCTCAATTTGTTGGTTCACTCACTCCGTGTTGTCTTCTTTGAGACGTTCGGTTTAAGAATGGCTAGAACATTTGCAAAACCCCGTCAAGGAGATTCTTCAAAATTATACCGATCATAGGTAGTACTTATCTCGATCAATGGGAACCGGGGCCGTGTACCTCAATTCAACTAAAGTTATCAAAGACACTTTCGTGTGATTTATTGCTAATCTGTTATTTGCGGTACATTTGACGATTGTTGTACCGATCGAAATTGAGAGTCAATCCAAAGCCGCATGCTCACAGATCCACACTTAATTTGAAGAAATCATGACTTGTGCTTATCTACATAACCTGGCTCTGATATTTATATACTATGCTTCTGCTACGCTGCTGCAAATATCATGAACCATTAAAAACTTCCGCTACTCTGATGAAAGATGTCATGATCCAGAAAGTGTGAGCATGTCGGTCCAAAAGTCACAACTTCACATGATGGCAACACAATAAAGGGTGATCCAGAGATTTATTGTGGCTGATGATCTCAATGAAAGCTCGAAGATCATCAAAGATGTGGATTAGATCAAAGACCTCCACTTAAAGTACAAATCAATGCGGACTTTGAAGAATCGCTACAAAAGCACAAAGATTGCAGAACTTGAAGAATTGAAGTCTACTAGCTCAGAACTAAAGACAAAGATAGAATGCTAGGATGCAAAATGTATTTCATAGGGTGACCTCCCTTAGGGGGAGATTGTTAGGAATTGGAAATTCCATGTTAAAGTGTCGGTCACCCCAATTATGGTCTAGCATATGTTATCTCGTAGACTTGTATTTATTTACGTTATTTAGTAGTTTATTAGTTAGTTTGTAGCGTAGTTCAGTTTAGTGCAACACCGTGGAGGAAGGACGGGTCTTTACCCACTGTATGCCTGATCCACAGTCCGATAGGAGGACGTAGTCTTTGTAACTATAAATACCCCTTCCATCCTTGGAAGGGGTGGTGCTTCTTTCATAATCTAACCTTTCCTTTGTGTAAACCAAGTCTCTACCAAGAACACCCTCTCATCTCTTTATCTCTCTAAATATGGCTAACATGTATTTCCATCATCCAAGACCACCCGAATCATCTAACACAATAATATTTATGATCCTACAAATACGCTTGAATCCACTTATGCCTTAGATTATACATATCTGAAAGCCACTTGTGACTCTTCAAATCAAAATCAATTAACAGACGCTCCCACAACTCCTCAAAATCTTCATGCTCTATTCTATCAGTCCAAAAAATATCCAATATTCTTCTTTTAAAAGTATGATCTTTAGCTAACACGGGACCAACCTACAAAATCAAGATCAATTTTAATAATGAACAGAAACTCATTGATGAACATTACTTTATAATACTAAATGATAAAGAAAAAAGTTGATGAACAAAACCTAACTGATGAACAGAAGTAACTAATAAGCAAAATCAGGGGAACATACCTTTGATGTCAACTTCTGCATGATATGCCACATGCATAATCTATGCCTAGATAAAGGGAATACGGTATCTATTGCAACTTTCATGGATCCGTCTTGATCAGTCACTATGACCTTGGGTGCTCGAACAAACGCTCTTTTAAAACATTGAAGCGACCAAATGTAAGATTCTTTCGTTTACGATGACAACAAGGCGACTCCAAATGTAACACAATGATTGTGATTGTCGATCTCAAAGAATGGTACAAAACCATTTTGTACCTATAAAAAATAAATGATAAACATTATTATATAACCGATGAACCATTATAATATAACTGATGAACAATTTACATTATTATATAACAGATGAACCATTTACATTCAGTACATCATTTCAGATCGCATCAGCTTATAACAACCAAATACATAAGCTTTAAAAAACTTGTTTAAATGTTTCTAGCTTGAAGAATAACTAACCATTATTATATAACTGATGAACCATTTACATTCACTACATTATGAATAAACTTATAACTTAACAAAAAATGTTCATCAGTATCATAGGTTCATCAGTTGAAAAAAGAAAAACATATAATGAAAAAAAAAACTTACTTATTTGTTCTGAATGTAGCATCAAATGACATCACATCCCCAAATGCATAATAGTTCCTTTTTGCATATTCATCAGCCCAAAAAAGATTCGTCAGAGCGTTATTCTCACCAGTTTCATACTCAAATGAAAAATTAGGAAGAAAATCCTTCTTGCTCATCAGCATCTCAACTAACATCTGTGCATCATTCTTACCAATGAAATCAAGCACATCTCTCCTATAATTTTTACAATCAACCGAACTAGCACCAATAAACTCATAGTCCCCGTAAATCTGCCTAAGTAAATTGAAACCCTTCACTGGACTAAGATTTACTTGTGACGCTTGATATAGAAAAACTTGTTGAGTATACGTAAAATCACGAGAAGAAACCAAAAAAACAGTATCCTCCTCACTAACTAGGTTGTGATTATGACCCTCAACAAATTCATAACACCAATATCCTCTTCCTTCAATATACTTCACACGAAAAACATCCTTACAATCAGTATGCTTGGACGGATGTTTCCTAGTATTAGGCTTTGCTCCTACTTTCGGGGCAGGATTTGTACCTTCTTTACCACAAACAAAATACTTCAAATCTAGATTTTTTTCCTTATTCTTCTTAGATATATACTGTTGACCTAAACGGACCTCAAAACCAGCTTTTTTTGCATAAGCTTTATAATACTCATAAGCCTGCTCCAGAGAATGATACATCATACCATAAGCTGGCTTCTCACTAGCAGGAATATCAGGAACCCATAACTTCTGACCCGCCTCCTTAGAAACAATACCAACAGAATATAGAACAGGTTCATAATCATTATCTGTAAAAAAAAAATATAGAACATGTTCATAATCATATATTTTATTGATGAACAATAACTGATGAACCAAAAACACATAACACAGTAAAAAAACTGTAGAAAAACACATAGCACATGACAAAAAATTGATGAACCAAAAATACAGGACAATAACTGATGAACCAAAAACACATGACACATCACAATAATTGATGAACCAAAACACATACAGGACAATAACTGATGAACCAAAAAACACATAATACAGGGCAATAACTGATGAACCAAAAACACACAACACGGGACAAACATAACTGATGAACCAAAAACATAACACATAACAATAACCGGTGAACCAAAAACACATAACATATTCCATAACAATTCTCTTCCGATAAACCAATTGAACACTTAAAAACACTAATTCTCTTCCAATTCATCAACTAAATATAATTGATGAACCAAAAACACATAATACAGGGCAATAACTGATGAACCAAAAACACATAACACAGGACAAACATAACTGATAAACCAAAAACATAACGCAGAACAATAACTGATGAACCAAAAGCACATAACATATTCCATAACAATTATCTTCAGATAAACCAATTGAACACTTAAAAACACTAATTCTCTTCCTTCATCAACTAATATAAGAAATAAGTGATGAACCTAACTGATTGATGAATATGATAAAAATAAGCACAAATAAAGTTCATAAAATATCACAAAATTGATGAACATCAGATAAAAATAAGCAAATAAAAAAATCACTAATTGATGAATGTATAACAAAAAATGAAATTACCTTGATTAAACACATGAGTATCAGTTTGAGCCATTAGAAACCGATTTGACGATGAAAATCCCCAAATTTGAACGGTTAAAAACCCTAATTCTCTTCCAATTAACCGATTGAACGGTTAAAACCCTAATTCTCTTCCAATTAAATGATTCAATGCTAAAAAAAGCCTAAATGGTTTCCAATTTACCGATCATACAGTTATAAAACCCTAATTCTCTTCCAATTAAGAAATCGCACAGCTAGTTCGAATCCGATATGAACAATAAACGATTCAACTAAATGAATATTAATTGAGAGCCAAAAAACCCTAAATTTGCGAAATATGAACAAATGAAAGAATGAAAAAAATGTGAAATTGAATGAATGAATGAATTGAATGGATATCATTGTGTAAATTTCGTTTATATATGGCCGGAAAAAATGGTAGAAATCTAACAGAATCAAAATAGAAAGAAGATCAGAAAAGAGAAAGAAAAAAGAAGGAAAGAGGCGGGAGAGTGTAAAATAACATATATGTCCTTGGGTGGAAAAAGAATGGGGTACACGTGGCATCACCACAATACTTTTTATACTTTTTATTTTTAAACACTTTCTAAAAGATCCGGTACCTAATTACTTTTTATCCTTCTTATTTTATGTAATCTTCTTGCCAGATCCCTTCTCTAAATAGGATTGCAAAACCCAATTATAAAGGCAAATAATTTCTCTCTCTCTACTCTACAATAAACACACTTCATGTGTATGGAATTAGTATCTTACTTGATCATCGGAGCTTAATCCCGGGGCAAAGCCTCAAGGTAAGTTCTAACACAGTTTTTCTTTGTTGAGTGATACAGGTAGCCAGGTTCATTTATCCGGCAATCAGGACCCCTCACCCGAACCTGCTAAACTTGGTATCATCACGTAAATATATTTTGTATTAACTTATTTATCTTTTGCAATTTCCTAGAAGAAAAAATATTACTCTTTTGCGAGGAAACTTATTTATCGGTCATCTTTTATTTGAATCTAAAGCGGGTTTCAAAAATTTTATTTTGGAAAACTCATTTTGAACACTTGGCAAATCATTTTCTCATTTTGTGTGTATCAAAGCAATAAAAGCAAGGGAGATATACTAGACTATATTTATGCTTCCAAACCCTTAAGTTATCTTACATAAAATCAAATAAAAGGCATTGTGAAGTAATCAAATAAAGATGGGTGTTGATCTAAGTGAAATCAAGGCAGGCGACCATAGTTACACTTGGAGAACTGCATATGCATACTCGCATCATGGTTTGCATATATATCTTATATGATCATTTTATTATTCGTTACATTTTGAACAATACATATTTTGGTTCCACATTCATTTAGAGACTCGTGTGACTTGTAATTACTGGTGACTGAATAGATATATGTGATGCTAAATTTCATTTTATATGCGGTGTGGCTAAGTTTTATTTAGGGTTTAGGATTTATGGTTACAAAAGGATTTTATCAATCTGTACTTTGAAATATAGATCTTCGTCTCTTCTAGTATAGATGCAATAATATATCACAATGATTGACTGGACTATGCAATTTTGCTTTAGGTTCGGGTCGGGGTTGGGTCGGGTCAGGTCGACCTATTTGGCACCCCTATTTCCAACTGTGATGAAGTTATATTGGGACTAAAACATAGAGAGTTAATTTTCTTGATTAAAACGTTGATTATCGAAAGAGCTTATGACTCCGCAACGTACTTTAGAAACCATTAAATTTTGAGGGTTTTATCTTAGATAGCTGCATAATTATCATGCTAATAAGTTACCATGGACAATCTATTTTAGACAAGCTTAATTCACCAAACATCCCTTAATATGGTTAAAGTGTTTGGGAACCTTAACATATCTTTTCTTAACTTCTGATGGGTTTCTACTAAATACAGATGTTTATGTTTTTAGAAATTACGTTACAGGCTTAATGATTTGGCAAATTTTTAGTTGTAGGCATTGTGTCTTCTTATCATGGAATTTTTTTAAAGATTGTTTCGAGTCTGTTAAATTTATTGTTTTCTTTTCTCTTTGTGCATACTATACTATATTTGTATTCTTGTATATATGAATCCTTTTATTATGTTAATAAAATATTTTATTATATAAAAAACAGTATATATGTCGGTGAAAAGACGGTTATCCACTTCAATGATCCGTAAAAAGTCGATTCCGTCTGTTTGGAATGTATCTTCATTATTTCATCTTCATCAACAAGTCATTCCGCTTTGTGTTTGAACTCCCATAATTTTGGTTCTAGCTTACACATGTTCTCACCGCACATCATGGAATCCTAATATTCCGACTTCATGTCTACGCTTACCTCACTGTGGATATCGTCAAACAGATAGTGGAGTAATCATCTCTTGTTTGAACTGTTTCCTTGGCTCAGATTCCTTATGCCGCTATCAGTATGGTGTAGGGAAATTTTGTTGGTGGGTAGTTCCCAGAACAGGGTAAGATAATCAAAGGCAGTAGCAATACCACTAGGTGGTTATCGGATATCACTTGGAATCGTGTAATCACTTTCCAAAGTAATCTTTTCGACCCTAATGCCTGGGTATCACGAATATCTACTTTGGATAAGACCAAATGTATGTTATTGAATTAGGCACAAATCAATAACCCTTTGCTTTCAAGTGTTTAAGCTTTCAGTTTGTTTCTGCTGGTTGTATCCCTTTTCGTATATTCATGCTGATGAATACCACCTCTATTTATAGTGAAGAATACTCACTCCTAATCAATGGAAGATGAAGGACTGTTGAAGATAAACAAAGACAAGGGATTTACATGGCAAAGAAGTATTTATTATCTAGTCTCTTGTAGTCACTTGTTGGGAACTATATTTAAAGTTGATAAGTCAAAATACATGAAAGATGAAGGACTGTTGAAGACAAAGAAAGACAAGGGATCTACTTGGCAAAGAAGTATTTATTATCTAGTCCCTTGTAGTCATTTGTAACCCTAGTATCTCTATTATATAAAGAGATATAAGGAATTAGGCTTTATGTGTGTCAAGATGTAAAACACTAAAGGTGTGTGTGTGTGGGAAAGCCTGTGCCAAGTGCCTGGGTTTTGGTGAATGTCGATGTGATAGAATTTAGCCTCAAGGATCATTGATCCTCGTTAGATTGTAAACGCCTTAGAGTTGATCATCTAGGATTGGGGCTTTGGATGTGTTTTGTAGAACACATGATGATGACGAAGAAACCTTAATAATAACAATGATAGTTTGAATATTCCGCTGTGCATACATATTATTGTTCATTGTTATTTATGCTTATTGATAATCCTAGATAAGGTCTAAACAACCTAGAGCATCGATTCTAACATGTGGTATCAGAGTGGGTGGCTCTCGATATCTAGGATCTACAAGGTTTCTCGAAGAATATGGCGAAAAGATGAAAAATTCGAATCCAGAAAAATTTTCGTAATGCTTCTGCAGGTCAGTTTTCAGATAAGGTCTAAACAACCTAGAGCATCGATTCTAACATGTGGTATCAGAGTGGGTGGCTCTCGATATCTAGGATCTACAAGGTTTCTCAAGAATATGGCGA
>CM040240.1:229445389-229875455 GCA_022545495.1 Chrysanthemum lavandulifolium
TAATTTTTTTTGTGTGTGTATATATATACATATATATATATATATATGTGTGTGTATATATATATATATATATATATATATATATATATATATATATATATATATATATATATATATATATATATATGTATACCTCCCATGTATATATATATGTATATATATATATATATATCCTCCCATGTATATATATATATATATATATATATATATATATATATATATATATACATATATATATATATATATTTTATATATATATATATATATATGTATATATATATATATGTATATATATTTATATGTATATATATATATATATATATATATATATATATATATATATATATATATATATAATATATATATATATATATATATATATGTATATATATATATATATATATATATATATATATATATATATATATATATATATATATATATATACATACGGGGTATATATATATATATATATAGCTCCGTTTCATTGAAAAGGTTTTTATTTTGAGAAGATCGAGAAATCTTCGCTTACTAAATTGATCCATGTTTTTGATTTGATTCACAAGTAAAACATCATTTTATAGTGAATCGAATCTCTAAATCACAATGTCGCACCGTTTTTTTTTTTTTTTTTTTTTTTTTTTTTTAATAAATTTATCGATTTTATTTTTAAAATTTATATATATTTCGTTTGCTAATAGTTTTCCGCCAAATTGCAACTTTATATATCCCTAAAGTTTTCCTTATATATCCCTTGAAACACAAATAACACAATCATCAATTCTCACAAAACACATCGCACAAAGATAATGGTCGATTACGCCGGAAAAGGAGGGTCATCGGTTTTATCGTGATATATCTCTTTACCGAGTTCTTGATACGTATGGGTCGAATTTATGATGAATACGGTTCTTATAAGAACATAAACCCGTTGATGAGAGACGGATTCGGAATGGTTAAGGAATCACCATTCTGCCAGGTGTATTTGACCCGTGAAGCTAATGGTGTTGGTGGAGAAAACACTGAAGTGGAAGCTATGTTTGAATAGTTCATCGCATATAGGAAGGAAAAGATGAGTTGGAGAAAGCGCGTTCGATTACACATTCGATGATGCGAAATAGGGTAACAAATCTTGAAGCATTGTTTGAACGGTACAGATCTAGCAAAGGAAGGAAAAGATGGTGCGGGTTCTAGCATAGCGGAAGTAGCAGAAAAAATTGAATGGGCGATGTTTGTTATGGTCTATGTCGTGTGTATCGCTTGAGTTGTTTCGCTTGCTTGCCGAGTTGTTTCGCTTTGATCTGCGTTCGTTTTGTTGTCAAGTTGTTTCTTTATTCATATGTAATTTAGTATTGGAAAAGGGTGTTTGGAAACCATAATATGGTTAACTTAGAACATGGTCAACTTGAAAGGTACATAATAAGTCATAAAACATACGTATTATTCCAACAACAACAACAACAACAAAAACAACACGACTACATACGAAGATTTTCCATGTCACCTAACGTACTCACTTTAGTATTACATCCAACCAACATGTGGTCGTGGTCATCAAGAATCTTGCCATTTCAAGTCTTGCCTCAAAGATTCTTACTCTTGTCTCTAGCACTGCTTTTTGTGATTCCAAAGATGTTTATCCTAAGATCTTTGGCATTACTGGCTTGAGCACTCTGGTGCATCTAGAACCTTGAGATGTTGAAGTAGAAAGATTATTCTTAAGTACTCATAGATTCACTCTTCACATAAAATATCAGCACCCATTATCTTTTTTCTGGTGGTTACATAATAAGAAAATTATAAGAGATTACAACCCAATTATTTGTATACTTACATAAATAACAAATGTATGATTGTTCACCTCAACAGAGGACATGCATAATATTGTCGTCCAGATGAATTTTTCTTTCAGATGATGTCTTAGTCTTATATTTCTCGCCTCCACAAGAACACATAAAAGGATTAAATGGTTCCATCTGTGTTTTGAAATTTGTGTGAAGATAAAGGTTGTGAGGTTGAGTGGTTTTGAGGATAAGATTCGGTAGCTTTGATGGATAAGATCTCGTTTCTTTATATGATATATAGAGCGGATCCGTAGCTTTTGTGGGTAGTTTTGGCCAAGATTTTTGGAGGGAAGTTTACGCCATTATTTTGATTGAATGTTTTGATGAGATAAAGAGTTATAGACTAACCGCATTGAGTTGAGACCGCTTTGATGATATCACCGACTCGTTAGTTTAACATATCATATATAACGATGTCACCTCGACCGGGTTAGTTTAACATGTCATGTATAACAATATAATCTCGACTCGTTCGCTTAACATATCATGTATAACGATATCACCGACTACGTCGCTTAACATCATATGTAACATCACCTCGACTCGTTAGTTTAACATATCATGTATAACGATATCACCTCGACTCATTCGCTTAAAATCATATATAACAATATCACCTCGACTCGTTGGTTTAACATATCATGTATAACCATATCACTCGACTCGCTCGCTTTAACATGCCGCATGTATAACGATATCACCCCACTCGTTTATTTAACATATCATGTATAACAATATCACCTCGACTCGTTCGCTTAACATATCATGTATAATGATATCACCTCGACTGCCTGCTTAACATATCATGTACGATATCACCTCGACTCGCTCGCTTAACATCATGTATAACAATATCACTCGACTCGTTAGTTTAACATATCATATATAACGATGTCCTTTAGAATCATTCGCTAACATCTCATGTATATCGATATCATCTCGACTGCTGCGTTTAACATATATGTATAACGGAAGATCTCGACTGCTCGTTTAACATTTCGAATATTACGATACTATCTCGATTCATCCGTTTTAACATGTCATCTATCTCGATACTAAATTTAAATCATTCTTAATTTATTTAAATAATTTATAATTAATTTAAATCATTTTATTTTATTTAAATATTTTATAACTAATTTAAATCATTTTTATTTTATTTAAATATTTTATAACTAATTTACACCCTTTAGAATGGCAAGCAAACGAAACAACTCAAACGATACACTGACATATAGAACCATAACAAACATCGCCCATTCAATTTTTTTCCTGCTACTTTCCCGCCATGCTAGAACCCACTCCATCTTTTCCCTTCCTTTGCGAGCGCCGAACTGCTCAAACAATGCTTCAAGATTTGTTACCCTATTTCCCGCATCATCAAATGTGTAATCGAACGCGCTCTCCGACTCCATCTTTTTCCTTCCTATGCTTGACGAAGCTGTTCAAACATAGCTTCGCCTTCCGCCGCATGCTTTCTCCACCAACACCATTAGCTTCACGTCCAAATACACCCGTAGAATGGTGATTCTCAACCATTCCGTAATCGGTCTCTCATCAACGGGTTTATGTTCTTATAAGAACCGTATTCATCATAAATTTCACCCATACGTATCAAGAACTTGAGTAAAGAGATATATCGACGATAAAACCCGAGTGACCTCCTTTTCCTGCCAATCGACCATTATATCGTTACGTGTGTTTTGTGAGAATTGATGATAATGTTATTTGTGTGTTTTACCGGGATATATATGAAAGCTTTCCGGGATATATATATATATATATATATATATGTGTGTGTGTGTGTGTGTATATATATATATAATATATATATATATATATATATATATATATATATATATATATATATATATATATATATATATATATATATATATATATATATGTATATATGTATATATATATATATATATATATATATATATATGTATATATATGTATATATATGTATATATATATACATATATATATATATATATATATATATATATATATATATATATATATTATATATATATGTACCCCATATATATATATATATATATATATATATATATATATATATATATATATGTATATATATATATGTCCCCCCATGTATATATATAATATATATATATATATATATATATATATATATATATATATATATATATATAAACTATATATAATATATATATATATATATATATATATATATATATATATGTATATATATATATATATATATATATATATATATATATATATATATATATATATATATATATATATATATATATGTATATATATATGTATATTATATGTATATATATATATATGTATGTATATATAATGGGGTATATATATATATATATATTACAGGTCAGGTTTCATTGAAAAGGTTTATTTTGAGAAGATTGAGAAACTTCATTGAAAGCAAATCGATCCATGTTTTGATTTGATTCACAAAGAACATCATTTTATAGTGAATCGAATCTCTAAATCACAATGTCGCAGGTTAGGTTTTTTTTTTTTTTTTTTTTTTTTTTAAATAAATTTATCGTGATTTTATTTTTAAAAATTATATATATTCGTTTGCTAATAGTTTTCCCGCCAAATTGCAACTTTATATATCCGCAAAGTTTTCCCTATATAGGTCCCAAGAAACACAAATAACACAATCATCAATTCTCACAAAACACGTGAATAAAGATAATGGTCGATTACACGCACGTAAAAGGAGCGGTCATTGGTTTTATCGTTATATATCTCTTTGCTCAAGTTCTTGATACGTATGGGTCGAAATTTATGATGAATACGGTTTATAAGAACATAAACCCGTTGATGAGAGACGGATTCGGAATGGTTAAGGAATCAACCATTCTACGTGGTGGTATTTGACCGTGAAGCTAATGGTGTTGGTGGAGAAACACGCTGAAGCCGAAGCTATGTTTGAACGCATTTAGTCCATAGGAAGGAAAAGATGGAGCTAGAGAAAGCGCGCTCGATTACACATTTGATGATGCGGGAAATAGGGTAACAAATCTTGAAGTATTGTTTGAACAGCTCGTCAGCAAAGGAAGGGAAAAGATGAAGCGGGTTCTAGCATAGCGGGAAGTAGCGAGGAAAAAAATTGAATGGGCGGCGTTTTTTATGGTCTATGTCGTGTGTATCGTTTGAGTTGTTTCGTTTGCTTCGCCGAAGTTGTTTGTTTGATCCGCTTTCGCTTTGTTGTCAAGTTGTTTCTTTATTCATATGTAATTTAGTATTGGAAAAGGGGTGTTTGGAAACCATAATATGGTTAACTTAGAACATGGTCAACTTGAAAGGTACATAGTAATAAGTAAAACATACGTATTATTCCAACAACAACAACAACAACAAAAAACAACACGACTACATACGAAGATTTTCCATGTCACCTAATAGCTCACGGAGTATTACATCTAACTAACATGTGTGGTCGTGGTCATCAAGAATCCTTGCCATTTCAAGTCTTGCCTCAAAGATTCTTACTCTTGTCTCTAGCACTGCTTTTGTGATTCCAGATGTTTATCCTAAGATCTTTGGCATTACAGCTTGAGCACTAGCATTGGTGCGAGATCTAGAACCTTGAGATGTTGAAGAAGAAGAGATTATTCTTAAGTACTCGTCGATTCACTCTTCCACATAAAATATCACACCCATTATCTTTTTCTCGGGTCATTTAATAAGAAAATTATAGAGATTACAACCCAATTATTTGTATACTTACATAAATAACAAATGTATGATTGTTCATTTCGATGAGGACATGCATATTGTCGTCCGTGATGAATTTTCAGAGTGATGTTCTTGTCTATATTTCACTGCTCCACAAGAAACACATAAAAGGATTAAATGGCTCCATCTCGTGTTTTGAAATTTGTGTGAAGATAAAAGGTTGTGAGGTTGAGTGGTTTTGAGGATAAGATCCGGTAGCTTTTGATGGGATAAGATCTCAAGTTTTCTTTATGTGATATATGAAGAGCGATCCGGTAGCTTTTGGTGGGTATTTTTACCTTGATTTTTTGGAGGAAGTTTGGCGCCATTATTTTGGTTGAATGTTTGATGAGATAAAGAGTTATAGACTAACCGTTGGGAGTTGAGACCGTTTGATGATATCACCGACTCGTTAGTTTAACATATCATATATAACGATGTCACCGACGGGTTAGTTTAACATGTCATGTAATAATATCATCTCGACTCGTTGCTTAACATATCATGTATAACGATATCACCCCGACTCGCTCGTTTAACATCATATGTAACAATATCACCTCGACTGCTAGTTTAACATATCATGTATAACGATATCACCCGACTCATTCGCTTTAAAAATCATATATAACAATATCACTTTCGACTCGTTAGTTTAACATATCATGTATAATGATATCACCTCGACTGCTAGCTTAACAATCATAATGACGACATCACCTCGACTGCTCGCTTAACATCATGTATAACAATATCACCTCGACTCGTTAGTTTAACATATCATATATAACGATGTCCTTTAGAATCATTCGTCTAACATCTCATGTATATCGATATCATCTCGACTCGTTCGTTTAACATATTATGTATAACGGGAAGATCTCGACTCGTTCGTTTAACATTTCAGATATTACGATACTATCTCGATTCATCCGTTTTAACATGTCATCTATCTCGATACTAAATTTAAATAATTCTTAATTTATTTAAATAATTTATAATTAATTTAAATCATTTTTATTTTATTTAAATATTTTATAACTAATTTAAATTATTTTTAATTTATTTAAAAAATTTATAACTTATTTAAATTAATTAAAAATTTTATAACTAATTTAAATTATTTTTAAGTATTTTTTAAATTATTTAGTACTAATTAAATAATTTAAATACATTTTAATGTACATAAGATTAAAAAAAAAAAAAAAAAAAAACCTAGAAAGGGACTTAGTCGTCCATTTTTTCACCAAAATTTTCACCCAAGTCAAAATATCCGCCATAGTTTTTAAGCCAAAAATAAAATATTGTTGTCCCAAATTTGCACTAAAATTTGTCGTCCCAAATTGTATATCAATAATTGAGGTTGGTTTTACAGCAGATCTAACACTTTTTTTTTTTCTTATCTTCTTCATAGCTACGACTTAAACAAAAAAAAACACCATCAAGACCACATCAACATATATAGCGGCTTAATAAAACCACCACAAGCACCTTCAATACTACTATCACTCGAAACAATCAATTACACACGCATCTTTGTGCACAATTTTTATAATTTTTGTTATTTTGTTTTGTTTAAAGGTTTTTTTTTTTTTTTAAAGGGTTTTTTTTTTTTTTTTTTTTTTTTTGTTAATTTTTTTCTTTAATTATGGTTTTATGTTGTCTTTGTGTTGGTTAGATGGCCCACCGCAGCAGCAACCCACCACTGTGAACCACCGCCGCAGCAGCTCCACCACCACGAACCACCACCGCAGCAAAACACTCGTGAACCACCATCCGGGACAGGTTAGGGATTTTTTTTTTTTTTGTTAATTTGTTTTGGGACGACAATGTCGTCGTCAAAATTTATTATTAATTAATTTGGTTAATGTAAAGGTTAATGATGAAAGGTTAGCATAAAGGTTAATGATGAAAGATATACATAATAAATAGATAGATAAGTAAATCAATAAATTAAAACAAATATGCATCTGAACAAGATAAAACAATAAATTAAAAGAATTTATTTGATAGTTGGGATTGAAACACTGGCTAACTAGATATACAGTAACTTAATTTCATGCGATATAATGAATGTACAAGTAGGTTTCATCATCATGATCTTCAAAACCACGAAACTATCAACCCGCTGCCTCAACATGCTTCCAGTGGTTTGTAACATTGTTTGTTAATGAAAATAGTAGTCAATGTCGTTGTTAAAAGTTCTTATTAATTGTAATTTGGTTAATGTAAGTTTGGTTATTTAATTTAGGTTGTTTTTTTTGTATGTATTTGTGTTTGGGACACGAAGGAACAAGTCGGGGTCCGGCTGACATTGGGGAATCACCGGTCGAGCGACAACTTCTTTTTCTCTCTCTTTTCTTCTCTTCCGGTATTTCAGCCGCGAAATAGGTATATATATACTTTAATTACTTTGTCGATAATGTATATACAATGTTTGTTTGATCACATAGGTTTGGTTTTGGTGTGACATTTTAATTGTTAGTTATTGATTGTGCTTTCATGTGATATGTAATATATCGTAAAAAATATATGTGATATGTAATATCGGAAAAAATGATATGTGACCGTGTTAAAATGACATGTGATATGTTATTAATTGTTAGTTATATCCGGTTATAGTCTTCATGTGTGGGAGGTCGGGAGTTCGACTCGCTATTCCCGTATGGGATTTTTCTTGAATGGCGTCGGGTTCGAATCCCAAGATGACGATGCCTTGAAGCCCATAATGGGAACTCGATGGTTAGGCTGAGTTGTTATTCTCTTCGTATGATGATTCGAACTCGGGTCGAGACTTGGTGACTTGGTGGCACGCAAGATACTCAATCGCACCAAACCGCCGCTCAAAAAAAGTTATAATACTTAAAGTGACCGTGTAAAATGAAATGATATGTGATATCCAAAAAATGATATGTGATATGTTATTAATTGTTAGTTATAATACTTAAAAGTAACCGTGTTAAAATGAAATGATATGTGCTATCGGAAAAATGATATGTGATATGTTATTAATTATTAGTTATAATACTTAAAGTGGTATGTTAAAATGAAAATGATATGTGATATCGGAAAAAATGATATGTTATATGTTATTAAATGTTAGTTATAATACTTTGGTTAGTAATATTGTGATTGTTAAACTTGTGTTACTGTTTTTAGGATTTTAGTGATTAATTTCAGAAATTCTCCATCCGAGTTAATCATCCTATAGAAAACCGTCCGAAATTAATTTATTAGAAATTAATTTTGGAAAGTCCTCTGTTGGGGCCCTTTTGAATGTTTGTCTCATTTAGGATATGGATGCGTATAACTGTTTTACTCTTTGAGAAATTCAACGTGTGTTTCCTTTCCTCCTACGAATATGTCTTTAATGCACATATTTGGGGAGTTGAGGAATGTTGCCAAATTTTTTTCAAATAGTAATCGAGATATACGATTCATATGAGACAGACATTCAAAGTGGGTTAGCATTGCCTTCCATAATTACGCTAGGTAAACAAAAGCGACTCATAATTACGCCTTTTCATGTTTGAATGTGTTTATTTGCATATGTATGTATATATATAAATTCATTTATTTGAATATGTTTTTTTAACGCGGTCATGACAATTGATAAGAGTTGGACCACTATATCCAACCTTAATTCCCCGTAATTTTTAGATGGTTATTAACATCAAATTAGCACGATCTTTTACGCGGTTTATGGCCTCATTTATATTAATATGATACTTAAGTGGTCTATATTCGTTCATATTTGCATTTCGGGATCAATGAGGCGCTGGAGCGGAAAAGAAATGATAAAAGGCCAAGTAATATATCGAAGACAAGTTACGTACAAAGGGTGCTTTTGACTACGTCGTAACTAATACAACGAGGGCACGATAACTATTTGTGAAGGTTACGCCGTGAATCGCTTAATAATGTTACGGCGTAAAAGGATGCTTTGAAGGATCTGCGTAACCATCTCTTTTGGTTACGTCGTAATTATTTTATGAAGGTTACGGTAACATGGAATTAGTTCGCCATAGAGATTATTTCGGATCGGATAAGTATGTGATGACGAAGGATTCTGACGTAACGGTAATTTCATTCTACCGTAATTATTACTGGTAGGCTAAGGAGTTGAAGTCCCGTGGCTAAATGAAGATAATATTTACTCGAGGATGAAAAGTAAAATAACAAGTGCAATCGGGGACTAATGGTGACAACTTATTTGAAGTTTATTTACTTCAGGACTACAATATAAATGAAGAAATACGATGAGGGCCTAAGCGACATCTAGTGCAAAATGTTTCAAGTAAATGAAAGGATGTAGAAAAGTACGAAGTTACTTAAATCATATATTGTTGACGTAACTATTTAATGATAGTTACGGGCGTAACTTTTGTTCTGACGTAATTAATTTATTTAATTACAGCCTGTAACCATGTCGACCTATAATTACGACCCTAAATCGCATTTTTCAAGATCTCTTCACCCTCTCCTAGGGTCGATTAGAAGCACCACCTGTGGTATTTTCCAATGATCCAAGCCGAGTTTGAAGGAAGAATTCACTGCAATCATCATCATTATTAGCTCTACATCAAGTAATTTGTATCAAACATTATGTTCAATTCAATTTATGATTTATTCATTTTGTTGGTATGATTTATCATATGTTTGGCTAAGCACCCACGGTCTTGGCCTAGTTATGATTCTTTAATTGTTTTGTTTGCATTTACTTTACTTCCGCATACAATTATTTCTAAGTGTATGCATGCATAGTTTATTGGTAGCCACCCTTGGTTGGTAGTTTTGAATGACGGTGAGGCCAATTGCCTAGGAGATATGACCAGCCCGACCTAGGTGAGCGGATCGAGGCAGGAAGGGTAAGATATGACCGGTGACGACCCTTTCTACTTGTGCGATTTGACCAAGCGATCACTATCGTTTGGATGAACTTAAGAATTAGGGGTGAGTGTCTAAGTTCTAACTGTACGCACTCACTATTATAAATCTAGCATGTGGCGGTGCTTAATGACTCGACTTAGGGGACCGGGAACAACAGGACTTAAGGCGGTCTTTGATTTCTCACGTGGTGGCATCTTTGTCGATAGGTTGAGGCGAATTGACCGTCGCATCCTCTCGACTTTGACCCACACGAGTAATTGGAAGTAAGTAGGCGTGAGACATTACTAGCTAGGATAAATAACTAGGTTAGCACCACTCTCTTCATTGATCACATCTCTTGCCTTTTCTACGCTTTGTCGTCTTATTAGTTAATTTATTATTTCAATATCTAAACCATCTAAAAATCGTGACATAGGCTTAAGTTAATTTCCGATCCTCGTAGCTCTTGGGACGACCTCGGTTTTACCGAATACTACACTACACACCGACGAATTTGCGCCCGTTAGTGCATTAAGGTACACCATAGGTATAACGAGACTTAAAAATATTAAAACACAGTCAATAAATCCACGCATCAAGTTTTTGGCGCTTGTGCGAGGGAGCTATTAAGGATTTTAATTTAAGTTTTTCTTTTATTTTCTTTTATTTGTTTTCTTTTCTCTTCTATTACCTACATTTCTTTGTTTCTTGAGTACGTTCGGGTAATCATGGAAATGGAACGATTTTGATAATATGACATTGGAAGAATCTTTGGAGCAATGACGCGAAATGGAAAGAAAAGTTTTGAGAATCGTCAATCTTGGAGAACTTCTACGAGATCGCCTTCCCTGAGCATTTCTTTCAACCATATGCCTATGATGATTATGTATCTCCTCAAGAGTATGATGAATTAGACATGGATAACATGACCATTCATGAATATGAATTATATCTGACCAACCGATGTCGGAAGATGAAAACGACTTTAGTGATTATTCATATAACACTCCCGATCACGAACATGATGATAGCGAGTTGATGATTGAAAGAGCGTTGGGCGATTTGTTTGGGTGGTCTTGAAAATCTTCAACGCATGGAACAAGAGGAGACTCATGATGAGTCTATTAAGGATGTGAACCTTGGAAGTGAGGACCTTCTTAACTTTCCTATTTCTCCTATTACTAATATTTTTGGTAGTGTTTGTGAGCAGGATCTGAATCTTGTCAATTTCGATGTCGCAAAGGGAGGAAGAGGAAGCCGAGGAGGAATGTGATGAATGGAATTTTTATGACATGTGGGATATCACGGTGAGAGGATGTTGAAAGGCTTAGGCAAATTCTAACACCTCCCGTGCGTAATGAACCTATCCCGAGCCGGTAATGCAACCCTTGACATCACCTATCACACCGCCAATGACTGTTTTGTAGCACCAACTACCAACCCGGTGTTGAGCGAGCTTATAAAGGAATAGGAGATGAAATTTGAATATTTCCGTGGTTGACGAAGTTAGTAGAATGCGACCTGCTAAAGATGTGAAGGAGCTCGGGAACCACTTTATAAAGATCCTTCATCATTTTCCACGGACGAAAGGGCGCATCGCGCGTTGATGAAGCGAATATGGTTTTGAAGAAAGTTAGTCAACAACAACATGGAACAAGCCAATCCTCTAATCCGTCGATGAACATGGGTCCGGTAAGTAGGAAATGACTTCTCCTTTCGGTATGCTCATAACTTATCATTTCCCATCCCATAGCAAATTCACACCCTCATGGTGTTTATTTCTATTTTCACCCGCACTTGATTTCAAGTGAGGGGATGAACATCCTACGTAGTAAATAAGGGTGGAGTCAAGCTCGTGACTCAAACAAAACAAGCGCTTCATGGGAGGCACCCGGTACCTATCTTTTCTTTTCATTTTATTAGTATAGTGGGGTTTTGTGTTTTCTAACAATTTTGCGGGATACGAGGAAGTAATTGCTTCTGCCGGTTCTTGATCGACCAAAGTTACGGTGTAACTCATCTTTGTAATGCAGCAGAACCAACTTTTTAGCGGAAATTCTTGGCGCATTAATAATTACGCGTAATACCGTCTACGTAGTTCTGCAAGTAACCACTTGCTGCACGACATGTCGGGTTTTGCTAGTTCTGTAGTAACTCACGACGTAACCTTCCTACCGCTTTAATTCTTTCATTTTAAAACACAATAACCTTGTATTATTATTTTAAATGAACTTTATGCGTGTGTTCCTGTAAACCCTCACGAGACTTCACTCGTCACTTGGGACACCAAGTGGTTTAAAAAGGCTTGTTGCATCGCTAAATGCTGGCCGTGATTCCTCGAAAAGTGAGTTAGGTTTTCATTTTCTTTTTATACTTGTTGTTTTTCTAGTATGATGCGTTTGGTTGTCTTAAGTGAATTCGGGTTATTAAAGTTTGCTCATGAATCTCAAAGCGGGACACGTTTGTTTGTGTGTCTTGATCATCTTGAGCAAATCCGAGTTTCTGTTTCAATTCTAACCATCTTATCTTTCATTTATATGCTTAAGTATGACCCAGTGGGGGAAGGATTAGACAAAGACACCCGCTTGATTTTACTTGCCCTTATTTTCTAGTTTTTGATGAAAAGTGTTTCATTAGTAAAATTTTGACATGTTTTCAATACTTAACTGGATTAATCTAGATGACACACCTACCCTATATTTCCATTGTGTGAGGATAAGCCTTTCTGTTTTCCCCTTATCACGTAAATCCATAAAAATGAGTGTCTGATGGTATGTAGTAGACTTTAAATTTGGCCTTGTATATCTTTTGAGACCATTATCATGAGCATTACACCGAGGTAACTTGGTGTGATCGGTTGGTAACTAGGATATAAGGCAATTTTAGGATTAAACCCAAATAGCCCATATATGTTTGTGTATATTGACTTTTCACATCTATCGGTCAATCCCCGTTAAACCTGTTTGTTGCACTCTTCATTAGTGCAAGATACCCATAGATACACACTTCGAGCCTTTCCTTTCATTTTGTTCACCCGATATAATTGTTTCGTTACACCTATCGCCTAGCCTACCTGTAGTTTCCTTATGTCCATGGTCCGGTATTGTTGGTTAATTTTGGTTTCTACTAGTGAAAGTCGGGTTTTGAATAAAGGGTTTTGGAAGAAAGTGGGTTTAGATAATAGTTGATCTCGAGTGGGGGATGCTTTTATGTTCGTATTGTTTTATTTTTATTCATGTAGACATTGTCTTGCATAAAATAAAAAGCAAAGCAAGTTTTGTTGGGAATTACAAGTTTGAGTTGATAAAGACAAAAGAATGAAACAAGAGGGACTTAATATGACAGAGGAAACCTACTAAAGATGGAAGGGCTTGCTTGCAATGGAAGTTTTATTATTTAGTCCTTATCCTCTAGTATATAAAGAGGACATAGGTGTAGGTTTTAAAAGTCTTCCATAATGTAGTCGACTAAAGGTGTGTGTTTAGCCTAGGCGTTGGGGAGGCGTCTGGGGTATTAGTTTTAGATTAGTGTGTCCTAGGCGTATGGATCATTGTAAGCGCCTAGGTTATTAGTTAGTTAGTAGAGCGTTAGCTATAAAGCGTCTAAGATTATTAAGTATTAGTGATGAAAACCTTGTTCAATAACAAAGTATTGTTTTGATTTA
Source organism: Chrysanthemum lavandulifolium (assembly GCA_022545495.1). Lineage (NCBI taxonomy): Eukaryota > Viridiplantae > Streptophyta > Magnoliopsida > Asterales > Asteraceae > Chrysanthemum > Chrysanthemum lavandulifolium. Next base: position 229,459,511 of record CM040240.1, read on the forward strand.
TCCGTGCGTATTATGGTTATTATCTTTGTTATTGATCCCAGCCGAGCTTATAAGCGATCTTATCAATTGGTATCGAGCGGGGAGCTCTTGATATAGGGAATCTATAAGGTTTTAATTGTCGACGTGAAGCAGATTTCAAGCAGTTTGACGAAGGAACGATTTGGCTTTTTAAAAGGTTATTATAAGGTTTTCGTAAGCTGCCGTGACGAATTATTTTGAGTGTGAATGCATTTAAACGCTTGAGTTGTGTTTCTCAATGGTCCACATGAAAGTAATATTAATATTAAGTCTGGTTGTTTGACTCCGATTGGACAAGTGGGTGCCTCGTACTTCGACGATGGCTTTTATTTTTCAAGTGATAAGACGTCACATGGACCATGGCTACTGTTGGTTTGTTGATAAATTGCTAGGCTTGTTTTATGATGGGACCCACGAATTTTATTAAATAGCACATGGAAAGATGTCACATGGGTATAGATGTATATGATTGGTGATATATGCTGTTCACGCACATGTGGGTTGATGATCGACTTTTAAAGGGTATTGAGAATTTCGAAAGTACTGCTCGTGAGTTTAAAAGTACTGCTATGGTATTTAGAATAATGTGGGGGCCAACATATTTGATTTTAGTCAATGATAGTAGTACTGGTTTTTGAGGGACAACCTAGAGATTGTGTGTTAATGGCTATAATGTTTCTTATTTTATTCGATCAAGTAATGATCACGTGGGGTTGGTAAATTGATGGGAACTTCAAGTTATGCAAAGTATTGATATGGTTCACGTGATGATAGAGGGTTAATAGTGCAAGTGAATTGATCTCGTGTGATGGGTATATGGAAGTTATGAACATGCTTTGTGATTGGTCCACACAAGTTTATTCTTGCTACTCCGACATTAATTGGTTGAATATGTTGGACCTACGAGATAGCGATTGATTGGTTGAATATGTTGGTTTATTGTATTCGATCCGGTTGCTATTGATTTGTGATTTTATTTGGTGCTCATCATATTGATTTTTAAATCTTGCTTCGAAGTTTCGCAAATCGATAATATTTAACAAGCTGCTCATGGAATTTTGATACTCATTTAAGTCTGCTCCTTATTATTCAAAGTACTTTTGGTGTTTTTGAAAGTCTTGTATGATTTTCAAAGTCTTCTTTGGTCGAATTTTTGTTAAAGTCTTGCTTGGTACAAAGTATTGTGTCAAAGTCTTGCTTGGAGATTTTGAAATCTTGTTTACATGAAATCTTGCTTGGTGTTTAAAAGTATCTTGGCGCTTCAATGAAGAGTCTTGATAATTCAAAGTCTTCTGCGTTTTCTTTAAGGTACTGCAGTTTATCTGAAAATCTTGCTCCTTTCCAACGTCTTGTTCATGCTTTATTACGAGAAGATTTTTGATTTAAGGGAAGTAGAGCTTGATTTTGGAGACACACGAGAATGGTTATTTGGTTCACACGGGAAGAAATTTATGATCTTAAAAGGATTTTAAAAGGCTCGTTATGGAGATTTATTGAAGAATTGATTACGAAGAGGATTATTTATCACTTATTTGAAGGTGAAGTGAAATTGCTTGGTTTGTGTTCTTATCATCTAGCTTGATGAATCTAGCAATGTGTGATTTTTCTTATAATGCTCTATGCACACATTGTCTATCACTTGAAGGAGTTACATTGTAGTGCTCGATGTCTCATATAGTTGAGGATTCTTGTCGAGGATTGCTGCTCTACTTATATTGGTGGTTCATTATAAGTATGGAGTTTAGTGGATTGTAAAGATTTAAGACACAAGTTAGGAAATTTTACTTCTTCATCAAGTTTGTTATATTTGGTGTTCTTCACAAAGTAATCATTACAAAGAGCTTCTGATTTTGAAGAATCAAGAAGATGGTTAACATATGGTTTTAGGGAAGCTTATTGTTAAAAGTTTAACCATCTACATGCATCACTCAAGGGAAGATTTAGTGTTTGATTTTATTACTATTGATCATTATTACTACGCTAGTTGAAGTTTTCTCTTGTTTTGGATCCATTTTTCTTATGATGCGTAATGGTGGGTGATTTGAAGCATTGGACGACTTAGATTGGAGTATGATATTGGTTCGTGGTGGTCAAGATCATTATTTGCATCGTTCCCTATTTAGATAATAACAAAAAGGGGAAGAGATGTTTGAGTGGCGTGGCATGGATTAAGGGAAGACAAAGGAAGACATACTTGTTTCATTTATGGCGAGATTTATTTATCTCAACCACGCTGCCGTCTAGGGAAGTTCGTTCAAGAATGGTTTTGTCATTATCAACTAGGGAAGATTGTTGGGAATTACAAGTTTGAGTTGATAAAGACAAAAGAATGAAACAAGAGGGACTTAATATGACAAGAGGAAACCTACTAAAAGATGGAAGGGCTTGCTTGCAATGGAAGTTTTATTATTTAGTCCTTATCCTCTAGTATATAAAGAGGACATAGGTGTAGGTTTTTAAAAGTCTTCCAATAATGTAGTCGACTAAAGGTGTGTGTTTAGCCTAGGCGTTAGGGAAACGTCTAGGGTATTAGTTTTAGATTAGTGTGTCCTAGGCGTATGGATCATTGTAAGCGCCTAGGTTATTAGTTTAGTTAGTGAGCGTGCTTCTATAAGCGTCTAAGATTATTAGAGTATTAGTGATGAAAACCTTGTTCAATAACAAAGTATTGTTTTGATTTATCCATTGCGTATTATGGTTATTATCTTTGTTATTGATCCTAGCCGAGCTTATAAACGATCTTATCAAGTTTGTTAGTTTGTTTATTGCTGATCGTAATATAAATCAGCTTATGTGTCGTATTGTGTTAAGTATTCTCGCCTTGTTCAATTAGGCGCAAATTTTTACAAATCCGTTTTGTCTTACGGATAAAATTAGAAACCCGTACATTTCTATCTCGCCTTTCCAATTTTAATCACTTTTCGTACAATGGGGGCATTGTACATTTCAAGTGGGGGGATGGGAGATAGAAATGGTTAATTTTGGTAAAATTATGTGCTAAAAGTACCCAAATTTTAAAAAAATTTATATAGCACATTCTTTTTTCATTGATGAAGGCCGAGTTAATGCATCTTATTTGCCTAGTTTATGGAGATTATGAGGCACTACGCTACATTTTATATGCATTGACTCGTGTATTGAAGACCCACTTGACTCTTGACCCTTGATTTTGCTATGGGATTGAATGGACTAGTGGTGGGGCGTGTGGACTTAGGAATCTATTTGTTTCGTGTCTTTTATTTTACACCATTAAATATCCCATGTCTTATCTTACCCTTGGTCATGAATCGAGTTTAGGTGAAGCGAGCAATCATTGGTGTCTTAGCCATGGATTTGGTCATGTATCATTGGTTTTGTCCTCTTCGCCGTAGCTCGTTAGTAATGACAAAATAACCCCATAAGCCTATGTTGTGTCAACCCATTGCCTTTTTAGAATAGTCGCATCTATAGACTACAGTGGTGGAGATTAGTATCTTTGCCAAGCCTATGATAGAATACTCAACATGGTGAGCAATTGGTGATCACCATAAAATATTAAACACGTGAATTATGAGAGAGGTGTGACTTCAATTCCCTTTTAAAGAGGTGCTTTCGGTTTGGAATTTTCTAGCTTAGGTGATTTTTAACTCATATTTTCCAATTAATCACAGGAGATATCTTTTTAAGAATTATTTAAAGTGTCTACGAGGACAAGTATGATTCAAGTGGGGGATATTTGATAACATCAAATTAGCACGATCTTTTATATATCAAATTCTCATGTTTATGGACTCATTTATATTAATATGATACTTAATTGGTCTATATTCGTTCATATTTGCATTCGGGATCAATGAGGTACGGAGTCGAAAAGAAGTGATAAAGGCCAAGTAATATATCCGAAGACAAGTTACAGTAAGGGTGCTTTTGACTACGTCGTAACTAATACAACGAGGGCTCGATAACTATTGTGAAGGTTTCGCGTAACTACTTAATAATGTTACGGCGTAAAAGGATGCTTTGAAGGATACGCGTAACCATCTCTTTGGTTACGTCGTAATTATTTTAGGAAGGTTACAGTAACATGGAATTAATTCTGCCGTAGAGATTATTTTGGATCGGATAAGTATGTGATGACGAAGGATTACGGCGTAACCGGTAATTTCATTACGCGTAATTATTACTTGGCGCTAAGGGTTGAAGTCCCGTGGATAAATGAAGATAATATTTACTCGGAGGATGAAAAGAAAAAATAACAAGTGCGATCAATGACTAATGGTGACAACTTATTTGAAGTTTATTTACTTCAAGGACTACAATATAAATGAAGAAGAAGCGATGAGGGGCCTAAAGCGACATCTGGTGCAAAAATATTTCAAGTAAATGAAAGGATGTAGAAAAGTACGAAGTTACTTAAATCTTATATAATTCTGACGTAACTATTTAATGATAGTTACTGGCGTAACTTTTGTTACTGACGTAATTAATTTATTTAATTACTGCAGTAACCATGTCGAGGCCTATAAATACAGCCCCTAAATCGCATTTTCGGTATCTCTTCACCCCTCTCTCGAGAATCGATTAGGGCACCACTCCGTGGTATTTTCCAGTGATTCGAAGCCGGTTTGAAGGAAGAATTCACCGCAATCATCATCATTATTAGCTCTACATCAAATGTCTGTATCAAATATTATGTTCAATTCAATTTATGATTTATTCATTTTTGTTGGTATGATTAATTATATGTTTGGCTAAGCACCTGGTGCCGGCCTAGTTATGATTCTTTAATTGTTTTGTTTGCATTTACTTTAATTCCATACAATTATTTCTAAGTGTATGCATGCATAGTTTATTGGTAGCCACCCTTGGTTCGATAGTTTTGAATGGCGGTGAGGCCAATTGCCTAGGAGATATGACCAGTGACCCTAGGTGGCGAATTTTGAGGCAGCATCTTTACGGCATGTAGTGGTGAGCCGTTGTTAAACCCCATCTCAAAATGATTCATTGCCCATATGTTCGTTATGGTAACGCTACCAAATAAATTAGGTTACGCTTCAAAACTCTTGAGTCTAAACCACATGTCTAAATAATTTCCGGGTTTGACACACATTATAGCACTTAGGAAATATCACGGTGAACCGCTTCCTCCACCGTAGTACACAACACACCACAAGCACCTTCACTCTTGAACACATTGACATGGATGCATTCTTCCGGTGATACTTTCGCAGATAATGTCCCAACTCCACCATCTCAAACAACGGGTTCTCAACCGATCAAACAACGGGTCCTCAACCAGCTCAAACCAATGATCCTAGCACTAATAACAAGTACGAAGAGTTACTTGCTAGGTCCACCCAAAAGTTGTACCCAGGTTGTGATATGACTACATTGAACTTTACGTCAGAGCTTTCGCACATCAAGGTCTTATATAAAATAACTGATGTCGGGTTTAACAAGATTCTAGCTTTGCAAAAGGCATGTGCCCCTAGTAAAGGATTCAATTTCCCACCGTTATACTATGAAATCAAGAAGACATACAAAGATATCGGGTTAGGATATGAATCGATCCATGCTTGTATAAATGATTATTTTTTATTTTGGGGATCAGATGAGAACAAAAGTCTCAATAATTGTCCAATCTGCAACGCGAGTAGATGGAAAAACCTAAAGACAAAGGGGAACAAGGTGTTGCATTACTTTCGGTTAAAACCTAGACTACAACGTATGTTCAACACAAAACACATCGCAAAGTGGATGACTTGGCATGCTACTGGATAGTCTAAGGAAAACGGTAAGATAAATCACCCGTGTGATGGTCAAGCATGGAAAAATTTTGACATAATGAAACCTGAGTTTTCTTGTGACCCTAGAAACGTCCGATTAGGGTTGGCTACTGATGGTTTCAATCCGTTTGGCAACATGAGTCAAAATTACAGCATGTGGCCGATCATATTGACAACATACAACACACCCCATTGGATGTGTATGAAAGAGACTTCTTCAATGTTGACGATGTTAATTCCTAACCCTGAATCAGCTGCAAAGGACATTGATGTTTTCTTGCAGCCTTTGATCAAAGAACTCAAATAGTTATGGATATGAGTGGACTTAGACGCCGCTACGGTACTCATTTCAAAATGAAAGCGGCATTTTATGGACCATCAATGACTTTCCATTTCAAGTAGTTTGTGCGGGTGGAGTGGACAAGGCTACTATGCATGCCCCACATGTAATTAGGACACTCAATCGCTCTCGTGAAGCATAAAATCGCTTATGTTAGGTATAGAAGATTCTTACGCGTAAGGCATCCACTGAGGAATAAACATAAGGAATTCCATGGTAAACCTGAAAAGAAACATCCTCCTAGAAGCTTTACCAATGAGGAAATCATGATGCAAATTAGTAAAGTCTTTAAACGTGTCTCAGGGAAGCATCCAAAGACTTTAAAAAAAACCTAAACCAAATTGAGAAATCGAATTGAATTGGAGTAAACTGAATTGAATTCGAGAAAACACAATCTCGATGTCATGCACATCGAAAAGAACGTGCTTGAGAGTGTGCTGAATACCTTGTTAATGAACGACAAATCCAAAGACACGCTAATGGCAATGCAAGACTTGAAAACTTTGGGAGTTCGAAAGGAGTTGTGGCTCGTTGATAAAGGAAACAGGAAGTTCGATAAGCCTCATCCAACGTACTCTTTCACACCAGAAAACATAAAACTTTTTTGTAAATTCATCAAAGGAGTTAGACTACCTGATGGGTTTGGATCCAACTTCAAGAAAAAAGTGACCGCTGATGATAACAACATAATGGGCGTAAAATCTCATGACTGTCATATAATGATGCAGCGGTTACTTCCTTATAGAGTTCAACGATACTTACACAAAGACATTTTAACCCCATTAATCGAGCTCTGCTTATTCTTTAAGCAGATTTGTGCTCGAATTTGATGCAGCAAGACATGGAGAAAGCTAAAAAAAACAAATTATCTATGTTATGATTAATTTAGAGCAAATTTTCCTCCTGCTTTTTTTGACATAATGATTCATTTGATTATACATTAACCCAAAGAGGCTATTTTAGGTGGCCCTGTTTACTACAGGTGGATGTATCCATTTGAAAGATACATGAAAAATCTAAAAAATTATGTCCGAAATAAAGCCAAGCCTGAAGGCTCTATAACAGAGGGTTATGTTGCAGAAGAAGCATTAACTTTCTATTCATGTTATCTTAAGGATGTCGAGACGAGATTTAATCGTCCTGACAGAAATGATGATGATCTGCCTGAACAACTAGATAAATTTCAGGTGTTCCAGTCCGTATGCAAACCGGTGGGTAGAGAAGTCTCGACTCGGTTGAATACAGAATGTTATGCAGGCAGTTGTATGGTTTATACTTAACAACAGTCCTGAAATAGACACAGACATCCTGACGTAGAAAGAGTATGTTTCTTATTTTTTATATTTTGAAGAACCCTTTTTTGCTTAAGTTATTTTTTTTGATGACTTATTCATTAACTTTGTTCAGTGAATTTCCTAACAATATCGTGGAAACAAGTTTTCCTCCCTGGTTTAATCACAAGGTAAACAGTAAACACATTAGATATATTACCTTGTAGTCCATAGTTATTGCTCATCTAAATCTGTTTGTATCTCTTTCATTGATTCGTGAAAAGAGCATGGCAAAAGACCCAAGTTGTAGTCCCGAGTTACTCTCTTTGGCATGTGGACCTTCATCTAGTGTAAGTACATACCCCGCTTGCATAGTGAACGGTGTGAAGTTCTTGGTGCACGAGCGCGATAACCTTCATACCACTCAAAGCAGTGGAGTTTCAACACCCGAGCCTGATGGAGCTATGTATTATGGTCAACTGGAAGAAATTATGGAGTTCACTTATATGCGAAACCGTAAGGTTGTGTTGTTCTGATGTATATGGTTCAACAACCGTAACCCTACTAACCCTATGCCACGCTCTAGACGTTCTTACATTGAACATGGCATACATCATATTTTGACTGAACGGGATGCTTTTAGAAATCAACAATACATTCTTGCGACATAAGCAACACAAGTCTTCTACCTTGAAGACCCTACTAGACGACCTCCTCATTGGAAGGTAGTCGAAGATGTTCATCATCGGAAGATTTGGCACTGGGATTTGGTAGATTCTGATCAGGATGTTATACATGGCAACAGTTCATCTGATGTTGCATTGTCTGTTGGTTTGACTGATTTTGAGTATGCGAATTCTAGTGTAAATGATGAATCAACAGAAGTGGACGCCCCACCAGATGGTGCTGAAGAAGATGCTGATTTTATTAAAAATGAAGATAATATCATTGCTCATGTCCTTGATGATGATGATGTTGATGTGTATGATGATGATGATGAAGTGAACCCCACTATTGTTGTTGAAGAAGTTTTTTCTAGTGATGATTCTGATTATGACAATTGTTCTTAAATTGTAATTTGATTATGACAATTGTTTTTAAATTGTAATAAGAATGAAATTGTCACTATATGTTTATATGAATGTGTATATTTATATGAATGTGTATATTAATATTAATTGGTCCACGAAATTGTGTGTTCTTGTACTTATACTTTTACAGATGGCGTATGTAGAGCCTAGATCACACGGCGGGGATGTTGGCGGTGTTCCACCCAGGCTGCCCTCATTGACTATGTCGGGCTATTGCGCAGGTAACAAATTGTGATTTTTTATTTTTATATAATTTTTATTGATAAAACTGAATTTTTTTACATGTATTTTCACAACTCAATAACTTATATTTGTAGGTTAAATGATCATTGGTGAGACGACAAATCGGGCCTTAAAGAGGGTTTTTAAGGAGAATAATGGCCCTTTGCCGATTGCCTTTGATTCCGATGATCAAGGCACCTTCTCACCGATAGTTACTTATGCACCGCAGTTGGCTAGTCTTATCGGGGAACAAGTGAGGCCACTTCCCCTTGATTGCGATTGAGAAGAAATTCCTGATCCTTTTAAGGCGCATATAATGCCGGCACTACAGGTTATATTTATTGTTTATTTTATTTCTTACTGTTATTGACCGTTTAGATATGCGTGTTATATTTAAAATGTGTGTTTGTTTAAATGCGTATATTTATTTGCAGACCTATTTCAACCTGGCGCCTTGGTTAAATAACGAGAATAGAACGCAAGTTGGAAGGAAGGTATATACGGTGGGGGAAAGTGTAGGACTTGGGCTAACACTAGAGATGAGGATGCTATACCGAAAATATAAAAACAGGCTCAAGGCTAAATACTTTGATACCTATGAGACGCCTGCTGGCAAGGGAACATCCACCGCCCGGATGGACGGGCTTAAGTAACCCAAGAGCAATGGGAGATGTTGGTCGATGGTGGTCCGAACCAAACGGATGGCAAGATCCCAAAATGCGTAAAATCGAGCTAGAAACAAGATACTAACTCACCAAGGTCGACAGTGGTTCGTTCAAGGAAGAAACACTTTTGTAAGACTCGTTATAATTTTTGTGATTTTTAAAGGTTTTTATATTTTTTATATTTACCTCGTTATTAAGTTATTTTATAATGTATGTATAGAGATGCCTTTCTAAAAAAAATGTATGTATAGAGGGTCTGCCATGACAATCAAAATGAAGACCTTATTGAAACTTGGAGGAAGGGTCATTCAAGAAAAGATGGTACATTTAATAACAGAGATAACAAGACGGCTTACGTAAGTAATTTATCTCTTAACATGCGTCATTAATATTAAGTTACTTCTTATTTATTATTATTTTTTTCTAACTTACTTGTTTCTAACATACCTTTTTTTTTTTTTTTGGTTGAAATTACACATAATGCAATGAAGGCCTTTCAAGAGCAAGTCAGAGGCGGTGTCATCCCGTACATGAGCAGCTTAGAAATATTGGCTCGTATAGTTCCGAGTGACAACCGCCAGAATATGGCAGGCAGGGGCAGGAGGTTACCTGGTGGTGGCTCAACCTCTCACAGGTCCACACGTGGGCCTGTTGGTCAAGATTACATCACTAGGCAGCATATGACAGAGGTGTTGAGCTGAGCGGAGAAGCAAACTGAGGAGGCGCAAGAACGGGCTCGCGTGGCTAAGGAACAGGCTACCTCTGGCTTATTTTATAGTTGGGGCGTTCGGATCATACCTTGAGCAGTTTTTCAGCCACTACAACCAACAAGGTAACCCATTTCGTGTTCCCTTTCCCCGGGCACTCTTTCCTGGCCCTTTTCCCATTCCCAGTCCTGTTGGTTTCCAACCTCCCATTCCCCGCTCTGTTGGTTTCCAACCTCCCATTCCCGGCCCTATGTATCCCATTTTGGACCCCGGGTTCTAGTTCTAACTATGCAATGCCGCCACCAGACCTTAACCAATACAACTCACAAAATAATCCTCATTTGAGCCAAGTTGATCATATTGATAATAATGATTTGGATAATAATGATGATAATAATGAGGCGGGTGACGCGTACTATGAGGAGGAGTAGGCGGGAAGTTTGTGACTTTTAGACATGTTAATTTTATGAAATAGTATTGAATTTGTCGAATGGTATCATGGATTTATGTTAACTTTATAACTTTAAGACATGTTAGCTTTATAAGCATGTGACTTGTTAGTTTGAGACATGTTAATTAGGAAATTTGTGACTTGTATAGTTTAAGAGTAGTTTAATTGTATCGTATTTGTCGAACGGTATCGTGGAATTGTGGAATGTTATTCGATCCGTTTAGTAATTTGGTAATGTATCATATTTTAGAATTAGTATTGTGGATTGTGATTGACTACAAGTTGTATTTGTTTTGGTAGATTTTTCCCCAAAAATCCCGAAAAACTGGAAAATTGCAGTTTTGCTGCATTTTTTTGCCTCCCAGAATTATTAGGGACGACAATGTCGTCCCTAAAGTAAAAAGAAAAAAGTCGTCCCATTTTGTAAGCATACACTTGGATCGTCCCAAATTGCTGCTTGTTGACGTGGAAAATACTTTGGGACGACAATATCGTCCCATAATAATTACACATGTCGTCCAAAGGTTTTTTAATGTCTTTTTATTTAAAAAGAGTAAAACATACAAAGGAATGTCAAAGTATGTTGTCTCTTTTTTTTCAATTGATTTTTTTGGGTCCTAAACATCAAAGGAACGAAATGGAACGACCACTTTGGCACGACATGTCGTGCCATTTTGATTTTGGGTCGACCTCCTTTGTATCTTTGGGACGAGATTGTCGTGCCAAAATGTTGATTTTTTTGTAGTGTATGCTTATATTATCTTGTAGCCGATATCGTACAACGAGAAAATTGGCTACATATATACGCCCATTCGCGACATACTTATAACAAACTAGTCTATTATACGAACAACCCAAAGAGCCCGTGAACTTTGCGTCACTTGAATTTTCACCACTTGCACCTCGCAGAACAAAACGCAACAACGTTGTCGATAACTCAGGAGCGTTAATTAGTTCGGTCAAGTAGTCCGAGCTTTATTTCTTCAAATCAGCCACGGCTCTTTGGATTTCCTCCAATATGATGGGATCGGGTTCTACAAGGTTCTCACCTTTTGGAATAGACAATGAAAGGTCTCGCAATTCACGCTTGCCTAACTCACGCCCTTGATACCAAGACGGTCCGAATCTTTTCCATCTCGATCATTCTTAAACTCTTGACTTTTAATAACCTTATGAGGAATAGCCTCATGCATCACCCACACTAACTCGTAAGCTAATGTCTCTTTCTCTCGTTGCAGCGAATAAATGCGATGCATGTTGTTTGAACCTATTGACCTTCTCAGATATGTAAGTATGACTAGAACATGCCCCCGCATACTTATACCTTAGACCGTTGTTTTCATACCATAGGGTATCGAATTCGGATTTAATCTTCTTTTCTCTTCTCCAGTAACAACTAGTTGCTCCTCACAACGTTTCATAAAAACTAACCGACTCGTGGGATAACGGTGGAAACATGTATACTTGGACGTCTTATCGTGATCTGCTTCAATCAATAGGTCACGTCATCGATATAGCAACGTCATCAAACGAACCTAAAACCGATGGGAAAGAGGATGCATTAGTAGTGACCATCATCACGTCCCCGCGTGATCCACTAGCTTGAGCGATAGAATTTCCACGTTTAGAATGTGGCTTGCGAACACTCAGATCTACACAAGCAACATAGCATAAAAGTTAAAATACATCTCCAGAAGGAAATATATGGAAACAGGGACGAACCCATAATTTTTAAGAGGGTGTTGCACAAAAGAAATGTTAGGCTAACTAAAGTAACACCGTAAAAAATGAAAGTAGCAAAAAAAATTTCTGGGGTTGCACATAACACAAAAACGACAATTTTGAAATCTTTTTGCACTTCGTGACCTAAAATCGTGACAACGTCACAAAAGATAGCCCATGCATTGAAAGAAAAGTTACTACAACGAAAAAAAGATTTTGGCGAAAAACTTTTGGCGAGGATCCATTTGTCCTCGCCAAAAGTCGCTAAAGGACAAAAATTTCGCTAACCTGGAAGACGATACTAAGAAAAATTCAACGCAAACTTTTGGTGATGACATGCTTTGTCAAAAGTTTTAAAAAGTTTGACCAAATTTTTATTTCCCCTCGTTAGCTAATTGCTCCCGACTTTTTCTTCCCTCCAACCCTTTTGGCGAGGGCATGTCCTCGCCAAAGAGTGTTGACCAGATTTTGACTAGTTCAATTCTTTAGCGAGGACATGTTCTCGCCAAAAGGGTTGCGGGATTTTTAATTTATTTATTTATTTAACTAAAAATGTTTTCTATTATTTATAAACCATTTAAATAAATTAAAAATTATCTAAATTATTTAAATATGAAACCCTTTTGCTTACCAACAGGCTCCATTAATTGAAGTGTGAATGGGTTTACTTTTCATGTGAAGAAGAAGGCAAGCATTAAAAAATTTTTGCCTCAAACCGCCTAAATGCATAATAAATAAAGATTAATTGTATAGCTAGGTGCCCATGTGCATCAGTTGTAGCAAATAATGGCAAATGGTGATAATTTGGCTAATGGCTTGGTTGGTTGACTCTCAAACCAAATTAGTGACCGAGCTTTTATCACAAGTTTAATTGAATTGGTGATAGATCATTTTAGCTTTTTAAAGTTATGGTTTATCAGCCAATCATAAGTTTTAATTGTTTTGTGTGTGTAGTTTTGTTTTATGTGTTTTTATGAAGTATGTTTTTTGTTGTGGTTGTGATCGTCTTATTAGCAAATTGTAGTTCTGTGTAGTTTTGAAGAGAGAAAACTGATGTGATGTTAATGTGGCATAAGGTGATCACAATACTTACGGTCACCATTAGCATCAGCCTTACCATGCTATGCTAAGGGGGTGATGACGTGCATGGATATACATATTTGTATGGAGGAATTATATTTGGGCTAATTAATAGTGTCTTTCCACTGTGTAAACATGGCCCGTGAAGAGCTAGAAATAGTGTACGTATATTGAAGAAGGAATAAATAAGAGTATGGCACGTGAAGGAATTAATTCGCCTATCAATTAAGTTGGCAAATATGCACGTAAAAAATTCTTCTAATCACGACTAAATGATAATATTCGATCAGATATATCCAACTAACAGATGGAGAATATATCCGACACTCTAATATTAAGTGCACACGGTATCAAATGCACCCAAAACCAACCGTTGGTGCACCATTCGTCATACCAGACTACACGCCATTCGTGAGCCAAAAGAAATTTAGTCATTTGAATGGCTCACGCCAAAAATAAAAAATCAACCGTTTGCCTTTTTTTCTATTAAAAATGAGTAAATGAAATAACGGTAACAATTTTTTTGAAATAACCCACTTTTCACTTATAAATACCAACTTTTACTAAACATTTATCATACCTTCAACCCAATTCATATTTTATCAAAACTTTCACATATACATCCATTATCTTTCAAAAATGTCACAACCAAACACAAACGATTGGTTACTTAACAACATATTTCAAACCGAGTCACTAATTTAAGCTCACCTTCACCCGCAACCATATTATCCTCAACCCACTTTCGGACCACAAACGAACCAAGATCACTATAACCAAATGGCTTTTTTTTACGACAACAATAATACTTCAACAACATGAATCTTGAGAATTCCTCGCAAGTAACACAAGTCATGTCACCAGACTCACCACCATCACCAACACAAGAATCACAAACCGAGCCTTCTCCGATCGGAAAAGAAAAAGGAAAATGAAAAGGAAAAGTGAAAAAGTCGAGACCAAAGAAAACCGATGCCGTCCATAAACGTGTGAAGTAGACGAGGAAAATTTTTGGCCGAAACGTACGTACAAATATCCGAGGATCCAAGACTCGGTATTGACCGAAATTCAAAGTCGTTTTGGAAACAAGTTACAAATGAATACAATTGGCTTGCATAACACAAACGTACCAAGGATATGATGACGGGGAAGTGGACCATGTTGCAGGGTGCTTGTAGCAAGTTCGCGGGAGTTGTCGATGAAAATGAATGGTTGAGTGGTGAAAACGATTCGAAGTGGCTAAATCGTTGTTGATGTGGGGGTACGCGTTTACCCACTATGAAGCATGGGAGGTCTTGAAAGACCACCACAAATGTTGTGGTGCCAAAACCGTTGGACCCAGAAGACGCATTCGGGGACTCGATAACCTTGAAGAACTAAATGAGCTATTTTGAGACGATGCAATCCAATGTCCTTCCGGCAAGCCAATGCCTTCCAAGAGTGCAAAATCGGACTCTACGCGTGCGGCGACTTCTTCGTCTAGTATAAAAGCTTTCAAGGAGATGATCCAAGAGGAATTGTGAGTCGAACAAGAGAAAAAAATTGATTATAACGCAACTCAAAAGAAATTGGAAGAATTGAAGTTTCTTAGTTTTAACACGTAGGGGATGACTCCGGAAGATGCAGCGGGTGTTGAAGCAATAAAAGCCGATATCCGAGCATGATACTTTGGCACGACAGTGAACTAAAAGAATTAGTGTGTTTGTCGTATCGTCCTTTTTATTTATGTACTCATATCGTGTCTTTCTTTTTATGTACTAGTATCGTATCGTTTCTTTTTTTAATGCACTCGTATCGTGTAATCGTTTTTTTAAATGTAATCGAATCATATTTTTAATATATCGTACTTGCATTTTAATCTAAAATGTGTTTGTATAAAATAAATAAAATGAAAAAAAAAGTAAATATGTGGGACCCAATAACATGTTATTGATGTGTTATGAAGGAGGGTGTTTTAGTTATTGCTGTGTTATTGAGAGAGGATGATGTGACGCTAAGGTGACACACCTTTGGCATGCCATGATACCTTGTGCTCTTAGTGATATTCGATCATAACGATTCTCTCAGCATTTCACATCATATAAGTAGAATTGCAAAGCCCAAATACAAAGGAAAATAATTTCTTTCTCTCACTCAACAATAAACACACTTCATATACATAGAATTATCATCTGACTTGATCATCGGAGCTTAAGTATGAGGCAAAGCCTCGGGTAAGTCTAACACGGTTTTTCTTTGTTGAGTGATACAGGCAGCCAGGTTCATTTATCCGGCAATCAGGACCCCTCACCCGAACCTGCTAAACTTGGTATCATCACGTAAATATATTTTGTATTAACTTATTTATCTTTTGCCATTTCCTAAAAGGAAAAATATTACTCTTTTGCGAGGCAACTTATTTATCGGTCATCTTTTATTTGAATCTAAAGCGGGTCTTAAAAATTTTGTTTAGGAAAACTCATTTTAAACACTTGGCAAATCATTTTTGTGTTTTGTGTGTATCAAAGGCTCAAAGCAATAAGAGCAAGGGAGATATACTAGACTGTATTTATGCTTCCAAACCCATAAGTTATCTTACACAAAATCAAACAAAAGGCATTGTGAAGTAATCAAATAAAGATGGGTGGTGCTCCAAGTGAACTCAAGGCAGGCGACCATATTTACACTTGGAGAACTGCATATGCATACTCGCATCATGGTTTGTATATATATATCTTATATGATCATTTTATTATTTGTTACATTTTGAATAATACATATTTTGGTTCCACATTCATTTAGCGACTCGTGTGACTTGTAATTATTAGTGACTGAATAGATAAATGTGACGCTAAATTTCATTTTATATGCGGCGTGGCTTAGTTTTATTTAGGGTTAGGATTTATGGTTACAAAAATTTGTAGCTAGGGTTTTATCAATGTGTACTTTGAAATAAGATCTTTGTCTCTTCTAGTATAGATGCAATAATATACTACCTCTGTCTTATAATAATTGTCCACTTTGACATTTCTAAGTCTTTTTTATTAAACTTTGACCACAAATATTTTTATTTGTATAATATAATACTTGATGAAAAATATATGAATAGATTAGGTTTTAAATGTATTTTCATTTGTTATAATTTTCATCAAATATTATATAACAAAATAAAATATTAGTGCAAGAAAATCAAAAAGTCAGCCAAACAATTTATGGGACGGAGGATATCATTGATTGACTAGACTATGCAATTTTGCTTTGGGTTCGGGTCAGGGTTGGGTCGGGTCAGGTCAACCTATTTGGCATCCCTATTTCCAACTGTGATGAAATTATATTGGGACTAACACTTATAGAGCTAATTTTCTTGATTAAAACGTTGATTATCGAAAGAGCTTATGACTCCGCAACGTACTTTAGAAGCCATTAAATTTTGAGGGTTTTACCTTAAATAGCTACGTAATTATCACGCTTATAAGCTAACATGGACAATCTATTTTAGACAAGCTTAATTCACCAAACATCCCTTAATATGGTTAAAGTGTTTGGGAACCTGAAATATCTTTTCTTAACTTCTGATGGGTTTCTACTAAATACAGCTGTTTATGTTTTTAGAAATTGCGTTACAGGCTTAATGATTTGGCAGATTTTTAGTTGTAGGCATTGTATCTTCTTATCATGGCGTTTTTTAAAGATTGTTTCGAGTCTGTTGAATTTATCGTTTTCTTTTCTCTTTGTGCATACTATACTATCTTTGTATTCTTGTATATATGAATCCTTTTATTATGTTAATAAAATATTTTTATTATATAAAAAAACAGGCATATATGTCGGTGAAAAGATGGTTATCCACTTCAATGATCCAGAAAAAGCTGATTATGGTCCTGTTCGGATATCTTCTGTTCTTTCATCTTCATCAACAAGTCATTCCGCTTTGTGTTTGAACTCCCATAATTCTGGTTCTAGCTTAAGCACGTGTTCTCACTGCACATCATGGAATCCTAATATTCCAGCTTCATGTCTACGCTTACCTCACTGTGGATATCGTCAACCAGATAGTGGAGTAATCATCTCTTGTTTGAACTGTTTCCTTGGCTCAGATTCCTTACGCCGCTATCAGTATGATGTTTGGAAACTTTCATATGTATTCCAAATTCGTGGTGGGACGTGCACTACTGCTAAATCAGACCCGCCTGAAGAAGTGATCAAAAGAGCCGTCTATTTGTTGTATCACGGGTTTGGTAGTTATGATTTGCTTAATAACAACTGTGAGTATTTTGCTTTGTATTGCAAAACCGGTCTCGTGATTCGCAATGCACTTCCTGGATTAGGAACTGGCCAAGCAGATGTGTTAGGTGTATTCGACATTGGTGTCCGAATTGATGTTGAAAAGGTTCCTGTGGAACAAGTTGTAGAGTTCCGTAGAAGAAACATGTAACGGACATTGCACACCGTGCAGTTGTTAAGCGGTCGCTGATGCCAACCGTTTTACTGTTTACTTTCTGTTAGGACTTGGATTTTGTTTCGAATTTTGCAGTTCGAGAAGGATAATAAAATATCTTGTTTGATTATTGGCGTTATCCTTGTTTTATGTTTACTGCTATGTTGCGGGTCAATTTTCCATAAGATATACATTCATTCATCTTCAATAACATTTCAGTGACGGGGTGAATCCGTTTCAAGAAGTCTTTACAAGATTTGAGAGACAGGTAAGCTGCAACACCAGAACTTTTGCCGACTGATAGTTTAGGGGTGTCATTCGGGTGACCCGACCCGAACCCGACCCGAGTCAATTCGGGTCGGGTCAATCGGGTTCAAAAATATATTCGGGTCAATCGGGTCAACCCGAATTGACCCGAGTTCTAAACAAGGTCGGGTTCGGGTATATTTTGTTAGCCTTGACCCGACCCGAACCCGATTAACCCGGCTCAACAATACTTTTACAATGTAAAATACTCGGGTTGACCCCAAACCCGAATTGACCCGAACCCGAATTGACCCGACCCGAGTTGACCCGAGTTCTAAACAAGGTCGGGTTCGGGTATGTTTTTTTAAGGCTTGACCCGAGTTGACCCGAACCCGACCGGGTCAACCCGAATAACACCCCTAGTTATAAACAAGGCAATGTTCATTTAATGGGATAACAAAAATGCTCAACAATATCTTCACTATGGTTTTTTCCAGGGTGACATTGGACTAAATCCCGGGCGGGATTTGGCACTGTTTCGAGTGCTATTTTTCTTACACGAAACATGTCATATAAAACAGTATATTCCATATCCCCTTCACGATTTCACAAGTCGTTAGCCAGCATTAAAACCGACTTCAAGCTTGACAAATACTTGTCCTCAATTTAACAACACTGGCCCATCTTATAAAGAATTAGTACAAAGACCACTCCCAACGGCTCGTCGGTTTGGCGACGAGCAAGTGACAAAGTGGTGTCCCATTTGTTTTTTGTGAGTGTTTTTTATGTGTGTTTTGTGGGGTATATTTGTGTAGTGACAATTGGCAGGGGTGTGTCAGTTTGTGCGCCAATTTGGGAATTGGTAATGTAACGCTGAGGTGGCATAACTGACACACAAACTGGCGCGTCATGATAACCAGGTTCCATCAAAGTTATTTAAACTTGAAGGTGCTTCAAGTTAGTCCTCAATTCTCGCTAGATCCACCATTCCACATGCAACAAACCATTGAAACCACTAGATCTCAATAGACAAGTGACATCCTTATTAGCGAACAAACCCACAAAGTTCATCTATCAATCACGCAATTAACTGACAAGGTTTAGAAAAGAATACAGATTTCTCTTATTTTTTTATTTGATGTCTCGGATTAAGAGTCAAAAACTGTATGAACTAAACTAGGAAGATGGTTGACTTTCAAGAGGATCGAGGAGCATGAGCTTTCATATGTCATTTCTCACTCTTGATTGGGATCATACGTAGCGATCTACGGCTATCGAGTTCTGTAAATTCCTCCACAGGGAACCCTTTCAACATCAGATCGAACACCAATATCATAATCGTGACGGAGTTTAACAAAGGCCAAACCTGCTACTGCAAAAAAAGATGTGAATGTTATACCAAAAATACCCATCCCCACTTATCACTAGTTCCTATGTCCAAAGCATATGGGGTTATAAATAAGGTCACAACACCTGAAGCCATAAGAAAAGCCCGTAACGATGCACGGAACCAACTATTCCCTTGGCCACTAGTTCCTATTTGACTTATTATCACCACCACAAACCATAAGACTTGTCTAGCAATATAACCCAAAATCCACTACAAGAAAAAGAGCTTTTAGTGACCAAAATTTAGTGCCGACTTTTTTTTTGGTCACTATTTAGGCAATATAGTGACCATATAATATATGGACACTAATATTTGGTCACCCTTAAACAGATAGTGACTAAGCTCAAAAGTGGTCACTAATTTGGTCACTATACATGTGAGATATTTTTCTGTATAAAAAAGTAACGACATTACTTGTCACCAAAATTTTTAAAAACTTAATGGCGAAAAATGTTGGTTACTAAGTTTTTAAAAGTTAATGGCGTAAAATATTGATCACTGTGTGACATGTATTGTAGTGTTACTTACATGATACAATTTTCATAAACATAGAAAAAGCTAACATAAATATTAAGTGATATAAATATAAAAAGTGATTATAGAGCAATTAATTTTAGATGATAGGCAAATATAATTTATTACTCGTAATACAGATAGAAGTGTCGAACAAATATTTATTTTAAATTTTAATGAATGCACACAAGACACGCTTTACAAGTTACAAACACGCGGATCTTTTGACCCGACCCGACTCTATTCATTACACAACTAAACACTCCTATCACACTTAAAAACATTCTGATTAATCATCCTACTCAATTTCATCACTCCTACTCAATTTCATCCGATTGGATGAGGCTCCCTAGTCAAATCCGATCGGATAATCTCATCAATACTTAGGGTTTGATCGGTAGTTAGGGTTTGAACAATAGTTACAGTTTGATCGGTAGTTAGGGTTCCGCATTAGGTGGTTCTAGCTCGAAATTTTGTTCGGAAAAGAGTGATTTCAGGTGGTTTCAATCTATTTGCTTATCAACGGTATAAACTTATTCTCTTTGTGATTATTAATTAGTTATTCTTGTTAATTTAGTTATTTTTCATGTTAATTTCTTCAAGTTATGTTTAAATGATGTATATTAGACGTAGTTGTTGATTGTTGAGTTTTCCGTTAAAGCGATTGCGGTTATTGGTGATATGGAGGTTTGTTGTTTTGAAATTTGTGGTTAGTTGTTAATGTTGTATATACGCATACACCAGGTGTTCGACAAATTGTTCGAATCAGTTTTGTGTTTTTGTTTAAAACGTTGTGAATTGTATGTTTAGAGCGTAATCCAAGTGTTCGTTGAAATGTCTGACTGGATTGTGTGTTTTGGTAAAAATGTTGTGGATTATATGTGTAAGACAAGTATTCGACCAAATGTGTGACTAGTTGTTTGTTTGTTGACCTTAGAGCGCCAGTAAATGTAGTTTTAGCAATATATAAATTAGTTAGTGAAAGAAACATACTCACTTATTGGCAGGTGTGGCTTACGCCTCGTTAGTATGTCTGATTTACTTCTACAAACACGCATCACTGTATAATATCCAACAGTTGCGTATCATTTTGGTTTGCTTGTGGTCATATGCATTATTGCTTTTCTGGTGTTTGATCACTATCTTGCATAAAAGTGGAGTTAGGAGATCTAAGAGAGCAAAAGCCATACCCCACGTGAGATCCACATATGAAACTTTGGAAGGTTAGTCTTCCATTTATTTCTAGTGTTCCTTATCTATACAAACATTAGGTATCAAGGATTTATTAAAGTTTTTGCATTCATCAAAAAGTAGTACAGTAGAGTCAAGCTCATTTATAGCCTGAGGACAGTCTCAGCATGCAAATGAAATGAACATTAGGACTTAATAACATGACATACAAACTCTAATACAACAGCTATTAACATTGCAATCTAAACTGCACATATATTCTACTCCTGACAGTCCAGTTTACTAGTAGCCTCCATTTAAGAGATACACACCATTCATTAGACTCTTTAGCAACTTGCAAATGGTTCTTAACAGTATCAGTATGTTTTAAATTAATCCGAACCTGCAGAGAGTACTTTGTCTGATCTTGAAGACTATGAGACTAGTGGGATGGTGCGAGGAAGACCTTTAGAAAGGCACTAGCTACATTTTTAACAATATGAACCGACTTAGTAGTAGAGTAGTCTCTTTACATATTGGGCAGTTTCGTTGGACTATAGATTAGTTGCTCTGTCACAAATTAACCAAGAGAAAGACTGATATCCTTTGGGATGGTGAGAGTATGTTGCAATTATTCTGGCCATATTACTTATGATTCATGCCTTTAGTCAATTCTTTAGTTAAGCGTGTTACTGCCTGCGACCAAGACTTTTGTGTCGAGCAATAGGGCTGAAGCAGAATGATACATTTTGGCTATTGTTGTAGGGTTGGGATTTGGGATTAGGATTTAGGATTTGGGATTTGGTTGGATCAAACTATACAGTATGTACGTACAAGTTTGTAAGTTTCTAGCACAAGTTTGTTAACTTTATGTAACCACATAGGCATGGAGCGTTCCTGAAGTATTGCGCCCATTGTATAAATTACCAACTGTCCTCGCCTAAAAATAACCATGATGGTAATTAACAAACTTACTAGTATGATAGTAATTTTTGTTGGGATTTAAAATTTTAAGATTTACTTTTTTCTGAACAGCCGTTACACCAACTAAGGCAAATAGCTCAGGAGGCATTTCAACCAGGTGCATCTAACTGGGCCAAAGACCTGCAGCATTATGAGCACTTAGCCAGAGGTTAAGTAGGGCTTTAACGAGGCTATTTTATAAAGACACAACGTGTGCTAGAAACTTACAGAAGGATAATTGTCAATGTACTTTGACTGTACTAGTGTCCCATAAACCTGGCAGCAATTTCTTTATTCAGTAAAATATTACGAGTTACGCGTCTCACCCATTATTATCATTATTAAAATTACTGTACGGATATTGTTCAACAAGATCCTTGTCATTAATGTTATCATGGACATTTAGGAAAGAGACAGTGAAACTCTTCTTTAACACTCTGCCTAGGATCCATTGCACTCTTTTCAGGAATAAGAAAGTCTAAGTTTAGAGCTAGTTGGGTCATGATGTGTTGTAGAAAATTGTTTACTTTTATGAAGTAGAAAACAATAAAAAATGTAAAAACATCTTCATCTTGCTTCTATCTCAGTGTTTCAACTCAATAAAATAGACTAGAAATGAACTTCTTCATCATTTTGTCTATAACCAGGTGGCTTACATGGCAATAATGCTGGTAATTGTAGTATTAATAGATATATATATTTACTTAACTCTTTTTTTGTCTTTATATTTGCAGATTGTTCCACCTTTGTTGCTTAGGTTTCTAAGGGAGCACCGTTTAGAATTGGCAGACACAACGTGGATGCTTATTCTGCTTCAGCAATCAAGTTTGGTCCCTGTAGCTCATCAGGGTCTCAGCGGGTAATTTTGGTGATCAAGTTATTCTTCCACCTGCTTACACAATCGAGCATGGAGGTAAATTGATACTCTTTAATTTACTTGTTTTAGCTCGATTGATGTTTTCTGAGGTTGCAAAATGAGAATTGGGTTAGTTGGGAACGGGTCAAAACTCAGAATGGGTTTATAATGACATGTTTATAATTAAATATTGATCTTGTTGTGTTATATTTTTTGGAGGTGATCAAGTTAGAGGGTGTTTGAAACTGTCCTAAAGATGTATTGATGGCGAGAGACATGTTTCTCCCGCAAGTACGAGTTTTTATATTTAGTGTATAACGTCGATATTGAATGATGTTCAGGTTAAGTTCAGATTATAGAATGTGCATATCGTGGTAAGATATCTAGTCAAATTTATAAATAAATTCAGTCCTCACGTAGTTTTAGTGAAAGTATGACTGAAGTCGTACATTGTTGTGTTATTTATAGTAATAGTGTATAATTGAATCTTAATAATTTAAAAAAGACTACAACATACAATGGGCAAGTTTATCATGTAGTTATTTCGGAATGCTGTTTCATTATTTTTCTCTCATCTTGGGTCATTGTTAGACGACGCTTGTTTTTTCGTTGGTTTTCGAGTAATTTAGGCTGCTATGTTAGTCACTTTTGGCTGCTTTTAAGGTCATTTTAGCTGCTAAATTAGGTCAGTTTTGGCTTTAAAATTGACAATAGTTGGTGTTTCGGCACATTAAGTGCCATTGCTCCTAGGTACAATATGTGCAAAACATATCCCCATCATAATGAATCTGCGCATCGTTGAAAAATACATTAGTCGTTGGAAATTCTGCTCGAGCACATACATCTAGTCTGTACTACTTTTGTATCTTTTTTATGGTAAAAAATGTTGTTTTTTTAGCAGCCTAGAAGTGTATGGGAAATAGATAATCTATGCTTATTTTTAGTTAAGGCATGCTAATAGTAATTAGACTGTGTTCATGCTTATTTGCAGGTTACTTAATGATACTCTCTTAAATCTCAGGCACAAGTTAGTTTACGTTCTTGGCAACTTGCTGAAAACAATTTGATTCAAAAGTCAGGTAGCACCAACCGTTGTTAAGTACTTGGCGGGTTATTTTTGTTTTCGTTATGTGTTATGTTGGTATCAAGTGGATGTAATGGTGATTCTTATATTTAGTTTTGGAACAAAGAAATGGATTATGTAGATGTAATTAATTTTGGAAATTTATTGTTTCGAATAAATTCTTTTATCATTTTGCTGTTTAATAATTGTATTAGTGGTTATTTGCAGATTTTTGCTATTTTTTTTTTTGCTATATTTTATAAATTAGTGACCACATACGCTGTCATTATGTTGCTATGTAGTGGTCATTATTTTTGGTCACTAATTGATCAAAATAGTGACCACTAACCCGTATAGTGACGAGAGTGAGTGACCAAATAGGTTGTGACAAGTTTGAATGACCACTTTTAAGTCGTCACAATTTAGTGACCATATTCAAATGTCATCACTATTACTTTTAGTGACCACAGTGACCACTTTGATATGGTCACTAAATCAGCTTAGTGACCAAATATCTACTATTAGTGACCATAATCGTGTTGTCACGGAAGGCCTTTTTCTTGTAGTGATTTTCACGGTTGTTATCAATGATGTCATACTTTCCAAATCCAGACTTCTAGGAGCGCTGCTTTCTTGACTACTTCATCGGTGGGTCCGAAAGCGCCATGGTACATGTGCCACCACGGAGTTTAAACATGTGCTCAAATGCACCCACTCCATCTTGATAGAGGTACAGGATTACCTTCCTAAAGCAGCTCAAACAAGTTTGAAAACCGAATGTTCCTACCCATATTTCCACACCCATCTGTTGAACAATGTTTTGGAGCTTTTACGAAATATACCGAAATATCTTTTCGATGCGGGGTGGCGTAGATAACCGGTTTACTTGAGTACCAATATATATACCGTATTCGGTGGTGTTTAATCCAAGACAAAAAAGACTTATTAGAAACCCCCATTGAAAAGACAATGTTGTCTTAACTAGCAAGATGCCTAGACAAGTGTTAATCTGCATATTAGTAAGTTCAACCAAGATATATTTTTCCGCAATGGTTCCGTCTCATAATCTTGAACTTGGGATAAAATTAAATCGAACAAAATACAAACAAAATGAAGATATTACTAGCTATATCAAACCTCATTTAAGATACTCGTTAATGTTAACTAGTAAACACACTCAAAAGATTCTAGACTCAAAATGAGTCAAGATGTCGAACCCAAAGGGCCTTTGGCCTAGCGGTATGCGAATGGCCCGTCAACCAAGAGGTTGTGGGTTCGTTCAAGTCATATGTGAGATAGGTGGTGTCTTGGTGTTACCAGGGCGAAGCCGTGAATTTTTGCTTGAGGCACACTTTGATATTTAATTTCACAAATTCAGGTGTAGAGTGACAGAATTGTATAATTATCGCAAGATGGGTATGTAAGCGGTGATGATGGTGAAGGAGTTGGTCATACTAAATTAAAGAGTTTAATAATCCATTATATTGGTCAATTTGATTATGTTTAAGTTCAAATAATATCGGTCTCAAAAATCATCTGGTCAAAGGCTTTATTCATTTGTTGCGGTAGTTAGCGACTTCATGAACACATGATAAAGGTTTTGATCGCCTTCAATTACATGACAAAATGTTTACGAACTACGCCTCAAGTTGAGATTATTTCTTGATGAAATCTATAAGAATGATCTTAATATATTACCAGCATTGTTCGTGAGGCTAAGAGCACACATGAAGTCACTGCATATATATATATATATATATATATATATATATATATATATATATATATATATATATATATATATATATATATATATATATATATATATATATATATATATATATATATGAGAGGCATTTGGCATTAATGCCACCTCAATGCCAACTCAATGCCACCTCATCCAATTTATGCCACATAAGCATTTGTTGTACAACTAAGCAATGTTTTTATCCACCTAATTAATAATCTTTAATTTTCGGATTTTTAATATATTTTTGTAAATTTCGGATTTTTATTATATATTTTTGAAAATTGTTTATAAAAAATGAGCCTTGTAAGGATTGAACCTTGGTTATTTGGTTGAATAACATGTGTGTTTACCACTAAGGCAACATGGGTTTTTGGAATATATCTCGCAACTCCAAAATTATAAATATATGCAACCAATTATGTAGGAGAATCCCTACAACTTAGGTAACCCTAAACAAAAACTCAAAAACCATAAATATACGTAAAAAAACTGCACTTCATACTTTTTCTCAAAAACCCTAATATCCTTTTTTTTCCTCACAATCTCTTCTAATGTTCCTTTACTGATTTTTGTGTTTTCTTCATCACAGGTTTACAACCATGAATTGGCACTGCAAGATTAAAGTTTTCTTGCACAGGTAATGTGAGTTCGGATTTTTTTATTTTCTATATGTGCATGTAAGATACGTGTCTGTAACGGCGTCATTGCAGGAATTCTTGGATAGGTTAGAGTTTAGCTGCTGCTGCTGTTCATGTTCTTCATTAAAAACGACATTAAGGTAAAAGGCTGCTTTGAGCCATTTGAACAAATTGGTTATATGACATTTTGACAGAATTATGAGCCTATGTGATGACATATAAAATTGGTTACATCTTTATACGTATAAAATTGGTTATATGACAAATTGGTATGCTGTTCATGTTCTTCATTAAAAACGACATTCAGGTAAAAGGCTGCTTTCAGCCATTTGAACAAATTGGTTATATGACATTTTGACAGAATTATGAGCCTATGTGATGACATATAAAATTGGTTACATCTTTATACGTATAAAATTGGTTATATGACAAATTGGTATATAAAAATTTTATATGACATTCAGGTAAAAGGCTGCTTTCAGCCATTTGAACAAATTGGTTATATGACATTCAGGTAAACGACATTCAGGTAAAAGGCTGCTTTCAGCCATTTGAACAGAATAGGTATAAGTTCTCTTAAGTGATACATCAGTTATAGAATGAACCTTTTAAATATATTACAACTTTTCTGTTAACAGTTAAGATATTTATTCTTTTTGTTGTTTGACAAAAGGCCTGCTCTCCTACGCGGACAAAGGGAAATACTGATGCCGGTAAGGAATGCGTGATTTTAGTAGAGGTATTGTGTTAAAAGCATTTATTGGCTATAATCTATATATATTTAACGTGACATATATTTTTGTGGCACCTAGGGGGAGGAGACAACTCGTGCTATACCACCTCAAATGTATTGTGGTACTTTAACTCTTACGGGTCACTGACTTGGATCGGGTGTGGCTGCATTCTGAAATAGGATGATTTCCTCGTGAACGACCACAATCACCGAAAGACATATTTAAATCAGTTTTCTGGTAATGTCTTTTTGTTAGAGTTGTTCATTTTCTTATGAATTATGTTGTATATTTAGATGAAAACTTAATTTACTTTAATAGCTTTCAATATAGTACAGGCACCTCAATCGGTTTATTTAACAACAAACTTTGTTTTAGGAATATCAACGAAGGAGCAAATGGAATGATGGCCTCATACACCAGGTTTGTTTAAGTTACCACCGATTCAGATGAAGAATGGGAAACATGTGGAAGGAATGATGGTGTCGGGTCAATGGATATTGATAAGGTATCATGTTACAATGGCCAACTTGAAACACAATGTCTTTTCTTTACTGTATATCGTCATACAACATTTACAACAAACTAAGTTGTGTCTTTATATAAACTCATCCATGCCAACCAAGTTATTGACACAATACCATCACTACCTCTTATTTATGGGATGTTTGGTTATGGCTAAAGGTCAGATGGTAGAACATTTATGCAAATGGTGGCTGAGATTCTTGGAAATGCAAGCGAGGTGCGTCTAATTTGTTAGGAAGGTGTTGTGGTCTTGGTTTATGCAGCTGCGGGCCGTGACCATACTTTTATCTATCATGGTTCTCGACCTCCTTTCGCACTGAGGGCTTCATGTTGGTGCTACACCATTGGGCAACTTTTATTTCGGATCATCACCTCAAAACTCAAAAACACATGCTTAGGTAACATCCAAACACTAAGCGATGAACTCTAACAGTTCATGGCATATTTTTACCGGTGGTAGCAGTTGAGATAAAACCGTGGCTTTTCTCATGGACATGGGCTGCCGTGATGGCTTTCTAAAGAGGTAAGTTAGATTCAACCATATCTCATACGACCGACATATAAGCAAATATGCATTCACGCATATGTTTGATATATGTGATTTTGCTAGGTTATTTCATATCATTTATTTAGAATTGGTTTTACGAGCAGATATTGCTCTTGAACAAAGTAGCGGTGGCTCTAATTTATAGGCGAAATTACGTCTTCACGCTTTTCACCTTTAGGTTAAATCGAATTTCGGTATCCACAACACATAATGCAACTATTCAAATATGTAGTTTTTTTCATAAGTGATCGGGCATTACGTAGAGGGATGTGCATTTGATTTCTCTATTTTTTTATGATATTGCTAGCCGAGAGGTGAAGTTACTTATTTGTGATGTTAAATAAACATTAGGTTTTTTAAGAGTGTTCAATGCATTGAATCTGTTGCCACCAGGAATTGAAAAGTATTTAAAGTTGCGTATGCTTTATAGGTTGCAATAGATAACATGACGCATAATAATTTGTGTTTACTCTCATGAAGTTGCATCATTATTAAAGTAAAAAACATCTAATTGTTTTGATCAAAATGAAAGTACACACAAACGCTACATATAAATGGTTTTTGGGATTATTAACATTTTAGAATTTTAGTGTTGCAGGAGCACTTCAACAACCAGAGTGAACCGATTCAAAGAATTGAGTATTGGTCACAATTTACTCATTTAGAGGTGATGTATAAACCCAAGCATCTGACCCGTATTGGACTAACATAAATTTTTTTCAATTAACATAGTTTTTGGGTGCTTTAGGTTGTTGTGTATAAGACATCCTCGACATGTGCTGCTCTTTTGGCGAATATTGATGCGCAATAGGATGCAACTAAACTTTGCTTTTCAATCGTCACCAACTAGCTGCTAAATCTTCAGCTTCTCCAAATGCATATCAACCCGGGGATCACCAACTAAGAGTTGCTGCTTTATCTTCTATTCTCACTGCATTAAAGAAGGGACCATCCCATGCCTCTACAATCTGACCCGTTAGAAGCTCACCCATCACCTGGTACTAATAATTTCTAATGAATTTCATTTTGAAAACATGACCATCCCATGCCTCTACAATCTGACCCGTTAGAAGCTCACCCATCACCTGGTACTAATAATTTCTAATGAATTTCATTTTGAAAACATTTTTCATATGGGATTCAGCAACAAACAAACAAACAAACAAAAAAGTTCTTTTCCAAAGAAATAAAACTGAAGTGTACATTGTTTTTAACAGTTGAAAAATAGTCTTTAGGTAACTTTACGCTACACAAGTTGTGAGTAGATAGCTTGCCATTAGCTCACTTAACCACCACAAGTTAGAACAGTGAAGAAGATGAATTATTGGTCTGCCATTGTGAAAAAGCATCCATGGTGTAATATCATATTGGTGTTGGTGCTTCTCCACTGTAAAAGAAAGGAGGTAGCTAACCATCATAAAATGTTTGTCATTTTACAGTCAATTTTGTATATTTTTTTTGCTTTGATTTTTTTTAACCTTCCCGATAGAAATTTACTACTGTCAAAATACCTTATTTTTGATAGGCTACATAAGTACCACTTAACTTTGAATTATTTTTACTATCTTATGCCTTATGTCTAGATATATCTTCATACTGTCTTTTAGTTTAAAGTGTGTGTATATAATTTGTATGATCACAGGTCCTTAGACATTACTTTTATCACTAGCAAGCGGCTCATGAACATGAACTCTTGATATGCTTCTCACCACTGAATCCTTTACCTTCGCAGTTGGGAACTAACAATACGCGTCAAGAAATGTGGGTGTGGAGTGGCCTTTATAGGAGAACACAATGACTTAAAAATTCTTGACATTTGAGATGATTAATGATTTTTATGGGGGTTTAAACCCCAAAGACAGAGCACATATTTTAGTTACTACAATAGGCACATTATATTATTTTTTTAGTTTATTTTCTTTTATTATGTAATCTCAATGTGTAGGTGAAAAAGATGAAGAAATTTGAGGAGAAGGAATTATTATGCATTTTGTCATTGGCTAAAGGTGCGTTTTGATCCATCTTACTTCACTTTAGGGACATATAGACAATCATTTTCTTCTAAAACGGCTAAAAAATATCTACATATTAATTAAATAAGCACTATCAAGTACAAATCTAAGTGCCCCTTTAAAGTTATGCAAGATGCCTTTTTCGTTGAAAATTTTTTCCTAAACATTTGTTCAAATATTTTATTCCATTATCAGAATGAATAATACCCATTTTTTTTTTAAATTGATTTTCAATCATGTTATAGAAATTTCAAAACAACGTTTCCACATTAGACTTTTCGTTCATTAGGTACAACCAACATAATCGAGTGTGATCATCAATGAAAGTTACAAATCATCTTTCTCCCAAGACATTTGTAATTTTTGAGAGACCCCAAACATCACTGTGACAGATGAGACAGAGAAAACAGAAAGTTTTTTACAAACATACATATAATTCATAATGTTGTAAAAATTATATATGTTGTGTTATTAACCATCCACGCAAACCATACAATTATTTATAATGCTTAACAAAAAAAATGTATTTCACCAATTGGGGGCTCATCACCTCCAAAAACACCTCCAGAATAGGTGATATTGACCAATCCTACAAACACACCTTCAACACCAATATCACAGGTTCAGGCTCAGGCACAAAAAGGGGAGAACGAAGTCACCACCGTTTGAACATCCGTACGCCACCAGCTTTTCAGGGAATACAAAAAAGATCGCAACACGAGTGCCTCAAAGAAACAGAAACAAGAGTAGTACGAGAAACTGCAATCATACAAAACTTTTGCATGAACAGTGAGGTAATCACATTGTTGACTGCACGATTTGAGCACATCAACAACTAATGTTGTCTACAAAGAAGATTTGTTTATAATTTAAGTTAATTGTTATATCACTTTAATACATTTTCATTATCTACAACTTTACAAACATGCATATATTAATTAAAGTAGTAAAAATTATATATGATGTCTAATTAACCATACATGAAAATCATACAATTATTTATAATCATTTATTTTATTAAAAATAAAAAACAAAAATTAAAAAAATATCTTATAATATTGTTTGAAAAACAACAAACAAATGCTTAAAACAACAAAACAAATAACATTATTTTAAAAACGTAGTTACGCATGCTTACGCTAACAAAAAACAACAAACAAATAATAATATATGTTATGTTATTAACCATCCACGCAAACTACACAATTATTTATAATTCTTGAAAAAAAAAAAAAAAAAAAAAAAAACCAACCACAAAAACCAAAGAAACAATTGTTTTATAATATTGTTTGACAATTCTAAAAATGCATTTTAGTTAACAAGAAACAACAAACAAATAATTATAAGTAATGCCGCCCATTAGGGCTTAACAACTATATATATATATATATATAGTGTAGGGTTATTTTCGAACCAAGAAAAGGTCGAAGCTGCGAGAACCGATCCGATCCATTCATTTTTGATCAATGGCTAAAAACATTAGTGGCATAATTGTAATAAATTTAAATATCAAGTTACATTTTATAAAGGATGGAAGGGCATTTATGTAATCTTGTATTACTCTAAAAAGCGCATAGTTCTTTTTATTCTTAAATTCCTTCATCTCTTCCATTTTAACCTAGTAACTGCCTCCTCTCATTAACCTAAATGTTAGCCGGCACCCTTAACATCCCCTCCTGAGATTCTTCAATCAACAAATGACGAACAAAAAACCTGAAGATGATGTTATCCCTAATTTTTGAATCAGATCCAGCACATCGCACCATCACCATCTTCGCCGTTACGCCATCACCATCGCCTTCTTCGCCTCTAATTCAAATATACCAAGTTAATCTCCATTATTACACTGTTATTGTAACATTTATTAAATTTGTTGTTTATATTATTCAATTAAATATAGAGTTGTTGTTCGATTGAGTTAGATCACTTTTGTGATTTCTGGAAAAAAAAAAAAAAACAAGAAGTTTGTATGATTAAACTGAGATTTTTAATCCAAAAAGATTATATTAGTTCAAGGAGTATATTGGCCTTTTTAGTGTTTGAGGCCTAACAATAAACTCCACTAGCATAAAGTTTGCTACAATTAGCATAAAGATGACAGATGGTACGAATATGGGTTTAGAGTCAATTTGATATTTTTTTACCTTCTATCTGATTTTTTTTTTACTTTCGATATTAATTTATTTTGGCTTCGGATCTGTATCTGTTTTTAATTACTTTTGATCAGTTTTTTTTGTTTTGTTTCAAACTGAAAAAATATGGTTCTAGATGATTATAGATTCGATTTGAATACTTTTTTACCAATTAAAAGTAAGTGTGCATATGTGTTATAATTATTTGTATGCGTTTTAAGGGATGTGCATATGTGTTTTTAGGCGGGATGCATATTTGTTTTATGGTCTGTATAAATTCAATGAAAATACATGTGCACAATGGTTGAAAATACATGTTCTCATCGTGAGCTTGAAACTAATCATGTCAAGTTATTTGCTTAACAGATGAAGAACCTATTGCTGACAGGAGGATTATATATTGGGCCTCTCTTTCTTACATTTGGTTTCCTAAATACTATTGCCGTATACAACAGAGCAACTACTGCAGTTCCGTTAGAAGCAATAGTCATATTATCTCTTGTATGGATATTCTTTGCATCACCGTTGCTGCTTTTAGGAGTCTTTGTTGGGAAGAACAACGCGTCTAATTTCCAAGCTCCTTGCAGAACTAGCAAATGTCCTAAAGAGGTTCCTCGATTACGTTGGTACAGGGGTCTTCTCCCTCAAATGGCTTTGGCAGGAATTTTGCCTTTTAGTGTCATTTATGTTCAGATGTACTACATATTTAAATCTGTATGGGACCATCGGGTTTACACACTATATAGTATTCTGTTAGTAGTCTTCAGTCTGCTTTTAATCATAACGGCTTTGCTGCTGAAGATCATCAATGGTGGTGGAGGTGTGTTAATTAGTTTGTGTGATTATTGTATTTAATACCTCTTGTCAAGAAGTATAATTATACATGGGATAACAAGAGTTGTTTATTTGATACAAGTCGTTTTTCTGTGGTGGCTCTACTGGTTTGTATATATATGGTTATTGCATCTATTATTATTTTTGGATGTCAAATATGACTGGTCTCTTGCAGACCTCATTCTTCTTCGGCTATATGGCTTGTGTCTCTTATGGCATATTTTTAGTACTTGGAAGTGTGGGTTTTCGTGCCTCGTTGCTCTTTGTTCAATACCTCTATGCAGCTATAAAATCTGACTAAAAAGGTTTGTTCTGGTATATTGCTTGTTTCATTTACTTTATTACTATCATGGTGTTTGTTTATAAGAACAAGCAGACAAGCACGAAACACGCCTGTGTAACATGCCCAATTCATTTCTTGACTATTTTAAACTATGGTTCTAGATGATTATAGATTCAATTTGAATACTTTTTTACCAATTAAAAGTAAGTGTGCATATGTGTTATAATTATTTGTATGTGTTTTAAGGGATGTGCATATGTGTTTTTAGGCGGGATGCATATTTGTTTTATGGTCTGTATAAATTCAATGAAAATACATGTGCACAGTGGTTGAAAATACATGTTCTCATGTCATACATAACTACACAAATAATATAATACAACAATCTCTTAGATAACTTTGAATCATATTATTGCTTACTGTTAGATTTCATGACGGTTTTGTGTTATATTTTTTATGTTTATAATTGATTGCGAGTGTTTTCTCATAAGATGTTTGCAGGTATTTACAAGGATAATAAATTTTCGGAGTGGATTTTAAGTTCTAGGCCTTGAACAAGTTTGGTAAAGATGACGACGATGACTAACACTAGAGTGCACATGTGTTTTTAGCTAGTATGATGAGAGATTTATTATGATAAAGATATAAAGAAACAAGCGCATACATGAAATACATGTGCACATGGACGAACTTGAATACGTAGACACAAGTGCACATGTGTTTTGAGCATGTTTGATAAAGACGATGGTGATTACCAATATGAAGAGTGCACATATGGTGATTACAAAAATACATGTGCATATACGGCAACATATGTTTTGCTTTTAGAAATTTGAATGTATATCACATGATTTTAAATTTTGTATTTAATGTTTTTGCTTTAAATTGTATACAATACATGTTAAATACCTCTGTTTGCCATACCATGCACTACAAACACATGTAAATTTACATTATCTAAAAAAACACATATGCACCTTACTAAATACACGTAAATAGAACACTACAAACACACGTAAATTTACATTATTTAAAAAAACACATGTGCACCTTACTAATAATGCATGTAGAAAAAATAATTCTTAAAAAAAAAAAAAAAAAAAAAAAAAATCCTAAAATATAGGGAAAAAAAAACGTGTTTTTATTAAATGAAAATTCAAAAGAAAATAAAATGTACTTTTACTATTATACCCTTTGAATTAAATAATAAAAGTTAATATCCAAAAAATCGATTGGTTGATGGTGGTTCCGCAGATTTCGACCTTTTATGGTTCTAAAAGAACCTTCCTATATATATATATATATATATATATATATATATATATATATATATATATATATATATATATATAGAGTTAGGATCAAATAAGAAGAAAAATTAAAATAAGAATGATAAGAAAGCTACAACATTTCATTTGGATGATCTACAAAATGGATGCATCTCCCTTAAAATTCTCCTCCTATTTGAAATGTGTGGCTAAAATCCTTCTTATTCTTCTTATTTTAGTTTTTTTTCTTGGATCCCTTATATATATATATATATATATATATATATATATATATATATATATATATATATATATATATATATATATATATATATATATATATATATATATATATATATATAGATAGTAGCGTTATATACGAAGACCATTATTAGATGCGATCTTTCAAGACTCATTTAGACCAATAGGAATTTAGTATTAATAAAC
The DNA here is from genome assembly GCA_022545495.1 of Chrysanthemum lavandulifolium. Lineage (NCBI taxonomy): Eukaryota > Viridiplantae > Streptophyta > Magnoliopsida > Asterales > Asteraceae > Chrysanthemum > Chrysanthemum lavandulifolium. Next base: position 229,494,628 of record CM040240.1, read on the forward strand.
ATTTTATTTAATTGAAAAGGGCATAATAGTCAAACACATTTTAATTTCTTTTGAAAATTTTTAATTAAAAACGTTTTAAATCCCTTGATTTTCGGATTTTTTTTTTTTTAAGTTTACATGTTTGAAAATGAAGTGTATATATGTTTTTTTATAAAAATTGTAAATTTACATATGTTTTTTGGGCAAATGGCACAAAAAGGCATTAAAGTTAGGGTCCATTTCCAATTAAGGTATTCTACTTTTTTTCTTGCATAAAAAGGTACTCAACAAAAAAATTTGGCGGATTTGGGTTTTTTACTAACGTTCGTTAACTCACTTCGTTAGTAAATTACATGTTTGGTCCTTGAGTTTGTATAGACATTTTATGCACCATCCACCACCACCACCAACCGCCGCAGCCAGCACCAACCGCCCCCACCACCACCACCACCATCGTCCACCACCACCACCAGAAGCTACCACCACTGCCACCACCAACACCACCCTTCCCCACCACCACTAGCAGCTACCATGATTCTTGTCTCATTTTTTACATTTCCTTTTCCTCTTCAACCATTTCCATTTGCAACATCCACAAATTCATTAACACCAACAAGAACCTTCAATTCCACACCTTCAGTTTCTTCACCATCAAAACCTTCAAAACACTACATTCATACCCACAATAAAGATAAAGAACCTGGAAAAGAGCGGGATAAAAATGGTCCAATTAAGTGTTCATAGTTCTTACAGAATCTACACTCTGGATATTCAATCATATGGAAGTCGCATACATATGTGACTAGACAAGCATATCAGATTCCCAAGAACACCACAACAAATAAAACAAACCATTTCTTTTTTCATTCCTTCAACGTCACAAAGTAACTAAGACAAGTCTAGCAAAGCATAAAGTATACCACGAGTAAAACAATCTTAATGTCAACATTGTCTAGCAATATTTGTCTGCATCACCATAAAGGCATAAACATAGCTACAAATTAAGACAAAGAAAGCGAGTGTATATCCAAGAGACCTACTACCACCAACCACAAAGAATCTGTCTTGCTTGGTGGGAAGAAAATGGAGAAATTTCAAGTATAGTTGGCTTTTGCTTAATGATTTCAAATAGTTTATATCCCACTTTGCCTTTTTTGAATGCTCCAAGATTAGAAAAAGATGACCCAAACTCTGTTAGGATTGGCGTGTTTTAGTTAAACTTCAAGAAACAGCGGTTATGGTCTATTATACAAATTAATAAGTAGTATTCTTACATGCCACCAACTATGGTGAGAAAATAGCGATGAATCTTTGATGCGAAATTTAGTAACCCAAGCCTTTGTTGGTGCAAGAATTTCAACCAACCAATGAATGTAGTAGTCGAGCTTAGCATGCTAAGTTTGACCAAACGAAGCAGTTGTTTTAACATAAACATTCGTTACATACCTTAACAGTCAAGCAGCACCTGAAATCACAAAACACGAATTTTGTTAGACAATTAACCAAAAAAAAAAGCAAATGTATAAGGATATATATAAATAATCTGTTTCCAGAAACATACTCGATGAAGTTGTCATATTCAATAGCCTTGTTCTTTCCACCACTCTTGTCAAACTTGGACACTAGCAAATCCAAACCACATGTGAAGCGCAAAGCCAAGGCTCATGAGGGCCTCTAATTCATTGATATCAATCTTGCCGCTGCGATCTCTGTCAAATTTCTCAAAGTTTGCACTGTAAACGTGCAAAAATACCATATCCATCAGTTGTCACTGTAAAAATTTAGGCTAGAAAAAGCCGTTCTTATTACAGGTTAATAATTGGGTCAGTATGATTTGACCCACGACATATTTTGGTCACTGGAGAAACTTGGGACGAAATGGAACAATTAAACTCTTGAGATAGCTTCCTTATACATCAACTAACGAAACCCCCAACTCAATTTCAAAAACCCCTTTGATTTGGAAGAACCCTAATTTTCGAATTGGGTTGAAAGTGGATGAACTGGGTCGATTATTTCTTTTTATATAAAATGTGATGATTTTTATATAAAATGTGAAGGGTGTTGAAATGTGATGATTTCATTTTATATAAAAAGTCGATCATTTCATTCAGGGGGTTGATGATGTGATGATTTCACATTTTATATAAAAGTAGATGATGATTTAGGGGGTTGAAAGTGGAAGAACCCATCTTGGATGTTGAATGAAATGATGATACAAATTCGAGGATTAAACATGTAATATACTAACGAAGTGAGTTAACGAATGTTAGTAAAAAACCCAAATCCGCCAAAAATTATTGTTGGGTACCTTTTTATGCAAGAAAAAAAGTAGAATACCTTGATTGGAAATGAACCCTAACTTTGATGCCTTTTTATGCCATTTGCCCTATGTTTTTTGTGTACAATTGGTTATACATCAAACTTGTATTGCTTAAAATGATAATTGCACATATGTTTCTAGCTTACATTTTTAATCTTGAAATTTATAACAAAAACATAAACATATACACGTAACCTCTAAATTTATAACAAACCAAAATATAAATAGTATACACAAAAGCGATATAAAATGAAATACAATTTAAATACAAATGTATCTTGTTAAGTATATATGTACACGTCAACCAAAAACATGTGTGCACTTTTCTAAGAACATGTGTGCACTCTTCCACTAACATATGTGTACGTTGTACGCCTTCCAAAAACATGTGTGCACTCTTCTAAGAACATGTATGTTTGCGGTGTCCACATTGTGCACGCCTTCCAAAAACATGTGTGCACTCTTCACTTTATCTTCCAATTCATCAAATTTATTAGAACATAGGTACACACCTTCCAAAACATGTATGTTTCTGTGGCCACATAAACTTCAATCAAAGACGATTTATAAAGCACCAAAACACAATACTTGTTTTGAAACAAAAAAAAATTAAATATTTAATCTTATTAATAATATCTAATGCAATTTTAAACCGTAACAACTAGAAGAACATACCCGAAACATGCAATATACCCTCAAAAAACTTCTTTCATCTACCAAAGCTTTTACCGTCGAATATACATCGTTTTTAATGTTAAGCTTACACACATTGAACATAATAAAATGCTAGCAACAACCATGCCATAAACATATCTGTCATCCCACTTGAATACCATATCTTTCACTACAAGAAAACCGGGCTATTGGGACCTTTCTATAGGACCCCTTTTACTTGAGGGTCCTAATAACTAATTTATTAGGACGCGCTAGTTTTTTAGTCCTTTTACGATCAAATTAATAATACGCTTAATAAATTGGTTCTATTAAAGAATACTTTTAGGACCCTTATTTGCTAAGGTCTTATATAATAGATCTTAATAGGACACTTCACTTGTATGTCCTATTACATCAAGTATTATAGGACGTTTGTTCGTTGGGGTCCTTTTAGAATAAAACCTAATAGGACACTCGACACGTTGGTCCTATTACATTCGGTTTATAGGACTTTATCCTTAAAGGTCCTATTTTGAGAAAAACTAATAAGTCATCCGTACACATGTCCTATTAAATTAAGTTTTATAAGACACTTGGTAAACATGTGGTCCTATTACCCGTTACATTGTCAAGCTTTAAAATGTTACACTAAACAAAGACCGATAATAAAATACTCGGTGTAACGTGTGCATGACATTCCACATGTTATTTTGGATACAAAATACATCTCGCTTCTTGTTACACAAAAAGTTTAATTTAAGAGACTTGGATACACTTTAGCCAAAATGTGGACAACATAACAAATTTTGACCTATCAACATGTAGGGTGTCAAAATATATTAACTCGGATCACCCGACGACTACGAAAAAGCTTATTTGGCTCGGGGTTATCTTTGGTTAACCCGATTGACCTAAACTCTTGTTTGGGCCGGGTTTCGGTGATAGTTTTAACCTTACTCGATTTTCGAGAATAACCCAAGAAAGAGGATTTTAATTTATTTTCTTCATACTTTGCTCTTGTTTTGTACAGAACATACCGACTTTGTTCTATTTTAATGCTATAATAGGGCTTATTGGGTTAACCAAAGCCCGATTAACCCGTTCCTAGATAACTTGAACACTTATTAGGGTCGTGTACGGGTAATGGTTTTCAAATTACACTTACACCACCTATTATCTCACATTATTCTTGTAAACTTTTTAAGCGAGACTTGAAATTACAACCTCTTGATTAATGTGCAATTCACATACTATTGAGCTAAAGGTAATTAGTATATATCTTTTAGGTATGTAAATTGGTTAACCCAATGATAACACATGTTTTTGTGTAGGTTCTTTAAGAATTTTCCATTCTTACACATAATATTGAGTAGTGATTTAGATGTTCGATAAGGCTTACCTTGTTCGTAATCGTGTATGCATAATGATGCACACATATTGATCATCAATATATGTGCAAGATACATACAACATTCTCATGAGACACAAATATGGGTAGATGGAGAGATCCTTCTTGAGCTACTTAAGAAATGTCTAGTTTTTTAGCTTTAATGCACGCGACCTAACCGCTATTTCTGCAATGTTTATGGAATTTTATGACTATCCTAAATGTTAACCCAACATGATTCAAACTAAAATTCTTGTGAGACAATCATGGTGGTGTTATTATTATGCCTTTGGAAGATAAACTAAAAACACATATATGGCTAACAAAATAAACCTCTTTAATCGATTGATACCGGTATATACCAAAACCTTGTTTTGAAAATCAAATAATATCGGTTCAACTTTTGAATCAAATACCATTGGTCGGAGTTGCTCGATTTTACTGGAAAAAAATCAACAACCGTTTGAAAAACGAGTTTGATTAATGATTTGTATTTAAAACCATAATCAAAAACGATGTATTGGACAATGTTGATTATAGGATCGCCAAATTTTACGAGAAAACCTTCTACACACATATACACCTATTTAATTATTTTTTCTATATATCTAAACTATATATAAAGCATGGATAATTTCTTGAAACTTAAACCTTAAAAGTGAATAATGTGTTATACTCAATATACCCTTGATTAAAAAGTTAACAACATCTATCACTAAATCAATAATTTTAATATTGTTCAATACTTAAGCTTTTATCATTATTCATTTCTATCCTAGTTACCTTTTTTTAAGACTAAATTGTTTATACGTTATAGATTTTATTCTAACTTTTAATTCTCTATTAATAAAATACCAATTATCTTTTGTGAAAAGCTCGGGATCGGATCGGTAAAAAGCTCGAACGAGCCGAGCCTAAATGAGCTCGAGACCAAACTTGAGCCTAAGTTACAACTCTTTTATTAATCGAGCTCGAGCCCGAGCTTTACATACAAAGCTCGTTTGGGCTCGCGAGCCTAAACGACATTATGATATTTTAAGTATTAAAAACATATATACGAGCCGAGCCCGAGCTTATTAACGAACTAAATAAAGATATATTACGAGCCGAGCTCGAGCTCGAGCCAAGCTTTAACTTTTACTGGCCAAATCGTATAAACGAGCCGAGCTCGAGCCGAGCCCGAGCCTAAATAACATATCATGAGCCGAGCTCCAACTTAAAATTTAAGGCTCAAAATGAGCCAAGCTCGAGCTCGAGCCTTTTAAAAATTAAACGAGCCAAGCTCGAGCTCTGACAAGCTCAGGCTTAGCTCGGCTCGTTTCCACCCCTATAATTGTGATAGTTTTAAATATGTTCATCTTTCCCACGTTCCTAAAGTTTTGTTTCCCGCTATTTTCCTCCTAACTTTTTGGGTCCCTCCAAAAATAAGATCCACAAATCTTTAAATATCATCATCTCAATCAGAAACCGTCCATCACGTCTCCTTTTCTCACATATCCTCTGTCACACTTAATTGTTGCCAACTCTCACTCAACCGTCGACATCTGGCTTCCTTTTTATGAACCGTAAGTTTATAATCGTACACAAACCCTGATCGGAGAAAGGGTTAATAACTTAATATTTTAAATTGTAATAACCTACATCATAAAGTTAATGAATTTTCATCTAATTACATATTAGGTGCAATTATGCGGGTTGTTAATACAAAAAGAAAAGAGCCCCTTCTGAATAAAAATATTAATTTACTCACTTATGATGTTTTGAACTTTTGATATCATGTTAACATTTGTTTTGGTATAATGTTAATGCCTTAATCTCGAGTGATCTTTAAGTTACTAGTGTAATTAATTCTTTTTCTTTATTAACGTTTTTTACGCCTTACCATTATATGCTTTTATTTGTAGCCTTTGGTGGAAGATGGTGGAAATGGATCAGCTGGTTAACGTTTATTCCTAGTTTTTTGGCACAAAAGTATGGGATTGTATACATGTTTTGTTTAGTGAGCATGGCTAATGATTGTTTTCCAGCCCAAACAAAACAAGGTACGAGAAATATGAGCCATATAGAGATTGATGTTTCCTTATGACCACATTTAGTCATGGAACAAAGTTCATACTTCCGATGCCTAGTCATTAGTCACAGTTATAGCATATAGCAATTCAAGTATGTATATTCCCTACTAATTACGATGCTGGTCATTTACTCATGATTGTATATTCCTTTGCAAGAGGTAATTAAGTATCCGGCCGGCCTAAAATGGCATAATTTTGACATGGTTTTCGAAATAAAAATGTTGAATCGTGTAAAGGTATTCTTAAAGTACTACGTACATGTGTAAGTATTTGTTTCTCTTCTTGTTTAGGTGACATTTGTATCTTTGGTGAGATATATCTATGTGGATTCACATCTTTAGGCGAGACTATACAACTTGTCGGATATTATTGACGCACCTACAGGAGTAATCCATGGTAATGTCCTATCTTTGGTAATATAATTATTTTTCTAAACATGATATTGCTTATGAAACCATCATTTTACTAACACTGTACTAATATATTAGTATATCTATATGTATTTTTACCATAGGTGGATTCGGATCATCCGCAAGGATATCTTCAAAGACGTTCATTTGGCAAACAATGATAATCTTGTTATTTCATAGGAATGTTTACAATGACTTAACTTATTATTATTCCTCGATTTATGTACAATTGCTAGATCAATTCTTCTCATTGATAATATGTGTTGTATAAGTATATTGAAACTTTTGTATAGTCGTGACCATTTGAATGATAATGATTTCTTAGTTTATTTACAGTGATTATAGCTTAATATTTTGAGCAAAATGACATTGATCAATAACACATTAGGTACATGAAGTAACAAAACATGGGACAAACTGTCTTTTATAACACTAAATTTGGTTCTAACAAAGGACCTATGTGTTAGGACCCTTTTCTTGGTACTAAGTAAGACTTTATCCATTATGTTTTCGTCCTATAAAAATGTGTGTTAGGACCTCATGAAAGTGTCCCAAAACAAAACAAACGGGTAAGCATATATTAGAACACCGGATAGCATCCTATAATGTAGTCTATTAGGACGTTATTTTGGTCACATAAACATTTTTATGGGACCAACAAATTAGTTTTAAAATGTTCAAGTTTATTAGGACGCTGATAAGTGTCCTAAATATCTATTACAACCCCTTCCTATGGGACACTTTTTTTTTGGTCCTATTAGATTAAAGGTCCTATAAACTATTTTTATAGGACACTAACAGACGTCCTATAATCCCCCTTTTCTTGTAGTGTTTGATCCATCATTTCTTATCATTATTACAAAAGTGTATGACTAACCATACTTTACACACATTCGAACCTTAAACTTAAAATGCTAAAGTGACATATTACAAACACATAAACTTACAAAAACCTTGAACATATTCACAACCAAACATATATGTTCTAAACCATTTTCTTGTCAAACATATATGTTCACAACCATAAGCATATATGTTCTAAACAATAATTCCATGAATCAAAACTTTAATCTAAACCCAAAATATTCCATGAATCAAACTCACTATAAAATTTAACATGAATATCGAGTTCAACCGGTCACCAATTCAAAAGATAATTATAACTATTTGTTTTCTTAATAAAATTAACAAACTGCTTTTTAATTTATGATGAGATTCACCATGATGTAGGCGCCACCAAGTCGGAAAGACAAACAACGATCGACGGCCATCTCGGGCCGACCCACCACCAACAACTTTGAGCAGTTTCGACGGCCACAATCCGGCGACCATCTAAAAATCCGGCGACCACAATCCAACAGAGAACATATATACTATATTAAATAAAAGAACAACATATATTAATCATGCTTATCGTCGATATGAATTTGAGTGAAAATTCAACAAAGAAATGTCAAGTACCGTGGAGGGATTAAAATCCGATGGATTATTCTATATCGTCGACAATAAATGGTTTTTAATTGTCTTTGTGGGGTCTTCATGTTTATCTCACCCATTAAAACAACAATTAAATCACACTTAAAGATATTTGTCTTGGTCAACCAACCGATTACATATATGAACTTTTTATCCTCTAAAAAAGACAAGTATATCACCAAAGTAATCACTCCTATTATTTAATTCGCCTTGTTAATCAAGTGAAGTGACACAGATTGTTTTATCCATGACTTAGATCCGATGATTATTTATTCTTTCAATCTTTTATAGAAAAACAAAAACCAACTGATGTTTACTTTTTTACCAACCCCAATACTTTAATCTTTTAGTCCTTATTTTATTTCGAATGATATAAGAACAATTAAATTATCAACTGAGAAAAAATTATGAGTAACCATATTCGGAAATAAAAAAATATGATAACTTATTGAAAATATATATTTTTCCAATCAAGTCATATAAGATTTTCTCAAAATAATTAACGAAAAAAATTAGAAAAGAAATTTACTTACAGATCCGAATCGACGCATCATATCATAGATCATGATGGTTGATAAAAAGAGAGGTCCAGGTTTATATCCTAGAATTAGAGAAAGATGAGATCGAGTGGTTAGGTGTGTGAGGATGAGAGAAAAGTTGATAAGCAACGGTTAATAGGTAAAAAGAGAGAAAAATATGGCTTGACCAATTTTTATAATGTGACTATAATACCCTTTTTGCTTTTATCAGATTACCCTTGATGATTTTGTGAATTAAATAAATGGAAATTAATTTATTAAATTCGATTGGTCAAAAGTAGATCAGAAAGATCTTGATATATACATCATATATATATATATATATATATATATATATATATATATATATATATATATATATATATATATATATATATATATATATATATATATATATATATATATATATATATATAAGTTTTATAAATAAATCTCTAAGGAGTAGTTATACATTTCCCAAGGCTTTCCACGTTAGTTTATTCATAGGAGATTTTTAGGAAACCAAAGGAAATTATGTAAATTTCCTAAGGATTTGCGACGACATTTTATTCATAAGAGATCTTTGGGAAATCACTAGGAAATTCCAACAGATTAGTTACGTTGAATTTTCTGTCACTGATTGCTAGGAATTCACTAGGAAAACTGTCTCCAATAATTGTGCACATAATCCGTGAGAAATAGGAATGTCTTAGGTAATTTCCCTCGAAAAAATCCCATAAAAATATTTCTAAGAAAATTTCGTGGGTGTTGCCATGTTTTCTTTTAGTGCTATATTTATGCTTCCAAACCCGTAAGTTATTTTACACCAAATTAAACAAAAGGCTTTGAAATAATCAAAATAAAAATGGGTTATCTCTCACACCATGTTGATTCAAGTGAAATTAAGGCAGGCGACCATATTTACACTTGGAGAACTGCATATGCATACTCGCATCATGGTTTGTATATATCTCCTATGATCATTTTATTATTCGGTACATTTTGAACAATATAATTTTGATTCCACATTCATTAACAAAACCATATCGACTCGTGTGACTAGGAATTATTGGTGACAGAATAGATGTGACGCTACTAGTTATAATTTAAGATTTCATCTTATATGCGGTGTGGCTTAGTTTTATTTAAGGTAAAGGCCGGATTTATGGTTACAAAAATTTGTAGCTAGGGTTTTATCAATGTGTACTTTGAAATGTAGATCTTTGTCTCTTCTAGTATAGATGCAATAATATATCACATTGAATGACTGAACAATGCACGCAATTTTGCTTTGTTTTTAGTTTCTGTTTGCTTTTGGTACATTTTGCCTAACATTGATATAAGTTTTATAATTAAATCGGTAAACTTATCTAAAATTGCAGTTTAAAGTTATCTAAATTTGTATTGCAAGCCTGATATTATGGTTTTGAAATGCATTACCACTTTACATCCAAATATTGTATTCCAATTAACTGTGATGAAACTATATCGGGAGTAAAACAATTTGATTATCCAAAGAGCTTATTACTCACAACGTACTTTAGAAGCCATTAAATTTTGAGGGATTTATCTTAAATTGCTGCTTATCACACTTATAAGCTAACATGGACAATCTATGTTAGACAAGCTTAATTCACCAAACATCCCTTAATATGGATAAAATGTTTGGGAACTTGAACATATCTTTTCTTAAATTCTGATGGGTTTCTGCTAAATCATATCTTTACAGTTCATGAAACTAGACCTAATACAGGTGTTTATGTATTTAGAAATTGCGTTACAGGCTTAATGATTTGGCTATTTTTAGTTGTAGCTTCTTATCATGGCCCTTTTTTTTAAGATTGTTTCGAGTCTGTTGTATTTATCCTTTTCTTTTCTCTTTGTGCATTCTATACTATCTCTGTATTATTGTATATATGAATCCTTTTATGTTAATAAAATATTTTTGTTATATAAAAAAAAAACAAAAAAAAACAGGCATATATGTCGGTGAAAAGATGGTTATCCACTTCAATGGTCCAGAAAAAGCTGATTCCAGCCCTGTTTGGAACGTATCTTCTGATCTTTCATCTTCATTAACAAGTCATTCTGCTTTATGTTTGAACTCCTATGATTGTGGGTTATTACAACCTAATACTGGAGGAAATTCTGGTTCTAGCTTAAGCACGTGTTCTCACTGCACATCATGGAATCCTATTATTCCAGCTTTATGTCTAAGCTTACCTCACTGTGGATATCGTCAACCAGATAGTGGAGTTATCATCTCTTGTTTGAACTGTTTCATTGACACAGGATCCTTGTACCGCTTTCAATATGGTGTAGGGAAACTTTCGTATGTATCCAAAATTCGTGGTGGGACGTGCACTATTGCTAAATCAGACCCGCCTGAAGAAGTGATCAAAAGAGCCGTCTATTTGTTGCATCACGGGTTTGGTAGTTATGACTTTCGTAAGAATAACTGTGAGGATTTTGCTTTGTATTGCACAACCGGTCTCATGATACGTGGCAAGGTTACTACTGGAAGCAGTGGCCAAGTAAAATTTTTCACTAATGCTCCTTGGAAGTCCACTTTAACTTTGGCTGCTGAAAAGATTGTCTATAACTCTGTTAGTATGGTCAGCATTGCAGCAATAACCGTTGGGACATATTCTTGGAACCGATATAAGACAGACATTGGTGTCCGAGATGATGTTGAGAGGGTTCCTGTGGAAGAAGTTGTAGAGTTCCGTAGAAGAAACATGTAACGGACATTGCACACCATGCAGTTGTTAACCGGTCGCTGAGGCCAATTGTTTTTCTGTTTACTTTCTGTTAGGACTTGGATTTTGTTTCTAATGTTGCAGTTCGAGAAGGATAATTATTTATCTTGTTTGTTTATTTGCGTTATCCTTGTTTTTTCTTTACTGCTATGTTGTGTGTCAATATTGAATATTCCATAAGTTATACATCTATTCATCTTCATTAACATTTGGCATCTTTTTAAACATATCGAGACATATCAGTGACGGGGGAGAATCCGTTCGAAGAAGTCTTTACAAGATTTAAGAGACAAGTAAGCTGTAACACGAGACTTTTGCCAACTGATAGTTATAAACAAGGCAACGTTCAATTAATGGGATAACAAAAATGCTGAACAATATCTTCACTATGGTTTTTTTCCCGGTGACATTGGACGAAATCCCGGGTGGGATTTGGCACTGCTCCGGGTGCTATTATCTTACACTAAACATGTCATATAAAACAGTAAATTCCATATACCCTTTATAATTTCAGAAGTTGTTAGCCAACATTAAAACCGACTTTGAGCTTCACAAATACTTGTCCTAAATTTAACAACACTGGCCCATTTTATAAAGAACTAGTACTAAGACCACTCTCAATGGCTCGTCGGCAATGACACGGCCGTGTCACTTAAGTTTCGTGAGCTGCTTCAGTTTGGCAACGAGCAAGTGACAAAGTGGTGCAGTACCCATTTGTTTTCTGTGCGAGTGATTTGTGTCTGTGTGTGTGTGTTTTGTGGGGTATATTTGTGTAGTGACAAAGAAAGAGAAACAACCGTTGGCATGGGTGTTTCAGTTGGTGTGCCGGTTTGGGTAGCGGAAATGTAGCGCTGAGGTGGCACAACTGACACACAAACTGACGCGTCACGTAATCAAGTTTCATAAAAATTATTTAAACTTGAAGGTGCTTCAAGTTAGTCAATTTTCGCTGGATCCACTATTCCACGTGCAACAAACCATATAAACCACTAGATCCCAATAGACAAGTGACATCCTTATTAGCGAACAAACCCACAAAGTTCAAGTATCAATCACGCGATTAACTGACAAGGTTTAGAAAATAATACAGATTTCTCATATTTTTTATTGGACATCTGGCATTAAGAGTCTAAACCTGAATGAACTAAACTTAGAAGATGGTTGACTTTCAAGAGGATCGAGGAGCATGAGCTTTCATTTGTCATTTCTCACTCTTGATTGGGCTCATACATAGCGATCTTTTACGGCCAACGAGTTCTTTAAATTCCTCCACGGGAACCCTTTCAGCATCGGATCGAACACCAATATCATAATCGTGACGGAGTTTAATAAAGGTCAAACCTGCAACTGCAAAAAAAGATGTGAATGTTGTACCAAAAATACCCTTCCACTTATCACTAGTTCCTATAATGAGCCTATCAGCAACAACTAGAACACCACCGATGTCCAAAACATATGGGGTTATAAATAAGGTCACAACACCTGAAGCCATAAGAAAAGCCCGTAATGATGCATGGAACCAGCTATTCCCTTGGCCACTAGTTCCTATGATTGACTTATTATCACCACCACGAACCATAAGACTTGTCTTGCAATATAACCCAAAATCTTCACAGTTGTTACCAAGGAGGTCATACTTTCCAAATCCAGCTTCTAGGAGCACCTGCGCTCTTCTGACAACTTCGTCAGGTGGGTCTGAAACTGCCATGGTACATGTGCCACCACGGAGTTTAAACATGTGCTCAAATGCACCCACTCCATACTGATAGCGGTACACAGGATTACCTTCCCTAAAACAGCTCAAACAAGTTTGAAAAACTGAACTGTTCTTACCCCTATATCCACACCCATCTGTTGAACAATGTTTTGGAGCTTTTCGCTGAAATATACCAGAAATATCTTTTCCTGCAGCGGTGACGTGGATAACCAGTTTACTTGGTGTACCAATATATATACCTGTATTCAGTGGTGTTTAATCCAGCATAAAAGAAAACTTATTAGAAACCCCCCATTGAAAAGACAATGTTTTCTTAACTAGCAAGATGCCTAGACAAGTGTTAACTGCATATTAGTACATTCAACCAAGAAATATTTTTCCGCAATGGTTCCGTCTCATAATCTTGAACTTGGGATAAAATTAAATCAGAACAGAATACAAACAAAATGAAGATATTACTAGCTATTTCAAACTTCATTTAACATACTAGTTAATGTTAACTAGTACACACACTCAAAAAGATTCTAGACTCAAAATGAATGCTGCAACCCAAAGGGCATTTGGCTAGCGGTATGCGAGTGGCCCGTCAACCAAGAGGTTGTGGGTTCGTTCAAGTCTCGTTCGAGACATATGTGAGATATATTATGTGTGACATAGGTGCCACTAAAAAAAATCAAGTATGTTGCAGGGACTATATAAATATATTTTATGTTTAAGGAGAAACAAGTAACATACCATGGTGAGTGTAAATGGAGCCTCTTACCCAAATGTATATATGGTCTCCTGCAACAATTTCACTTTCATCCACTGGGTGAGACACAAAATGGCTAATTTGGGAAGTGATCGGTGGGAATATGGTATCCGTGCTATCCATTTAGTAAGCGGCAGAGATAATTAAAGTATCTGGATTAAAAGACAATAATAACTTCATTTATATGCAAAACCTCTAAAACTATCTAAAAATAACGTATTATAAAATTCATGGATTATATAAGGAGCTTAATTACGTGGAATGGACAACGAGAATAAAGATGATAAAAAACAGATGGTTACAACCTCAGAACAAGAAGACCACAGCGGACTCAGTTCGACTTGCTGTACTTAGGTGGCTAAGGTGTTGGACTTATATTCACGGTTTAATCATCTAGTAAAACAAATATATTTAGTAAGCCTTCTGTATGAAAATGTTACAAGTTTTTTTAACTTTACATAAGGCAATCCCAAACACCCCTCTTTCTAATAGCATATAATCAGTTTCAAGAGTACAACAACAACAACAACAACAACAACATACCAATCCCGCCTGGGCGGGGTATGGGAAAGGTAGAATGTAGACAGATCCTACCCTTACCCCAGGATCAATGTTTTAAAAACCGGGTTTTTAATCGACCCGGTTGAGTCACCGGGCACTAGTTCGACCGCCGGGTCAACCCGGTTTTCCATTTTTTATTATTTTATTTTTTCCGACCGGGTCGACCGTTCGACCGCCGGGTCTAACCGGTCAACCCGGTTTTCATTAAAAATTTTGAAAAAAACCAAACCCGCCGGGTTTCATGACCCGGTCACTCAAACCCAGCGGGTCTAACGGTTGACCCGGTTTTAGAAACCCGGTTTTTTACTGCTTTTAGTGGCGGTACCGGTCCGATCGGTTGAACCGGCCGGGTCGACCCGGGTTTGAAAACATTGCCCAGGATAAACCCAAAAGTAGGGAGACTGCTCCCGTGAAGACCTCCGGCAAGTGTAAGTGTACGGGTGAGAGTGCTCAAATATAGTTGCATGTGTGAAAGCGAGCAATAACAAGGATAAGGGGTCTAAAAGACATAAGACAAAAGCAAGCATACAAAGCTAATAGGCGGAATACCATCAAAAGAACTTAAGAGAAAAAGGACAAAAACATATAGAAGCATACGCCACAAGAGAACACAAAATATAGAATAGATAAAGCGTTATAGAGACAAAGGGGACACGAGCATAAGCATAAAAGCATAAATGCAAATGGGCAAAGGCACCTAGAAAAACGCAAGCAAAGAAAAGGGGGCAAAAGAAAAAAATAAATCCAAGACCTAGAAGTAGCTTATCCAAAATGATATAACATTCTAGAAAAGCAAACCCAAATAGCCTTGTACATGTCAAAGCCTTTCAAATTCAATTCCCGCTAGGTGCAAACAACTCAGAAGTGGCCACGCCAACCTTCCCAAAAGGAGAGGGTTTTACCCGGTTTGGGTTTGTGTGGCCGTGGACTCAAAATTAGTCGGCCAAAAGATAGGGGCAATGTCGCTAATCAAATCGTCTAGATGATTATCTCACTATTCAAAGCAACCGCAAAATGGTCATTGAAATACTAAATCAAGCGACTAAATTCCCAATCTCTATAACATAAAAATCTAATTAGCAGCTACTAACAAGATAAAAATGACAATTTTCATAATGCATCTTGTAAATGCAGACCATGATGAGCATAAGCAAATGCAGTTCTCCAAGTGTAGATATGGTCGCCTGGCTTTATCTCCTTTCGATCTATTCGATGCGACACAAAACCCATTTCGAGAATCGATTGTGAAGATGAATTCTTCGAAAATGAGGGATTAGATTTTGTTTAAAGAAAGTGATAAAGGGTTTGTGAGAGAAATAAAAAAGAAAATCGAGTTTTTTTTTATTCTTTGAAATTGAAATGGTTTTTGGCAAGAAGAAAATATAGAAACTTTGTGAAAAAATGGCTTCGCCCGGGTTTGAACCGGAGACCTTCAGTGTGTTAGATTGACGTGATAACCAGCTACACCACGAAACAATTTGTTTCTTATTTTTTAATAATAAACTGTCTAATTATTTTGTGTGTTGGGTTACAGGCATCATAGTTATCGTATCCTGCTTATAGGAAGTGTTGTTGTATTCTAAACTTAGGGTGCGTTTGGTATCTCGTTCCGGCGTTCCGGGAATGAGGGAATGAATTTTCATTCTAATTATGTGTTTATTTAAGATGCAAAACTTTTAAATATGAAAATGAATGATATATATGTTTCATAATCCACGTACCTCACAAAGACAAGGTGTGTCTACCACCAATATCAAATTAATACTCATTGTGATTTATAGTGGCATACCAAACGCACCCTTAGAGTATCAACAATGTATCAAGTTTTTAAAGTCTTGATACATTAAATGCAATCAATTTTTTAATAAATTTTATTTTTCAATTAGTCATTTTTAAAACCTCCTCCAATGCAAAAAAAGCTTTCCAAAAGCTTTACAAACCTTCTTAACTAATCTTTATTTAATGAAGATGACTTAGGGGGTGTTTGGGTAAAAGTGCGGTTCATCAAATCTGTGTTTATAAAATGACGTTTTGAAACTGCACCTTTCCACTCACTTTTTGAAAACGCAATTTTGAGGCATAAAAACACAAATAATCACTTCTCATCCAAACACTATAAACTAGATTATTGCGTTTTGAAAACGCAATAATCAGATAACCCACCTCCAAATGCAATCCCAAACACCCTCTTAGTGAATTTGTTGTCAAACGATTGGCCTTCACCAAGCTATTCAACTAAAAGTCATTAATAAAGCTTTTGTTACAATGAATCAAATCATTCAAATGACTTTTTCAAATAATAAAAAAAATTGTAAACCTTGCATCGTGGATGCTTTTACGATTAATTTAGAAATAGTAACTTAAACTTGCTATCCGATCCTTACCATATTTATATAGGATATTATAGGTGAGCGACCTTTGTAACTATATTAAAATATTGATTGGGCTGCCTACGGATACCTTCAGCCCACTAAGGTCTAATATGAAATCCAATGGCAAAGCCATTAAATATTTTGGGTGAATCGGTCTTTGTTGGACAGGTAGTAGCGATACAGTCATTGTATCCGATGACTCAGGGCTCATCAAAATCAATAATCCTCCCATTATGGTTATTTCTTTTTTATCTAACAACATCACCGCTCTTTTCTTTTTCTCTTCCAGATCCGATGCAATCTCTAATGGTTCTACTTTTATGAAACACGGACGTGAGAATTTTGTTTATTTTGTGTTATTGATAATTAAAGTAGTACGTTTATGTTTAGGGTTTTAAGAGGTGTTGCTTTGTTTGTGTGCTTATTGGTTTCAAGATTTTCGGATATTTGATATGGGTTTTAGTTTAATTAGTTGATCTGTGAATGCTCATTTTATCCATGCTTTTATGATTATGTCTTTTTTTCAGGTTGATGAATTGGTATTTGAGGAGTTGGTACAGCAAATATTTGTTTATGGGTTTGTTTATCTATCATTTTTTTTCAAATAAAAGATAATAAAGTAAAAATACCCAAAATTCATAATGAAAAGCGTCCATTGTCTAATGGATAGGACATAAGTCTTCTCATTAAAGTGGTTGTGGGTTTAGTTGAGGGCAAATGACATAAAAAGGCACCAAACTTAGGGTTCATTTCCAATTAAGGTACTATTCTTTTTTTTTCTTGCATAAAAAGGTACCCAACAAATTTTTTTGGCGGATTTTGGTTTTTTTTTAACGTTCGTTAACTCACTTTGTTAGTGAATTACATGTTTGGTCCTCGAATTCGTATAATCATTTCATGCAACATCCAAAAAAATTTTTGATTTTTTTTAGATGTTCGGTCCTCGAAAAAAAAATTCAAAAATAAAAATTACATGTTTGGTCCTCGAATTTTTTTAAAATTTGAAAAATTTCAAAAAATTTTAAAAATTCTTTTCGAATTTGTATAATCATTTTTGAAAATTTTGAATTTTTTTTAACAAAGTTTGAAAATTTTTTATTTGAAAATTCTTTTAAAATTTCCGTAAACAAATTTCAAATTTCTTTTTCAAACTTTGTTAAAAAATTTCAAAATTTTCGAAAAGAATTTCAAAATATTTCAAATTTTTCTAAAAGAATTTTTAAAAATGATTATACAAATTCGAAAAGAATTTTCAAAAAAATTTCAAAAGTTTTTGAATTTTCAAAAATGATTATACAAATTTAAAAAGAATTTTCGAAAAATTTTTAAAATTTTTTCGAATTTTCAAAAATAATTATACGAATTCGAAATGGATTTAGAAAAAATTTCAGTTTTTTTTTTGAAATTTTTTTCGAGTTTTAAAAAAATTTCGAGGACCTAAAATGTAATTTTTATCTCTGGGTCAGAACTAACCAAGGAAGACAAAGAGTCTCAGCTGTATGATGACTTTGAGAACTTTAAGATGAATCCAGGGGAAAGTGTTACTGAATATTATGTGAGATTCCATAAGCTTGTGAATGACATGAAGAATATCAAAATGACAATGCCAAATATCCAGTTCAATTCAAAGTTTGTGAACAACATGAATCCCGAATGGCACAAATTTGTCACTGCAGTCAAGCTAAACAAAGGATTGAGGAACACAAATTACGAGCAATTGTATGCTTATTTTCTTCAAAATGAAAAACATGCTACATTTGAACGAATGATCATGGAAAAGTTCAAGTCCAATGCTGAAAATGCAAGCTCTTCAAATGATTCAACTGCATTCTACACAAATGTAGGAATAACTACCAAAGCATCACAAGTCATATCTACTGGAAATGGTACTTACAAACTCATTCCGGATCTAGGGTATAAGCCTCTAGATTCAGACACATTCATGGAACACCTTGTCAATCAACTGGCTCTAATGGTTAAGCAAAACTTGAACTTCACCCCACACATCAACAATCACCTCAGAACTGCTTCCAATCTTCATAATCATGCTACAGTTAAAGAAGGAAAGGTAGTGGTGCAAAACGTGCAAGGAAGACAGAATGCATACCTTTCACATAATGAACAAGGGATTGCAGGAGCTGGTTAAGGAAATGCTGGTATTGGTGGTGGATATGTGGGTAATCAGAATCGTGGAAGGAACATGGCTCAGGGTCAAGGGAAGCCAATCAAGTTCTACAACTGTGGTGGAGAAGGACACATTGCAAGGAACTGCACTCTTCCAAAACGTCTACAAAATGAAGAATACTTCAGGGACAAAATGCTACTGGTGCAAGCTCAAGATAGTGGAGCTGTGTTGAATGAGGAAGAATTGTTATTCTTTGCTGTGGGAAATGCCAAAACATATGATGCTGATGTGGATGAACAGACTGTGATGCCAAAACATATGGGTCATAACAATCCCAATGCATTACAAGTTGCAGACTGTGATGCATTCGATTCAGATGTCGATGATGAACCAACTGCCCAGACCATCTTCATGGCTAGCATTTCACCAATGGTCTCTCCAAAGGTTTCTTCACCACAACAGGCCAGTTCCTCCAAAGAATCGATCATATTAGAGGTATTAAAACTATACGATGAGGTTGATGCGCAAAAGATACACGAAAAAGTACAATCAAATGAAATTATTGAATCAGATATTGAAAATATGGGTAATAGCAATGTTGTCCCATATGACCAATATGTGAAGCAAGATGGAAGTGAAATTGTACCAAGTGATGTATCTTCTGCAGTCAATGATGACTATATTTTTGATGAATACACTGCATGTGCTCCTGATGATTCCATAACCTCTGAACTGAATGCCTATAAGGAACAAGTTGCCATATATGAACATCGTGCCAAGTTTGAATTGACTACCCGTGAGCAGGAGATGGATAACCAAATGCGTACACTTATCAGAAAAAGTAATTTTAGGGAAGAAATATTAAAATAAGAGTTAAATTCCTTACAAGAAAAGCTTAACAAAACTTTTAAGCAAAAACAAGAGCTTCAAGAAAATGTTAAAGTGCTTAAACAATAATTTAATGCTAAGGAATCAAAGCTTTTAAATGATTTTTCCAACCTAAAAACTTTGAAAAATAAACTTGAAAACAAGTTGTACGTACAAGGTAACACCATTCAGACTGCTCACATGATCACTAAGCATAGAGTGTTAAGCGATAAACATAGTACTAGTCTTATGGAGGAACCCAATCCTGAGTATGGTAAGAAAGCAAAAGCTGCTCAAAAGGTAATTTATGATGGCAATGAGATTCTTAAACCTAGACAAAAGCCTACATGTGTTGAGTACTGTTAGGAATTGAAAATTCCATAAGGAAGTGTCGGTCACCCCAATTATTGTTTAGCATATCTTAGCTCGTAGACTTTACGTTATTTAGTAGTTATTAGTTAGTTATTAGCTTAGTTATTAGTTAAAGTAACACCGTGGAGGAAGGACGGGTCTTTACCCATCAGATGCTCGATCCACAATCCAAGGAGGACGTGTAGTTTGTAACTATAAATACCCTCTACCTCCCAAGGTAGAGGGTTGGACCTTTCATTTAATCTAATCTTCTTTCTTTTGTTTACTTTCTCTCTCTAGAAAGGCTCTCATTCTACTTTCTCTCTCTAAACTCCCTACTCATATTCGACCCATATATTGTTATGTGATGTGTTTATGAAATCCAATATATTACAAATGATATCAAGAGCCATGGTTTGATCACTCATCTTTCATGTTCTTGGATTTCTAGTGGTTTTATATGGTTTTTGGGGTTGAAAAAGTTTAGTGGTATTTGCATCATTTGGATCATTTCTAGTGTTAAAGTTTGAATTTTGATTGTACTTTTGTGTTTAGAATCATCATATGTGCTTAGGTTTTGATTTAGAATGCTTGAATCAGTGTGGTTGGGTAGTTTTTGGATTGAAAAGTGTTGCTTTTGAATATTTCTATCTAGCGACTTGTGTCTCAGACTTGAGTTCTTCGTAGCGACTTGTCTCTACGTTCTTCAGCGACTTGTCTTTGTTGTGGAAGCGACTTGAGCACTAGCGATTTGTCTTTTGAGACAAACCGACAAATAGTACAAAGTAGTGGTCGTACTGTTTTGGCTAGTGACTTGTCATCATAGCGACTTGTCATCATAGCGACTTGTCCATCTAGTGACTTGGCTTTCTAGCAACTTGTCACTCTAGCGACTTGTCACTCTAGCGATTTGTCAATCTAGCAAAATGTCTTTCCAGCGACTTGTCACTCTAGCGACTTGTCACTCTAGCGATTTGTTGTCAAAGCGATTTGACCATTTCATCAGTGCGTTTTGTAGACTTTTCCCGACAAAACTTCAAACGGCTATAACTTTTGAACCGTAACTCCGTTTTCAGCGTTCTACCCATCAAAACGACCGTCAGAACGAGAAGAATGGCACGCCGAATGAATTAGGGTCAACCTTCGAGGCCTAAATCTGCTCCGAACAGAAATTATTGAGGTTTTTATGTTTTTAGACCTAAATTTCTCCGTAAAAACGGGCATAAACCAATCCGAATCTCAACCATACAACATCTATGCTAATCCTACAAACAATTATATGTCCTAACACACAATTGTCTATCATTGTGTCGATCCATCAGTCATCTTAACACATTCCATTGGTCATTGCTTAACGGTTTGGTCTTGATTTTAGTAAAATCCCGCGAAAGATTCTATTTCTCGGTTTAAATCACAGACTTGTAAAATCCCGTGTACACAGAAAAATCATGTCTTACACTTCTGATTCAGTTATTTCAGAAGTACTTAAATTGTATGATGTTGTAGACAACCCTGAGAATATTAGCTATACTGAACGGTTAAACATGATGGATTCAATCAATGAGGATGTGAGATCTCCGTGTTTAGAATCTAAAGCAAGAGAAATGCACCAGTCAAGGTTACAGGATGCTCTTGCAAAGGGTAAGGAAGGTTGCATTGAACCTTATTGACAACTTCATTCACACCTCAAGTTACTTAGAATTGATGACAAATACACAATCGGAATTGTACGATCATGTATTACACTCTTCCGTCAAGAATTATCATCGACATCGCACATTGTTCTTGAACTTGGATCAATTAGAACAACAACTTAACGGAAAAAGGTTCAAGCCGTTCTAAAGCTACACTTTAGGTGATCAACAAACAACTTCGATCATTCATCAAAAGTGATTACACTTGATTATGATTATCAGGATCGAAATGTGCTTCAAGAATCACACTGGATGGAAGCTAATGTGTTCAGAGAGACATTAATCCAACTCATGGATAATGTGGAGAAGTATATTGAGGAAGTTACGAATGATGAAAAGTGGATGACCGCAGTGCAGTTGAGAGATTGTTGTGATTAGTCGGGTAATGTATCGGTTGAAAGGTCGGTTCTGGATGCGTAATATCGGAGACAACAAAGAATGATGTAACCAATGCTCAAGAACTCCGTCACACAAGAAGTGGATGTCGTGATCGAAAGGTGAATGAATGTCGGGTACAATCAATAAATTGTAGTGTTGAGATCGAGAAGGCATCGATGATGGATCGCTTGACACTAAATACTGAGGCTCGAGACGATAAACTTGAAAGCGACCAAGTAGTTCAAGAACTCTTGTTACACATGATGTGGATGCAAATATCGACCTACAAATGAACATGTGTCATGTGATGAGGTACCTTAACTGCTCAACATAGTGCATCCGCTAATGTACCTAAACATACTAATCTTAATGTTGAACATGATTCGATAAATGTTCCTTGGTTGAGGCCGAGTCTAATAATTTCAAAACAAATGATATGGTTGATAAAAGGTTTTTGATGAACTTTCAAAAAATTCTCAAAACTTGAAAAACATTGCATTTCACTTGAAATTGCAATACAAAGAAAGGAGGAAAGTTTTCAAACTAAAAACCATGTAAAATCCGAATTTCCGAATTTCGTGAATTTTTGAAATAAACAATTTAAAAGCTCACTTCAAGCCAAAACTCGACTATCAACAACCTATAGAAACATGTTTCTGATATGCATGTGAAAAGTAATTTGGTTACAAGTAATTCTGATGTTAATGCTATTGATGATATTCAAATGAGAAATGATGAATTAACGGTTTGTGTGGCCAAATTACTCAAGGAAAATGAGTCTTTGAGAAAGCATCACATAGAACTAAGTGACTCTGTCAAAGAAGCTAGAACTAAGTCAATAGAACAAACAAATTCTTTGATAGCAAAAATTGATGAACTCAAAGCTCAACTTCAGGATAAGAGTTTTGCGATAGTCGCCTTAAAGAATGAGCTTAGAAAAACTGTAGGAAAAAGTGTGAACACTAAGTTTACAAAACCATCAACCGTGGGGAAGCCAGTTTCTCATTCCATTAGAGACCGGTCGGTTGTTAGGCGACCATCGCATTTAAATCTGGAAGAACAAAATTTACAAAAACACGGTTTGTCTCCCAAGTTGATGTGAAACAAGTTTTGTCAAAACCACCACTTCACCGAGTTACCTAAGAATAAGGCTTCTAGCTCCGTTAACCCTCTACAAGTAGCCACTTTACTCCCGTAACCTCTAGGATTAGTTCGAAACAAGTGTCAAAACCAAGCATAAAACCCGTAATTCATATGACATAAATGACTTGTGGAAGAACTATTATCTAGAACAAGCTAGGAAAAAGGCACAGATTCAAAAAGACAGAATTTTAGGTGCAAGTCCTAGGGTGATGCATTCCACGAGATTTCAAGGCACTGCTAGTAGTAGTAAACCACTACCTAGGAACTCTCAAAAGACTAGGGGTTGGCTTGCATCTAAGAGTAGTTATATAAAGAAGAATGCTAAGCATGTAGAAAATGAAACTAGAAATTCTGAGTCTTTTCCGAATAAGAAACATTTTCCTAATTCACATGCTAAGGTACAATCCACTAAGGCTACTAACATGGCTAAGGTTCATCATGTTATAAAGCAAAACAAACCTAAAACTTCACCTAGATGGATCCCAACTGCTAAATCTTTGGAGTCTAGGAATAACGATAAGTCTTCCACTGTGCATAAGAATATCAACAATCCTAGACCTTGTCATAAGTGGATTCTGTCTGGTAGAATGTTTAAGAATGTTGGACTTAGGTGGATACCTACCGGAAAGCTGTTTACCGATGGCAAAATCAAGGTTGACAGTGAAACCCCAAAGGGTTTGGATACTAATGTCACTAACTGTAACATATTGGATTTCACAAACACATCATATCATAATCGCAAATAGGCATTTAATATTAGGTTTTAGAGAGAGAAAGAGTTAGAGGTTTGGGAACTTAGTGAGAGAAAATGAAAGTATTATTATTAGCTCCAACTCTCTACCTTGAGAGGTAGAGAGTATTTATAGTCTTACACAAATCGCCACCTACGGGCTATGGATCAGGCATACAGTGGGTAAAGACTCGTCCGTCCTCCACGGTGTTACGTAACTGAATACTACTAAACATTAAATAATCTATGACTACGAGCTTTCTAACGAATACATATACTTGAGGTGACCGACTCTTTAATAATTGGATTTACTAAATCCTAACAATCTCCCCCTAAGGGAGGTCACCTAAAAAATACGTAGAATACAAACAGATATTACAATTAGATTGTTCTTGGATTCTTGTTAATGTTCTTTGCTCTGTAGCTCGTAGTCATTGATTCTTCATTATTGCATGTTTGGTTAATCTAAGTGGAGGTCTTTACCTGATCCACGTGATAATGAGTTTTGAGCCAGCTTTGAGATCATCAGCTAACATAAATCTCTGACTCATCTATTGTAGTATTGGTATTATGTGATGTATTGACGTTTTGGATTGACATGCTCACATTCTGGATCATGATATATTCTCATCAGAGTAGCGGAAGCTTTCGTTGATTCATGATATTTTCTGACAGTAGCGAAGCATGGAGTGAAAATATCGAGTCGTTGATGCATTTATCATGATTTCTTTAGAAATGAATGTATTAAGTGAGCATGCGGCTATTGATTGATCGCTTCATTCGATCACCGCAAACGCGGGTGTACCGCGCACAACAGCTTAGCAATAAAGCGCACGAAAGTGTCTTTGATCACTTCGTTGAATTGAGGTACACCGCCCACGGTTCCCCGCTGATCGCAAGACAAGTAATCGCTTGTGATCGGTATAATTATGAAGAATTTCCTTAATGTGGTTTCGCAATGCTCTAGTCGTTCTCAAACCGAACGTCTCAAAGAAGACAACACGGAGTGAGTGAACCAACGAATAGAGATTCACTGATTGATGAAAAGAGATTTGACAAACAATCATGTACTGCTCAATAGAAATTGTTTTTTGCAATACGACGAAGGTTTTAATGAAAATCAATTATCAATCATAAACACCTTTTATATTGAAATATTAGTACACAGTCGATGGGCTAAAGAAAAGAGTTTTTTATGCACAACGACCGGTTTTTCAAAGGTATTCATCAATCCATAACCTGAACCAGGATTGATTCAAAAGATCGAATTGCCCCATTGTTTCTGTTCAGTTATCACATGGTTGACATATTGATAGATCTCACATGCCACCCACCGTGAGCTTGTTTGATGTTGGCTCTAGAGGCTTTCCATCTTCATTGTGAATATGTTTGCATATCACTCGGATGTTCGGAAATACCACAAGGATAATGCGTAGGACTCATAAGATATAATCTCTTCCCACATTGTGTGAAACAGAGAGTCTTCATTGATGTGTCCTAAGGAGATTTATTTGATGATCTCGTGGCTCTAGACTCAATTGTGCATATTTGGATCCTATGTCGGAGACTAGGGAGAGGTCTCCTTCTTCAACATCAACAAACTCTATGAGAAAGTCGATAGATAATGTCGGTTCCCGTGAGAATGAAACAAGCCCTTTTAAGAGGAACTTGAGTAGCTTGGGAAGTTGTAGTGCGGTCGTCCACCGGGTCCATGACGTCTTGTCTTCAATACCGATGTTACCTTGGTAACCACCAAGAGTATATGAATTGAACCCGGATTACGCCTAAGGTTGAATAAATGGAGGCTATTTCTTTTCACCCTTTTTCACATTCAATTCTTTTTCATTCTTCAACCCTTCAGATTCTACCGAGACTTCATAACTAGAACCTTGTTGGGTTTATTCTAGTACTAGCTCGGTCTCACCACACTCTTCCCATATCTCACTTTTCTCCTTTTTCATCATACCTAAGGACTTCTACACTATCTAGTGGATTGTCTCGGCTAGATCCCTCCGGCTCAAGGGATCGTGGGAACGAATACCTAACGTAACCATCCTTATATCACCATACATAACGTAAATTTAGTCGGTCTATTTGGTATTGTTCATCTGCCATTGGAACCAATTGAAAACCATTTGAAAATCAATCCAGATACTTGTGATATATTATCAAAGCATTTTGTACCTGAATTGTTTTTGATATTTTTAGAAAAAGAGCTCCCCTCAACATGTGCATCATGAATTTGAATTCGTTTTAGCATACGGAGGCAAGAGGAAGGATTAACTTCTTTGATTACCATTTTCTAAAAGATATCAACATCACTTCCCTGATTAAATCAAGTAGATAAAGCATATTGGGGAAGGATGAGGTTTTCATAAGTTTGCTCCCCCTCAATATGTGCCTCGAGGTTTGAAAGAGTTTTGCACATATTAGAAGGAACCTGCACTTAGAGACAAATCAATCACATTTCAATTCTTTGTGATTTAAAGAGATGCTCCCCCTCAACATGTGCATGAAATCATTTGAGATTTGTGATATCTGTAGATTTAAATTGATTTTGAAAGCTTTTGAGGAGAATTGTGACTTGATTATGAATACATTTTAACTGATAAGGATCGGATTATGAGACTTTAAACTCCATTGATTAAACATGCATGATTATCATTTGAAAAACAATTGTATGACGAATAACCTTTTGATTTAATTGAAATCATTATCCTCCTCAATCAATAACATAAGTTGTTGATTGAGAGATAGATATTTTTTGACAAACGTTAAGTCCAGATGATTTTCAAAAATAGAGTCCGAGTTATTTTTCAAAGCAATTAGTTTTCATTTGATAGTAAGTAATTGTTTATAGAATCAGAGCATGAGATTTAAAAAACAAGATAAAGCATGGCTCTGTTCTTTCTTTGGAAAACGGGTTACTGCCTGAGATGACAATAAACCATGGTTTCACTTTATCTCAATTTTTTTTTTTTTTAAGAATATTCGAACAACATTTAAAGTCCCGTGTCATTCTTTGAATGACAGACAAAGACCGTAGATATTATCGAATCGAGAAAAACATGACAAAAGACAATATTTTTGGAATTTTCAAGATTTTCAAATTTTATGGATTTTGAAAGTTTTATATTTTTCTATTTGCTTTTGAAGGTTTTGTAATTTTGTATTTTGCTTTTCGAATAAATATTTACAATATATGGATGAAGAAAGATCTTTACCCTCGCCTTCCTCTTGAAGATGTTTGAGTGTTTCCGGTTGAAGACTCTTTAGACCAAGTCGTGGAGGATAAACTCAAAACGTTCTCTAGGAAGAGCTTTGGTGAAGATGTCGCTAACCGGTATTCGGTCCTCATAAAATAGAGTTTCACCACACCGCTTTCTACTTGCTCCTCGATGAAATGATGTCGAATGTCGATGTGTTTTGCTCTTGAGTGTTGAACGTTGTTGCATGAGAGAGCAATGGCACTTTTATTATCACAAGACTGAGGGATTTTGTTGAATTCAATGCCATAGTCGATAATGGGATCTCATCCATAGGATTTGAGCACAACAAGATGACATGGCTATGTATTCACCTCTGTAGAGGAAATAAGTACTCATTTGTTTCTTTGAAGACCACTCACAAGCTTATAACCCAAAACCGAACACCTCCAAACTTACTTGACGTGTATCTTGACATCCCGCATGATCAAGATCTCGCATAGGTCGTTAGTGACATACCGGTGTCCTTGGTACCAAAGTCCCATATTGATGGTTCCTTGGAGATACCAAAAGACCCGCTTAACCGCTTCAAGGTGCTTTTGGTAGGCTTAGCTCGATATCTAGCACACATGCAAACAATGAGCAGAATGTCTGTCTCATCGGTGTGAGGTACATCGTGATCCAATCATACTACGATATTTCGTTTGGTCTACCATGATCCCCGAGTGGTCCTCATCCAGTTTAGTACGCTCTATCATGGGAGTGTCAACAGGGTCACAAGAATCAAATCCAAATTTCTTTAAAATTTCATTAGCATATTTAGATTGATTTATAGAAATGCCTCCGGGACTTTGTATAATTTGTAATCCCAAGAAAAATGACATTTGTCCCATCATTGATATTTGAAATTTGGAACCCGTTTCATTTGAAAAATGATGACATTCATTGGGGTTAGTCGAGGAAAAAATAATACCGTCAACATATATTTGAACGTGAATTAAATGTTTGCCTGACTTTCTGGTGAACAATGTCGGATCAACTGCTCCTTTGCTGAATCTACTAAGAAACTTTGATAGCGTATCATACCATGCCCTTGGAGCTTGCTTCAAATCGTAAAGAGCCTTCTTCAAATGATAGATGTGAGTAGGATGCTCTGGATTCACAAAGCCTTTAGGTTGGCTGACGTAAACGACTTCTTTAAGATCTCCGTTAAGAAAAGCCGTCTTTACGTCCATCTGATAGACTATCATGTTCTTACTTGCAACATTAGCCAAAAAGATTCTGATTGCCTCGATACGAGCAACAGGAGCAAATGCTTCTTCAAAGTCAATACCCTCCTCTTGACGGTATCTTTTTGCAACCAATCGAGCCTTGTTCTTTAATACATCACCATGCTCATCAACTTTTACTTTTAAGATCCACTTTAGAGCAATGATCATAGCACGATCGTGAGCGGTACCAATTCCCATACATCTAATCAATCAAACTCATGAATTTCTTCTTGCATGGCATTGAACCATTGTCTTCATTCATGGCGCTTTAACATCTTTTGGTTCGACCTTAGAGATTACGGAGTTGAAGAAGCACTATAAGGCATCGGTTGCAAGTTGTTTTCGTGTGGATCTTTGGACGAGAGGGTTTCCAATGATGTTGTCCAATGGATGATCATGTGTCCATTTTCTAAGGTGTTCATGTGGTTGTTGTTGAGGAACCAAGTAGCGAGTTGATATCTCTCGATGAAGGTGGTTCTAATGAAGATTCGTGAGCAAATATGTTTTCAAATGGAGCATCTTCGGAGTAGCAAAGGGATTAACTTCATCATGGGTGCGTAAACAATTCCATGATGTACACTCGATGATTGATGATTTGTTGATGAGACAGATTGATCGCAGCGATTCTTGACTTAATGACATTGAAAATGAAGGGTTAACTTCATTGGATGTGGATAAAGCATTTTCTATTGATGGAATTGACATATCATTAGCACTTGGCTCATAGTGTTCATCAAACATTGGATCAAATAACTTCTTCAAATCATCTTCCGAAGGAGGTACATAAGGAGTTCTTTGGTGAGGAATTTGAAACAAGAGTAGAACTGATAGGACTATTTGATGAAGGTTGAAATGCGGGTCCGAGCTGGATTGTCCGGAGCCATTTGCCCGAATGACTCATCGAACATGACGTGAATAGTTTCCATGATATTTCGAGTTCTTTTGTTGTAGATTCGGTAACCCTTCTTGTTTGATGCATAACCTACAAAAACTCCAATGTCCGCCTTTGCTCTTAATTTACCTAAATCTTGACCGTCATTTGTTGGATAGCACAAAGCACCAAACACACGAAGGTAGGATAGATCAGGTTTTCGTTTATGGACAAGTTCATATGGAGTTTTTCCATGAGAGGTGTGTATAAAGGAACGATTTTGGGTGTAACAAGCAGTGGCAATGGCTTCAGCCCATAGAAACATTGGAACCTTTGAATAAATTAGCATTGTTCTTACGGCTTCCACAAGAGTTCGATTTCGTCTTCAACTACACCGCTCATTGAGGAGTTCGTGGAACACTTCTTTGATGACCGATTCCAACACTTTCATAAAACTGAATTAAGTCTTTGTTAACAAACACCGTGCCATTGTCTCGGTCGAACAATTCTAACAATATTGTTGAGTCGAACTCGAAGTCGTTTGATAAGTTTGATGATGACATCCGAGTTTCATCCTTTGTCCTCAAAAACTTTACCCAAGTAAATCGAGAGTAGTCATCAACAACGACTAAAATGTATTTCTTCCCATTTATCGCTTGCACTCTCATTGGTCCGCATGGATCCATATGAAGGGTATGAAGAACTTCCATTCTCGAGTTTGTGGGTTTTGGTTTGTGGGCATATTTTGTGCTTTTTCCCAATTGGCAAGTCGAGCAAAGATGATCTTTTATATTTTAATTTGGGTAAGCCTCTGACAAGATCCTTTTTGGAAAGGTTATTTATGGTGCCGAAGTTCAAGTGATTGAGACGACGATGCCATAACCATGAGTTTGTTTTAGAAGCCTTTGACAGCAAGCAGATTGGTGAAGACTTCATCATGTCTTCGATAGAGATGGTGTATAGATTTGAACCACGAGTTCCTCTTAACAATTCCACACAATCAAGTTCTCTAACGAAACAAGTATGTTTTCTAAAAGCCACTTCGAGATTGGAATCACAGAATTGACCAACAGAGAACAAGTTATGACCAAGACCTTCCACATAATATACCCTTGAGATTACACTTTTACCAACAACATAATCTCCATAACCCATAATAGCACCAAAATGGTCGTTCCGAATCTACAGGTCTTGATGAATTTACTCATGAAGTTCATGAGCCACGAGCGATCTCCAATCATATGCTTGGAAAGCTGAGTCCGTGTACCACGAACGATTTGAACGATCTGCGGTTGAATCTGCACAAGAATGGATAATTGGATAATTGGGATCCCCATGCAAGAATGGGTTCCATTTGGTTAGTAATGATGATTGGAACACCCACATCGAAGTAAAAACAATGGAATCATCCGAAATAGATGCGGTGCTAGTGTCCGATTTGACCTATTCAAAGTATGTTTACTTCTTAAGGAATAGTTCTACCAAGAGACATCCATTTTCTAGTGGGCATTGACTTAGCAAATTTAGGGCACATCTCATTAATCTTAGGGCCGTGAGGGTATCCATTGATAACCTACATTACTAAATTTCCTTCTGTTGGTTTCACTATTTTCTAACTTTCTTTCGCCTTTTGCCTCTTAGCCTTCTTAGCTTGATTTGTAACATTAACAGCTTTAATCGGCCATTTGACAACATTAGACAAATCATTCGCACCACATTCATGATTAGCAATGTAAATCAAGCGATCATCATTACATGGTTTGCGGATAGTAGCGAATTGAATTAATTACATGACGCTTATAGCTAATACTAGAATCAACACGATTCGTTTTATTCAACTCAAACTTAATAACCGAGGGTGATCTTTTACTCTTCCAATGCACACTCTTAGCTTGCGAGGTCCTATCTTGCTTGGTATTGCCTTGAGGCTTTGACCCGCTTGCTTTTATGTCACCGATTACTCCTAGAGGGAATTATAGGAACATTAGTTGGTTGATTCATCGCTTGCATTCTGAACTAGACGATGCAGGATCTGAACTACTTGAAGGCACATTAGTGTTCATTTTATTAAAACTGGGCGTAGAATGGTTTGTATGCTTGGCACTAGGCATAGAACAAGGCATCACAACTTTACCTTTCGCACCTAAGGATTTAGGACATGTTGCTATTAAACATTCTAGCGACTCCCGAGATCGTTTGGCCCGAATGCAAGCAAACCTAATTTCTCTATCAAGCGACTTATTTATGAAATCCTCTTCCACAATCTCACGGAGACATTCTAGACTATCCTTAAGGTGAGCAAAATAGTTATGAAACACAAGTTCATTATTCCTAAGATGAGGAGGAATGTATTTAACAACACAAGATATTTGCAATCCGAGGATGACTTTGATGCAACATTCTCATTAAAGACAAGTGGCGCTTCCTTTTTCCCGACTCCTCGATTCTCAATTTCTTTTGTAAAGACGTTATTTTTCGTTGTTCTTGTCATGAGTGACTTTCATTGAATCATATAACTCTTTAAAGTATCGTTTAACTTTTCATTTTCTTCTAGAAAACTCTCGCTTTCTTTTGTAAAGCATTAACCAAGTTTTGAAGATGAAAAGTTTGAGAATCGAGAATCTACACGAGGAGGCATTTGGGAGCCAACACATTGTTCTTTTCACCCTTTAATTGTGAAATTTGGGCTTTCAACTTTTCGATCTTGTTACAATGAGCTTGAATCTGCTCGTCACGTTTGTTTATCTAAAAACGCATCAAACTCGGAACATCCGAGGATGTCTTGATATTTGAGGTTTTGACATTTTCTTTAAGATGTTGATATTTTAGTTGCAAATCAAAATGTTCAACCTCTAGTTTAGAAAGATGTTTTACCAAATTATCATGATCATCCCGATCAATTTTCTCATTTAGTTCGAAGTTTTGTTTTCAAGCTCAATGACACGATCATGGGAAACTTTCAATGCAATAGATAATTCATGAAATCGAGAAGCAGTAATAGAGTGCTTAGTAACAGTATAAAACACATCTTGAGCAACACAACTCGAAATCAAATTTTCATTTAAGATATGCAAGTTCTTCCTTTCAACTTCATTATATTTGAGTTCCAGTTCATAATCATTGACCTCAACTATCATTTCATCAAATTCCTTTTCCATTTCTTTAATATCTGAATTTATTCCCTTTTGAAGACTCTCAAATTGACCTTTTAATTGTTTAAAGAAAGGCATGACCTCAGTTAAATAACATTCTTTAGTTTGCTCAAAACCCTTTTCCCCTCGCTATCCCCGTAGGTGTGATTCTCTTCTTACATGTCTTCTCAAAATCAACGAATAGTTGATAAACAACATCTGCTGATTAAGGTTTTGCTATTAGTGGCAATCGATCTAGGAACTAGATGCATTGGTGTATTTGGAGGATACACAGTAGCTGTAGGGATTTTCCTAAGGGGAGTGTTTTTTGCAACAAGATTTTCAGCTTTTTACATATCCATATCCTTTTTCCAAAGCAATTGTTCAGGGGTTAATAGAGTCTGAGGCTTAAACTTGTTTAAGGAGATCCAATTTTCCTAGTGTAATCATGGGGTTTGATCGTTATATTATTCATTTTACACTTAGGATCTTCTAGCTTCTTATTCATTTTCTCCCTAGTAACTTCATCTAATTTCTTATCTTCCTTAGTGCACTCAGTGCAACTAGGTTTCTGCCTAGGCTTAAGGATTTCATTACCATCATAAAGTACCTTATGAGCAGCTCTATCCTTTTTAACTACCTCGTGATTAGGTTCCTCAACAAGGGGAATGCTATGCTTATCGCTTAAGACTCTATGCTTAGTGATCAAGTGAGCAATTCAATGGTATTCTCTTACGCACAACTTATTTTCAAGCTTGTTTTTCAAAGTTTTTAGATTGGAAAATCATTCAAAAGTTTTGATTCCTTAGCATTGAATTCTTGCTTAAGCATTTTAACATTTTCTTGAAGTTCGTATTTTTGCTTAGCGCTTTGGAAAGCTTTTCTTGTAAGGAATTTAACTCTTGTTTTAACACTTCTTCTAAAATTACTTTTCTAATAATTGTATGCATTTGGTCATCCATTTTCGCTCACGGTTAGTTAACTCAAACTTAGCACGTTGTTCATAAATAGCAACTTGTTCTTTATAGGCATTCGCCTCGGATATAATGTAATCATTAGGGCACATGCAAGGTATTCATAAAAACATAGTCATCATTGATCGTAGAAGATACATCACTTGGTACAATCTCATTTTCACTTTGCGTCACATATTGATCATATGGGACAATATTGCTATTACCCATATTATCAATATCTGATTCATAAGTTTCAGAAGATTGTACTTCATTATGCATCTTTTGCACATCCACTTCATCGTATAATTTTAATACCTCTGAAATGATTGAGTCTTTGGATGGGCCAGCCTGTTGTGGTGGAGAGACCTTTGGAGAGACCATAGGTGAGATTCTAGCCATGAAGATTGTTTGGGCAGTAGGTTCATCATCGACGCCGAGTCAAATGCATCACGATCGACTACTTGAAAGGCATTTTGATGATTATGACCTATCTCCTAAATTGGTGCTCATCAACATCAAGATCATAGGTTCGGGCATTTCTCAAGAAGAAACAACAACTCCTCTTCATCCAAAGTCGCCCATTATCCCGAGCTTGCACAAGCAACATCTTGTCTCAAGTATTCTCGCATTCGTGGACGTTTTGGAGATGTGCGCCCTAGCAATATGTCCTCACCACCACGCTTGTAGCATTTGACCGCTTTTCTTGTCCTTGATTTGGATTCCTTCCACGATTCTAATTTGCTACATATCCTCTACCAACTCCACCTCTTCCCTATTCATACCGCCTTTCTTGAACTGGTTGTACCATAACCTTCCCATCTCTTACAAGTAGCTTGATTGTGTGGATTGGATGTCGCTCGAGGTTATTGTTGGTGTGTGGGAGAGTTCATGTTTTGACCGACTATGAGAGAAAGTTGATTGATGAAGTTTTCCATGAGTGTGTTTGAGTCGGAGGCTTATATGTGGATCGTGGATGAGCTTGTAATTACCATTACCCATGGATATGACTTGAGAAGCTTTGGTGGTAATTCCAACATTGGTGTAAAAAGCTGTTGAATCATTTGAGGAACTTGTTTCTCCCTGGTTGGTTTTGAACTGTTCAAGAATCCTTTTTTCAAACATAGCATGTCTTTCATTTTGAAGAAGGAAGGCATATAGTTGCTCATAGTTTGTATTCTTCAATCCTTTGGTTAGCTTCACAGAGGTGACAAACTTGTGCCATTCGGGATTCATGTTGTTCACAAACTTTGAGTTCAGCTGAATATTTGGCATAGTCATTTTGATATTCCTCATATCATTCACAAGCTTGTGGAATCTCACATATTATTCATAGATACTCTTCCGGTTTCATCTTGAAGTGCTCAAATTCATCATACATTTGTGATTCTCTGTCTTCCTTAGTTAATTTAGAACCCGAGAGAAGCATCTTTACATTATTCCAAAAAACCTTGGCTTCGGTGTTGTGATTGATAAGCTTGTAGATATCTTTGAAGACCTTGAAGTATAATGTTTGAAGCCCCGATATCGCCAAATCTCTTTTTCTCCTTATCATTGAGCTCATCATACGCCTTTGGTCCGTCCAATCCAAAGATCATAGTTCCATCTCGTAGCAAGATCAATTATGTCTCTTGTAGTCTCAATCGATACGGTCCTTCATCAATAGACTTGAGAATGTTGACTCCATTTTCCTTTCCAAGACAATACAACCTAATTCGTTGCGCCCATGAGTCATAGTCGGCTCACAAGCATGGGTGGACGAGTGTCCGAACCACCGCTTGAAAGTCCTCACCATGAGAGATGATTGTAGGCACATTGGTAGACATGTTTATAGATTTCACATTAAAGTGGAAATAGATTCTTTCACGGATTTTACTAAATCAAGATAAAACCGTATTTCAAACAAAAGATCAACTAAGTCGCTAAGAATCCGTGAACCAAGTCGCTAAGCACCAAGTCTCTAAGTAGCAACTCGCTAGACTTCAAGTTGCTATGAATCAAGTCGCTTAGCCCAAGTCGCTAAGACCCAAGTCGCTGGACACAAGTCCCTATAATGCCAAATCGCTAAACAGTCAAGTTGCTAAAGAACAACTCGCTAAGATCCAAGTCGCTGAGAATACAAAGTACAAGTCGCTAACAAAATTGAAAGCAAGTCGCTAACCCAACTAAGTCGCTAGTCAGAGGGAGAATCCACTAACTTGTCTGCTTTGTCGGCTTGTCTCAATAGACAAGTCGCTAGGCTCAAGTCGCTAACAATTAATACTACAACTCGCTAACACCATCAAGCAAGTCACTCACGAAGAAAAACACTACAAGAGTCAAGTCGCTAGCAAGAAAAACTTCAAAACACACTTTTCAATCCAAAACAAGCCCAACCACGTTGATTCAAGCTTTCCAAATCAAACCCAAGCACTTACAATGATTCTAAACACAAAAGTACACCCAAAATTCAAACTTTAACACAAGAAATGATCTAAATGATGCAAAACCACTAAACTTTTTCAAACTCAAAACCATCTAAAACCACTAGAAACCAAGGATATGTGAGAGATGATCAAACCATGGCTCTTGATACCATTCGTAATATATTAGATTTCACAAACACATCATATCATAATCACAAGTAGGTGTTTAATATTAGGTTTTAGAGAGAAAAAGAGTTAGAGGTTTGGGAACTTAGTGAGAGAAAATGAAAGTATTATTATGAGCTCCAACTCTCTACCTTGGGAGGTAGAGAGTATTTATAGTCTTACACAAATCGCCACCTACGGGCTGTGGATCAGGAATACAGTGAGTAAAGACCCGTCCATCCTCCACGGTGTTACTTAACTGAATACTACTAAACATTAAATAATCTACAACTACGAGCTTTCTAACGAATACATATACTTGAGGTGACCGACTCTTTAATAACTGGATTTACTAAATCCTAACACTAACCAAAATATATGCAATCAAGTTTGTAATGTTAGTGCAGGTAATGCTTACTCAGTTGCAGATACTTCGATCCTTCACTACATGGACTAGTTTAAAGTATGGATAACAAATGGATTAATATCTCATCACTCATGGGTTCAAGTAACTCAACCTTGATATTCAATCTGTTATGACGTTTGAA
Organism: Chrysanthemum lavandulifolium; assembly: GCA_022545495.1. Lineage (NCBI taxonomy): Eukaryota > Viridiplantae > Streptophyta > Magnoliopsida > Asterales > Asteraceae > Chrysanthemum > Chrysanthemum lavandulifolium. The sequence continues at coordinate 229,531,445 of CM040240.1, forward strand.
CACAACAGTTCAAACCTCGTTCTCTAAAGAAAAGAAAAGTGTACGTTTCAGTGCGCTTTATCTTCCGAAGAAGAGAAATCTTCTTATGACGTTTGAACACAACAGTTCAAGCCTCGTTCTCTAAAGAAAAGAAAAGTGTACGTTTCAGTACGCTGTATCTTCAAAAGAAGAGAAATCTTCTTATGACGTTTGAACACAACAGTTCAAGCCTCGTATTCCAAAGAAAAGAAAAGTGTATGCTTCCGTGCGCTTTATCTTCTGAAGAAGAGAAATCTTCTTATTTATGACCATTCTCGTCAACACGCTTCATGCCTTTTCCATGCGCTATCAGTAATCAAGTGAACTGAACTACTATTGATTATTTTCTTATTCCACTTGCTCAACTATAATGACGATGGCGACATCATGTGCTAATTTTGCGGGGAGAAGTGTGAATAGAATACATTTAGATGATAATCACTTGTTTAATCAAGAATGCCATCTCCGTATGCAATTCTTGAGGGGGAGAAGAAGTGTGAAACTATTGCATGTTGAGTTATATTCGAGAATATATGGTCATACGGCTCCTAACTCATGTAAGAACCGAGCTTCTTCTTATCGGGTCATCTTCACATGGAGTTTCTTCTAAGAGCCATTGTTTGACATCTTCTTATGGACTAATGAGTTTAACAAAACAAAGTGCTTCCAGTTGCGGGGCTGATTTCCTTGAGGAACATCTTTCTGTTCTTTTTTTATTGGGAGGGATTTTAGTTAAGGGGATTTGCTATATGTAAGCTAACGGGAATGCATTTGGTGAGAAGAAGATGTTAACTTTCTATTCCCCAAATTTGACAATCTTGAAGAAGGTCGAGTCTATAGTCCGTTCTACATTTTCTGCTACATGTTAGAAGACTAAAGACGAGTTGCATTTAACGATCTAAAGACTTCTTCTTATTCTGGTTATTCATCATAAAGATTGTCAGTTTAGGGGAGAGCACTAATTGGGGGAGAGTGAAATGTCTGATTTTAATCCCCATTTAGACTTTCTCACATTCTACTTTAGCAAGTTGATTCCCACAAGATTACAAGTGTTCTTCTCAAAAGATTTCAAGTATACGGGCTTATTATGTGTTGCTGATTCTGAAGCATCAAAACCAGCAAGGGGGAAGGAGACATGCATCTAAACGCGAGTAAACTTATGAGCTTAATACTTTTAAGTGATTGAAGAAACCCGGAAGACATATGTCATTACCGCAGAGAAACTCAAGGTTTGACTCATGGCTTAGTGTTCTTATTCTAACTATGTGGGGGAAGAGATGGAAGAGTTAGTTTCGGTGATAAAAGAGGTACATAAGTGTGTGATGATTTGATGCTATTGCAATCATCGGGAGAGAGATTGTGTACAGTGGGGACGCTCAGCTGTTTCACTTGAGTGCTTAATCAGTGATTCAGAGATATAATCACTTATACCGGAGTTGACATCCGAAGAGATTGTCATCCGAAGAGATTGTCATCCGCAGTGATAATCAGTGATTCGGCCTGCTTCTTCAATGTTATCGGTTATTATCTCTTTGGGCATTCTGGTACTTCGGGTTCTTGAGCTTCATACACTTTCTTCAGGGGGAGATAAAAGTATACATTATTGGACTTAATATGCTACCTCGATGGTATAAGTTTCTCTGTCTTCGGGTATATGTGTATTCGGGTTCATAAGCTCTAGTATAAGAGACTGACAGCATCAATTCGTCTACTTGGAGGGATTGTTCTCTTAACACCTTTTGGAATGGATCGCTTCAGACCTCAGTGGAAAAGGAATTTGAGAAGAGTCATTTATGTATAGGATGATCCATTGCTGTTCTTTTGGATGATATAACCCCGAACGAAGAATCTCGACTATCGCTCTTAAAAGGAGCAATGGATTTATGATAATGGTGTGCCTCTCTGCACCGGCTAAGGCAAGCTTGAAATAGAGCTTGAATCGCTCATCTAATGGATTTTCGGTTTGGGGAAGTCGCCAAAGTCTCCTTCTTAAAGGCTCATGCTCTATCTTCATTCGAGCCCTGAGGCTTTGGTGGTGGAAGTTTAAGAGATGGCGAATTATATCTTCTACGACATGTCTTTTCGATATCCTTATCTCGGCATCAGATAATCATCTTCTTAATCTATATCATCTTCTCTATCATTGTAAATATTTATCAAAAAACAAAATACAAAAATATAAAACCTTCAAAAACCCATAAAAATCAAAAAATTTGAAAAAGACCAAAACTATTGTTTTTCTAAGACATGTCTTCTGGTATTGATAACATCTACGGTATTAGAAATGTCATTCAATAATGGCACGTGACCATAGATGAAGTTCGAGCAGGAGGTTTAAATATTCTTTTCCAAAACATGTCTCAAAATATGGCTTGCAGTTACTTGAGACTATAACCCGTGCTTAAAACCATGGTTTGCTATTATTTCAGATAGCAACCCGCTCTTCAAGGAAGGAAAGTGCTGCGCTAAACCAATTTTTAAAAATTTCGAGCACTTATCCTAAAACTAATGAGGAAAGTATGTCGAAGGACTGCTGTTCCTACACAAATGTTTTTCCTTCTATAAATTCTTCATAAAAATATTTGTTGTTTTCAAAATTGGTGGAAAATGAGTTGCTTGAAAAACAATCAGTATCAAAATGTTCATAAATTTGCAAACTCAATCAATGACTTCAGTGCTTTAAAAAAAATGAGTCATTGATTGAGGGGGAGAATGTTTTTTAAATTTATATCATCTATCGGGCTTATCTAATTATCCTATATGCTTAAATGAAAATGATGTTAACCTACGTTGAAGGACTAGGTGCCTATGATATGATTGTTTGGATTAGATGATTAGAGTTTGATGAACACATTATCCTATGCCTTTACATGATCTGATTGATATGTTGGTTAGACTTTTATTAGCCGATTGTTGTCTGGGTGATGTTGACCACCATATATCTGTATGTGTGTTCACTAACGTATGCAAGTATATTGGTATATAAGAATGTTCCCTATCCGGATCCCACATAAGATGATGATTGGATGCCGAAAGGAAAGTGTAACTATATCTTGGGTTGACAAATGAAGAAACGGAGCTTAATTTGACTTCTATAGAGAGTTGGCATGAAAAAATGCAACGTAAGAGGTCTCACTGCATCGGCAGATGGTTTTCTTCATCATCAAATGAAGAAACGGAGCTTAATTTGACCTCTATGGAGAGTTGGCATGAAAAAATGCAACGTAAGAGGTCTCACTGCATCAACAGATGGTTTTCTTCCAAACCTCTGGCAACAACAACAAAAGCAGCTCAACCACCTAACGTATCTTTGTGCAGGACAAGTAGTGGATGATAACATTTTTAAAACATTATGAAAATACTGTTTTGAAAATGGAAAAATATTGGTTTTGAAAATAAATTGGACTTAATTTTGGAAATCATCGGACTTCATTTTGTCAAAACTTAAGTCACTCAATCATCGACTACGATCATCGATTGAGGGGGAGAGTGATTTAAAATAAAATATTTTCAAACAATATTTCATCAATCAAGTCCATTTGTACAAAATAAGTGGTGATCTAAAGATTTAATGTTATGTCATGGTAGGATTTTCTTTAAAACTCAAAGATCTTTCAAAATGAAATTTTTTCTGTTCTTGTTTGATTGTGAAATTGTTTTATTTTACTTAAAGATCTCTTAAAAACTATCATACCTGACACTAACAATCTTTGATGTCGAAAAACTGTTCCTTATCTATGATCAAAACAATTAAGGTACAAAATGCTTTGATATTATATCACAAGTACCTTGATTGATTTTTTCAAATGATTTTTCAACCGGTTTTAGAAGGAATGAACAATACCAAAAGACCGACCAATTTACTTTATGCATGGTGTTATAAGGATGGTTAGGTTAGGTATTCGTTCCACGATCCCGCCAGAGCGGAGGATCTACCCAGGATAATCCACTAGATAGTGTAGAGTCCTTAGGTATGATGAAAAAGGAGAAAAATGAGAATACGGAAGAGTGCGGATGAGATGAGCTAGTAATGGAATAAACCCAACAAGGTTCTAGTTATGAAGTCTCGGTAAGCTTGAAGGGTGAAGAATGAAAAGAATTGAATGTGAAAAGGTGAAAAGAAATAGCCTTCCATTAATTCAACCTTAGGGTAGAAACCAGGTTCAATACATATGCTACTGGTGGTTACTAAGGTAACACTGGTATTGAGGACAAGACGTCATGGACCCAGTGACGCATTACACTAAACTTCCCAAGCTACTCAAGTTCCTCTTAAAAGGGCCTGTTTCATTCTCACGGGGAACCTACATAATCTATTGACTGTCTCTTAGAGATTGTTGATATTGAAGAAGGAGACCCTCTCCCTAGTCTCCGGCATAGGAAACCAAAATGCACAATTGAGTCTAGAGCCAAGAGATCATCCACAATATCTCATTAGGACAAAAAATTAATGAAGACTTTCTGTTTCACACAATGTGGAAAATAAGAATATATTAAGAGTCCTACGCATTATCCTTGTGGTATTGCCAGAACATCCGAGTGATATGTAAAGTATTCACGATGAAGATGGAAATCCTTCTAGAGCCAACATCAAACAAGCTCTTGGTGGGTGACATGTGAGATCTTTTCTAAAAGATCAAGCTTGTGCTAACCGGACGTAAACAATGGGGATATCATTCTTGAATCAACCTTGGTCCAGAAATGAATTGACGAATACTTTTGGAAAAACCGTTCGATGTGCAAATCTTCTTTTCTCTAGCACATCGAATGTGTATTCATTTTCAAATTAAAAATTATCTCGATTGAAAAATATTTTGGAAAACCGCTCGATGTGCGAACCTCTTCTTTCTCTAGTACATCGAATGTGTACTCATGTTTTCAAATACAAAAGTATTTTGATTGAAAATTGATCTTTCTCATAAAACCTTCGTCAGATTGCAAAACTCTTTCTTCAAGAAATACGCGATTGTTTTCAAATCAATTTTTCATCAATCGGTGAATCTCAATTACCGGTTCACTCACTCGTGTTGTCTTCTTTGAGACGTTCGGTTTGAGAACAACTAGAACATTGCGAAACCTCGTCAAGGAGATTCCTCGAATTATACCCGATCACAGCAAGATTGTAATCGATCAACGGGAACCGTGGGCGTGCACCTTAATTCAACGAAGTGATCAAAGACACTTTCGTGCGCTTTATTGCTAATGTTGTATGCGGGAACACCCGACGGTTCTGGTGATCATAATTGAGGAGTCAATCCATAGCCGCATGCTCACACATTACATTCACTTCTACAGAAATCATGATATGTGCATATCTTCATCAACAGCTCAAATTTTCAATCCATGCTTCGCTACGCTCTTGGAAATATTATAAATCAACAAAAGCTTAGTAACTCGATGAGAAGATATCATGATCCAAAATGTGAGCATGTCGGTCCGAAAGTCACAACTTCACATAATGGCGATACTACATTGATGAGCTTAGATTTGTTGTGGCGATGATCTCTAACCCGGCTTAATGAATCGCCTAACGTGGATCAAAGACAAAGACCTCCACTAAAAGTACAAAGCAGTTGGACTTTGAAGAATCACTGCTAAAGCACGAAGACTGCGGATATTGAAGAATTGAAGTCTACGAGCTCGAGCATAAAGACAAAGATAGATTTCTTGGATTCAAAATGTAAATCATGGGGTGACCTCCCTTGGGGGGAGATTGTTAGAATTGGAAATTCTATAAGGAAGTGTCGGTCACCCCAATTATTGTTTAGCATATCTTAGCTCGTAGACTTTACGTTATTTAGTAGTTATTAGTTAGTTATTAGCTTAGTTATTAGTTTAAGTAACACCTGGAGGAAGGATGGGTCTTTACCCATCAGATGCTCGATCTACATCCAAGGAGGACGTGTAGTTTGTAACTATAAATACCTCTACCTCCCAAGGTAGAGGGTTGGACCTTCATTTAATCTAACCTTCTTTCTTTTGTTTACTTTCTCTCTCTAGAAAGGCTCCCATTTTACTTTCTCTCTCTAAACTCCCTACTCATATTCGACCCATATATTGTTATGTGATGTGTTTATGAAATCCAATATATTACAAGTACACTAAGGAGGAAAGAGAATTAAAAGATGCCACTAGAGAGAAATTGGATAAGAAATTAAAAGATCCAAAATGCATAAAGTATAATATCACATATAAAATACCAAATTATGCTAAGGAAAATTAGATTGCCTTTAATAAGTTTAGACCTCAGACTCAGCTAACCCCTGAGCAAGTGTTCTGGAAGAAAGATATGGATAAGCAAAAGGCTAATGAGCTTGTAGAAAAGAATCCCCCTTGTAGGAGAGTGCCTCCAGCCACTGTGTATCCTCCAAATACACCCATGCATTTAGTGCCTAGAACTCTTCCCACTCAAAGTAAAACATTAATCAGCCTATATGTAGTTTATCAACTATTTATTGACTTTGAGAAAACATGTAAGAAGAGAATCACTCCTACGGGAATCACTGAAGGGGAAAGGGGTTTTGAGCAAACTAAAGAATGTTACTTAACTGAGGTCATGCCTTTCTTTAAACAACTAAAAGAACAATTTGAGTCTCTTCAAAAGGCCATAGATACCGAGGTTAAAGACATGAAAAGAATGTTTAATGAAATTGAACTTAAGGCCAAAGATTATGAAAGTAAGCTTAAGAGTAATGAGATTGAGAAGAAAAATCGCATATCTTAAATGATAACTTGATGTCTAGATGTGTTGCTCAGGATGTGTTCTACATGGTTACAAATTACTCTATTACTGCTTCTCAATTTCACGAGTTTTCTATTGCCTTGAAAGTTTCCCATGATCGTGTCATTGAGCTTGAAACCATAAATTCAAAATTGCATGAGAAAATAGAACGGGACAATCATGATAGCTTGGTCAAACATTTTTCGAAATTGGAAGTTGAACATCTTGCTTTGCAATTAAAATATCAACATCTCAAAGAAAATGTTAAAACCTCAGATGTCAAGACATCCTCGGATGCTCCTGAGTTTGATGCAGTTTTTGAAATTAGCAAACGTGATGAACGGATTCGAGCTCACTGTAACACGATCAAAAGATTGAAAACCTAAATTTCACAATTAAAGAGTGAAAAGAATGACTTGACTGGCTCCCATATGCCTCCTCCTTTAGATTCTCAGAATTCTCAAAACTTTCATCTTCAAAACATCATTAATGTATTAGAACATGAAAATGAGTGTTTTCTAGCAGAACATGAAAAGGTTAAACTGCATTTCAAAGAATTATATGAATCAATTAAGGTCACTCGTGATAAGAACAATGAAAAGATAATCTCTTTGCAAAATGAAATTGAGAATCTGAAGAGTCAGGTAAAAGGGAAAATGTCAATCACCAGTGGTGAGAATATTGCACCAAAGGTGCCTGCTTGTACTAAATATGCTATGACCGTGAAATATATTCCTCCTCATCTTAGAAACAATGAACTTGCATGTCAAAAATATTTTTCGTACCTTAAGGATAGTCTAGAATGTCTCCATGAGATCATTGAAGAGGATAAGATAGAGAAACCAAATGATAATGCGATTGGGCATGCATGCTTATATGCCAAACGATCTCAGGAACTTTTAGAATGCTTAATAGCAACTTGTCCTAAATCTGGTACTAGGAAATATAGTGTTGTTGTACCTTGTTCTATGCCTACAGGCAAGCATGTGACCTTTGACTTGCCTCATAGGATCTCAGATCCCAACACTTCTAGACCAGGAATTCAAAAAGTACCAAAACCAACTAAGGTTCCCATCGTTCCGTCTACAGGAGTAATCAGTGACACTATGACAAGCGGGTCAAAGCCTCCAGGTAATACAAAGCAAGATAGGACCTCACAAGCCAAGAGTAATCAAGGGAAGAAAGTAGAGGACCACCCTAGGAACAATAAGTTTAAGTTGAATAAGACAAATCGTGTTGATTCTAATATTAGCTATAAGCGTACTGTAATTAATTCAAATTCTGCTACTACTTGCAAGATATGTAATGAATGTTTGGTTTATGGTATTTATCATTAATGTACTGTGAATGAATTAAAATGTGTTGCTAAGTCTCCTATCAAAACTGTTAGAATTGCTAAACAGGTTAAGGGTGTCAGAAAACCAAGGTGGAAAAAGGTTAAAAAAACATTGGAAACCAACAGGAAGTAAATTTAGTAATGTAGGTTATCAATGGATACCTACTGGTCATAGGTCCAAACTTAATGAATTATGCCCTAAATTATCTAGATCAATGCCCATTAGGAAATGGATGCCCACTGGTAGAGTGATACCTTTAAGAATTGAACACACTTTGAATATATCTGTTGTCACTATTGGTCCTGCATCTACATCTAATGATATCATTGATTATGCTTCTGATGTGGGTGTTCCAATCTCAATCACTAACTAAATGGAACCCATTCTTGCATGGGGATCCATATTTTCCAGTTATCCATACTTGTCTGTGTTCAACTACATGTCGTTCAAATCGTTCTGTGGTATTTGGACTTAGGCTATTCCAAGCATATGACTGGAGATTGCTCATTGCTCATGAACTTTGTGGAAAGTTTGAAATCGTTTGGCACATGTGGGGAGGAGAGCTTGTAAATCACTATAAAACCATTTATCAAATTATCCGTTTAAATCCAATTTAAATCACAAATTCTCCCCCGATCACAATGTTCAAATCATTTGAGATTTATGATCTCTGTAGATTTAAATTGATTTTGAAAGCTTTTGAGGAGAATTGTGACTTGCTTATGAAAATATTTAACCGATAAGGATCAAATCTGAGACTTTAAACTCCAAAGATTAAACATGCTTGAATATCGTTTGAAAACATGACATAAACCTTGGTCTGAACCAATTGTATGACAAATAACCTTTTGATTTAAATGAAATCATTCTCTCCTTCAATCAATGACATAAGTTGTTGATTGAGAGATAGAGATTTTGACAAATGTCAAGTCCAAATGGTTTTCAAAAATTGAGACCGAGTTATTTTTATTAGTTTTCAATTAGATAACAAATATTTTTCAGAAGAATTGTTAGAAGGAAAAGTACTTGTGAAGGAAACATTTGTCGTTTTAGTGACAAACATTTGTTTTTAGAATCAGAGCATGAGATTTGAAAAATAAGATAAAGCATGGCTCTGTTCTATCTTTAAAAACGGGTTATAGATTGAAATGACTATAAGCCTTTGTTTCACTTTTCTTTCATTTTTTTAATAAAAATTTATGTACTTTGAACAACATCTAAGGACCCGTGTCACTCTTTGAATGACAAAGACAAAGGCTGTAGATATTATCGAATCAAGAAAACATGACAAAATGACAATATTTTTGAAAATTTTGAGATTTTTCAAATTTTATGGATTTTGAAAGTTTTATATTTTTCTATTTGCTTTTGTTGGTTTTGTAATTTTGTATTTTGCTTTTTTGAATAAATATTTACAAGAGATGGATGAAGAAAAACCTTTACTCTTCTTCTTCCTCTTGAAGACGCGTTTAAGTGTTTCCGGTTGTAGACTCTTTAGACCAAGTCGTGGAAGGATAAACTCAAAACGTTCTCTAGGAAGGGCTTTGGTGAAGATGTCAGCGAACTGGTATTCAATCCTCACAAAATATAGTTCCACCACACCATTCTCCACTTGATCCCCGATGAAATGATGTCGAATGTCAATGTGCTTTGCTCTTGAATGTTGAACGTTGTTGCATGAGAGCAATGACACTTTTGTTATCACAATACGAGGGATTTTGTTGAATTCAAAGCCATAGTCGATAATGGGATCTCATCCATAGGATTTGAGCACAACAAGATGACATGGCTATGTATTCTCCCAGTAGAAGATATAGATGTACTCATTTTTCTTTGAAGACCGATCACAAGCTTATCACCCAAAATTGAGCACCTCCCGACGTGCTTCGACGTGTATCTTGACATCCCGCATGATCAAGATCTCGCATAGGTCGTTAGTGACATACCGGTGTCCTTCGGGTACTAAAGTCCTATATTGATGGTTCCTTGAGATACCGAAAGACCCGCTTAACCGCTTCAAGGTGTTTTTGTAAGGCTTAGCTCGGTATCTAGCACACATGCATACAACCAATGTAATATCGTGTCATCGGTGTGAGATACATCGTGATCCAATCATACTACGATATTTCGCTTGATCTACCATGATCCCCGAGTGGTCCTCATCCAATTTAGTACGCTCTATTATGGGAGTGTCAACAAGGTCACAAGAATCAAATCCAAATTTCTTTAAAATCTCATTTGCATATTTAGATTGATTAATAAAATGCCTCGGGACTTTGTGAAATTTGTAATCCCAAGAAAATGACATTTGTCCCATCATTGACATTTGAAATTTGGAGCCCATCTCCTTAGAAAATGGTCACATTCATTGGGGTCGGTCGAGGCAAAATAATATCATCAACATAAATTTGAACGTGAATTAAATGTTTGTCGACTTTCGGTGAACAATGTTGGATCAACTGCTCCTTTGTTGAATCCGGTAGATAGAAGAAACTTTGATAGCGATCATACCATGCCCTTGGAGCTTGCTTCAAACCATAAAGAGCCTTCTTCGCGATAGACATGAGTAGGAGGCTCGATTCTAAAACCTTCGGGTTGGTCGACGATATCGACTTCTTTAAGATCCCCGTTAAGAAAAGCCGTCTTTACATCCATCTGATAGACTACCATATTCTTACTTGCAGCATTAGCCAGGAAGATTGTGATTGCCTTGATGTATGCAACTGGAGCAAATGATTCCTCAAAGTCAATACCCTCCTCTTGATGGTATCCTTTTGCAACCAATCGAGCCTTGTTCTTTAATACATCACCATGCTCATCAATTTTTACTTTGAAGATCCACTTTAGAGCAATGATCATAGCATAGTCAGGAGCAGGTACTAATTCCCATACATCTAGTCAATCAAACTCATGAATTTCTTCATGCATGGCATTGAACCATCATCTTCATTCATGGCGTTTTAACGCTTTTGGTTCGATCTTAGAGAGTACGGAGTTGAAGAAGCACCATAAGGCATCGGTTGCAAGTTGTTTACGAGTGGATACCGGACGAGAGGGTTTCCAATGATGTTGTCCAATGGATGATCATGTGTTAATTTTCTAAGGTATTCGTATGGTTGTTGTTGAGGAACCGAAGTAGCGTAGTCGTTTCTCCCGATGAAGATGGTTCGATGATGGTTCGAGAGCAAATATGTTCTCAAAGGAGCATCTTCGGGAGTAGCAAAGGGATTATCTCCATCATAGGTGTCGAAACAATTCCATGATGTACACTCGATGATTGAGGATTTGTTGATGAGACAGAGTGATCGCAAAGCAGCGCTTCTTGACTTAATGACATAGAAACCAAGGGTTAACTTCATTGATGAGGATAGGAGCGGCCTCTATTGATGGATTTGATGATCATTAGCAATTGTCTTATAGTGTTCATCAAACATTGGATCAAACAATTTCTTCAAATCATCTTACAAGGAGGTACATAAGGAGTTGCTGGTGAGAGATTTTGAACAAGAGAAGAACTAATGGGACAACTTAATGAAGGTTGTGATACGGGTCCAAAACTTGATTGTCCTAGAGCCATTTACCTGGACAGCTCATCGAACATGACATGAATAGTTTCCATGATATCTCGAGTTCTTTTGTTGTAGATTCGTCAACCCTTCTTGTTTGGTGCATAACATACAAAAACTCCAATATCTGCCTTAGCTCTTAATTTACCTAAATCTTAACTGTCATTCGTTGGATAACACAAGCACCAAACACACGAAGGTAGGAGAGATCGGGGTTTTCGTTTATGGACAAGTTCGTATGGATTTTTTCATGAGAGGTGTGTATAAAGGAACGATTTTGGGTGTAGGCGGTGGCAATGGCTTCAAACCCAGAGAAACATTGGAACCTTTGAATAAATTATCATTGTTCTTGCGGCTTCCACAAGAGTTCGATTGTCTTTCAACTACATCGTTCTATTGAAGAGTTCGTGGAACACTTCTTTGATGACCCGATTCCAACACTTTCATAAATTTGACTTAAGTCTTTGTTAACGAACTCGTGCCATTGTCTGCTCGAACAATTCTAACCATATTGTTAAGTCGAACTCAAGTCGCTTGATAAGTTTGATGATGACATATGGAGTTTCATCCTTTGTCCTCAAAAACTTTACCCAAGTAAATCGAGAGTAGTCATCAACAACGACTAAAATATATTTCTTCCCATTTATTGTTTGCACTCTCATTGGTCCGCACAAATCCATATGAAGGGTATGCGTAACTTCCACATCGAGTTTATGGGTTTGGGTTTGTGGACATATTTCTTGCATTTTCCCAATTGGCATGTTGAACAAAGATGATCTTTTCATACTTTAACTGGTAAGCCTCTTACAAGATCCTTTCTCGAAAGATTATTAATGGTGCCTAAGTTCAAGTGATTGAGACGACGATGCCATAACCATGATTTTGTTTTTGAAGCATTTGACAACAAGCAGATTGGAGGAGACTTCATCATGTCTTCGATAGAGATGATGTATAGATTTGAACCACGAGTTCCTCTTAACAATTTCACACCATCAAGATCTCTAACGAAACAAGTATGTTTTCTAAATGCCACTTCTAGATCGGAATCACAGAATTGACCAACAGAAAACAAGTTATGACCAAGACCTTCAACATAATATACCCTGGAGATTACACTATCGCCAACAACATAGTCTCCATAACCCATAATTGCACCAAAATGGTCGTTCTCGAATCTAACAGTCCCGATGAATTTACTCACGAAGTTCATGAGCCGCGAGCGATCTCCAGTCATATGTTGGAACGACTGAGTCCGTGTACCACGAACGATTTGAACGATCTGCAGTTGAACACGCATAAGAATGGATAATCGATAATTGGGATCCCCATGCGGGAATGGGTTCCATTTGGTTAGTGTGATGATTGGAACACCCACATCGGAAGTAGAAACAATGGAATCATCGTGAATAGATGCAAAGTGCTAGTGTCCGTATTTGACCTATTCAAAGTATGTTCACTTCTTAAAGGAATAGTTCTACCAAGAGGCATCCATTTTCTAATGGGCATTGACTTAGAAAATTTAGGGCACAACTCATTAAGATTAAACTTACGCCGTGGGTATCCATTGATAACCTATATTACTAAATTTTCTTCCTGTGGGTTTCCAATGTTTTCTAACTTTCTTTCTCCTTTGCCTTTTAGCCTTCTTAGCTTGATTTTGGCATTAACAATTTTAACGTGGCATTTAACAAAGATTAATCAACTCATTCACATCACATACATGATTAGTAATGAAACCAAGCAATCATCATTACATGTTTTGCCAAAAGTAGTAGAATTCACATTAATTACAAAGATGCTTAGAGCTAACACTAGAATCAACACGATTTGTTTTATTCAAATTGTTCCTAAGGTGATCTTCTACTCTCTTCCATGAACATTCTTAGCTTGCAAGGTCCTATCATTCTTTGTGTTGCCTTGAGGCTTTGACACCGCCGCTTTGGTATCACTTTCTACTCCTGTAGAGGAATGGGAACATTAGTTGGTTTTGCTACTTTTGCAATTCGAGGTTTAGAAGTGCTTGGGATCCGAGCTACTTGAAGGCACCTTAAAATTCACTTTCTTAATAGTGGGCATGGAATGGTTTGTATGCTTAGCACTAGGCATGGAACAAGGCATCACAGCTTTATCTTTCTCACATAAGGATTTAGAACATGTTGCTCTTAAACATTCTAACAGCTCCCGAGATCGTTTGGCCTGAATGCAGGCAAACCTAATTTCACTATCAAGAGGCTTGTTTATGAAATCCTCTTCTACAATCTCACGGAGACATTCTAGACTATCCTTAAGGTGAGCAAAATAGTTATGAAATACAAGTTCATTATTTCTAAGATGAGGAGGAATGTATTTAACAGTCACAATATATTTAGAGTCTGCAGATGACTTTGATGCAACATTCTCATTAAAGACAAGTGGCATTTTCCCTTTTACCTGACTCTTCAGATTCTCAATTTCCTTTTGTAAAGAAGTTATTTTTTCGTTGTTCTTGTCACGAGTGACTTTCATTGAATCATATAACTTTTAAAGTGTCGCTTAACTTTTCATTTTCTTCTAGAAAACTCTCATTTTCCTTTTGTAAAACATTAACCAAGTTTTGAAAATGAAAAGTTTTAGAACACCGAGAATCTAAAGGAGGAGGCATTTGGGAGCCACCACATTGTTCTTTTCACCCTTTATTTGTGAAATTTGGGCTTTCAACTTTTCGATCGTGTTACAATGAGCTTGAATTTGTTCGTTACGTTTGTTTATTTCAAAAGTGCATCAAACTCGAACATTTGAGGATGTCTTGATGTTTGAGGTTTTGACATTTTCTTTGAGATGTTGATATTTTAGTTGCAAATCAAAATGTTCAACTTCTAGCTTAGAAAAATGTTTTACCAAATTATCGTGATCATCCGGATCAATTTTCTCATTTAGTTATGAGTTTTATTTTCAAGCTCAATGACACGATCATGGGAAACTTTCAAGGCTATGCTTAATTCATGAAATTGAGAAGCGATAATAGAATGCTTAGTAACAAGATAAAACACATCTTGAGCCACACAACTTAATACTAAGTTCTCATTTAAGATATGCAGATTCTTCCTTTCAATTTCATTATATTTGAGTTCCCATTCATAATCATTTACCTCAACTATCATTGCATCAAATTTCTTTTCCATTTATTTGATATATGAGTTAATCCATTTTTGAAGACTCTCAAATTGACCTTTTAATTGTTTAAAGAAAGGCATGACCTCAGTTAAATAACATTCTTAATTTGCTCAAAACCCCTTTCCCCTTGAGTTATCCATGTAGGTGTGATTCTCTTCTTACATGTCTTCTCAAAATCAATGAATAGTTGATAAACGACATACTGGTGATTAAGGTCTTGCTATTAGTGGAAATAGTTCTAGGAACTAAATGCATTGGCGTATTCGGAGGATACATGAGTCGCAGTGCATTTTCCTAAGGGAGTATTTGTTTCAACAAGTACGTTTCCTTTTTGCTTATCCATGTCTTTCTTCCAAAAAAATTGTTCTGGGGTTAATTGAGTTTGAGGCTTAAACCTGTTCAGGGAGATCCAATTTTCTTTTGTGTAATCATGGGGTTTAATCGCTATGTTATTCTTTTTACACTTAGGTTCTTCTAGCTTCTTATCCATTTTCTCCCTAGAGGCATCTTCTAATGTTCTATCCTCTTCTGTGCTTCCAATACATGAAGGTGTTTGCCTAGGCTTAAGGATCTCATTACCATCATATACAATCTTATGGAAAGCTTTAGCTCTTTTACAATACTCAGGATTTGGCTCCTCAACTAGGGGAATATTGTGCTTATCGCTTAAGACTCTATGCTTAGTGATCATGTGAGCAGTCTGAATGGTATTCCCTTGTACGTACAACTTATTTTCAAGTTTGTTTTTCAAAGTTTTTAGATTAGAAAATTCATTCAAAAGTTGTGATTCCTTAGCATTAAATTCTTGTTTAAGCACATTAACATTATCTTGAAGCTCTTGCTTTTGCTTAATAGTTTTAGAAAGCTTTTCTTGTAAGGAGTTTAACTCTTGTTTTAACACTTCTTTTATAAAATTACTTTTGCTAATAAGTTAACGCATTTGGTCATCCATTTCCTGCTCACTGGTAGTTAACTCAAACTTAGTACGTTACTCATAAATAGCAAGTTGTTCTTTAAAGGCATTCAGTTTAGAGATAACAAAATCATCAGGGGCACATGCAGTGTATTCATCAAAAACATAGTCATCATTGACTGCAGAAGATACATCACTTGGTACAATCTCACTTTCACTTTGTGTCACATATTGATCATATGGGACAATATTACTATTACCCTCATTATCAATATCTGATTCATAAGTTTCAAGAGATTGTATTTCGTTATGTATCTTTTGCTCATCAACTTCATCGTATAGTTGTAATACCTCTGAAATCATTGAATCTTTGGATGGACCAAACTGTTGTGGTGATGAGACTTTTGGAGAGACCATTGGTGAAATGCTAGCCATGAAGATTGTCAGGCAAGAGGTTCATCATCGACATCGTAGTCAAATGCATCACGTCGGCTACTTGATAGGCATTTTGATGATTGTGACCTATTTCTGAATTGGTCGCTCATCCACATCAAGATCATAGGTTTTGGCATTTCCAAAGAAGAAACAACAACTCTTCTTCATCCGAAACCGCCCACTATCCCGAGCTTGCACCAACAACATCTTGTCCTCAAGTACTCAGTATTTTGAGGGCATTTTGGAGATGTCGGTTCCTTGCAATGTGTCCATCACCACCATAGTCGTAGCACTTGATTGGCTTTACTTGTCCTTGATTGGCATTCCTTCCACGATTACGATTAGACACATACCCTCCACCAACTCTACCTCTTCCTGCTCATACCGCCTTCCTTGAACTGGTTGCACCATAACCTTCACATCTCGGCAAGAGCTTGATTGTGTGGATTGGATGTCGCTCGAGGTTATTGTTGGTGTATGGGAGGAATTCAAATTTTGACCGACCATGAGAGATAGTTGATTGATGAAGTTTTCCATGACCGTGTTTGAGTCTCGGAGGCTTATATCTTTGGATCGTGAATGAGCTTGTAATTACCATTACCCGTGGGTATGACTTGAGAAGCTTTGGTGGTAATTCTAACATTGGTGTAAAATCTTGTTGAATCATTTGGCGAACTTGTTTCTCCATGTTTAGATTTGAACTGTTCAATAATCATTCGTTCAAACATAGCATGTCTCTCATTCTGAAGCAGGAAGGCATACAGTTGCTCATAGTTGGTGTTCTTTAATCCTTTGGTTAGCTTCACAGAGGTGACAAATTTGTGCCATTCGGGATTCATGTTGTTCACAAAATTTGAGTTCAGCTGAATATTTGGCATGGTCATTTTGATATTCCTTATTTCATTCACAAGCTTGTGGAATCTAACCTAATATTCATAGACACTTTCTTCTGGTTTCATCTTAAAGTGCTCAAATTCATCATACAGATGTGATTCTCTGTCTTCCTTAGTTAATTCAGAACCCGAGAGAAGCATCTTGACATTATCCCAAATGCCTTGGCTTCGGTGTTGTGATTGATAAGCTTGTAGATATCTTTTGGAAGACCTCAAGTATAATGTTTGAAGCCCCGATATCAAGATCGTATCTCTTTTCTCCTTATCACCGAGCTCATCATACATCTTTGGTCCGTCCAAACCTAAGATCAACGTACCATCCGCAGTAGTTTCAAGAACATCTGGTGGTCTCAATTTGATAAGGTCCTTCATCAATCTATTTGAGAATGTTGATCCCATTCTCCTTTCCCGCACAATACAACCTAATTCGTTGAGCCCATGAGTCATAGTCGGTTACATCAAGCATGGGTGGGCGAGTATCCGATCCATCCGCTTGAACGCCCCTCATTCTGTAAGAGATGATTGTAGGCACATTGGTATACATGTTTACAGATTTCAGGGGGATTTTATAACTCTATGATTAAACCGAGAAATAGATTCTTTCACGGGATTTTACTAAATCAAGAGAAAACCGTATTAGAAACAATAATCAACCAAGTCGCTATAACCCTTGAAAACAAGTCGCTAAGTAACAACTCGCTAAAAGCTCAAGTCGCTGTGAACCAAGTCGCTAGACACAAGTCGCTAAAGCAACAACTCGCTAAGCTGTTAAGTCGCTAAAGAACAACTCGCTAAGTGGGCAAGTCGCTAAGGAACAACTCGCTAAGAGGCCAAATCGCTAAAGAGCAACTCGCTAGTCACAACAAAGTCAAGTCGTTGAGAATAGTAAAGACAAGTCGCTACGTTGAACAAGTCGCTAGCCGAAGTGGTACATCCACTACTTTTTACTATTTGTCGCCTTGTCTCAATAGACAAGTCGCTAGAGCTCAAGTCGCTACCACTTCAACTACAAGTCGCTGAAAACTAAAGAAGCAAGTCGCTACGAAGAAAAAATATCCGAGAGTCAAGTCGCTAGCTAGAAAAACTTAAACACAACCCTTTTCAATCCAAAACAAGCCCAACCACAGTGATTCAAGCTTTCCAAATCAAACCC
The DNA here is from genome assembly GCA_022545495.1 of Chrysanthemum lavandulifolium. Lineage (NCBI taxonomy): Eukaryota > Viridiplantae > Streptophyta > Magnoliopsida > Asterales > Asteraceae > Chrysanthemum > Chrysanthemum lavandulifolium. The sequence continues at coordinate 229,549,634 of CM040240.1, forward strand.
CAAGCACTTACAATGATTCTAAACACAAAAGTACACTCAAAATTCAAACTTTAACACAAGAAATGATCCAAATGATGCAAAAACCACTAAACCTTTTCAAACCCAAAAACCATATAAAACCACTAGAAATCCAAGAACATGTAAGAGAGATGATCAAACCATGGCTTTGATACCATTTGTAACATATTGAATTTCACAAACACATCAAACCATGATCAAATGTAGGCGTATACTATAAGGTTTTTAGAGAGAGATAGAGTTAGAGGTTTGGGAACTTAGTGAGAGAAAGTAAAAGTATTATTATGAGCTCCAACCCTCTACCTTGTACTAGTACAAAAATAGGATTTGGTCACACATGGTCGAAATGGAACGGCCACACATTCACATATTTGTGTGGCTGAAGGTACGAAAATTGACAACATTTACTAATTAGTCACACATGAAAATTTTGATTGTGTGACCATTATAATTGTATTGCCACACAATTGAACATTGTGTGGCTAAAGGTATCTAGTGATTTTGTTTCAGATCATTTAGCCACATATGAATTTGGAACGCGTGACAAATACAAGTAACCTTGATGCGTTAGTCACATGAAGTAATTTTTTATGTGTCTAAATCATAGAGTCAAGTTTTGTCACACATTATTTAAGGGTGACTGATATGTTTTGCCAACTCTTTAGCCACATTTGAAATTGGAACAAGTGACAAATGAAAAGTAAGGTTGAAGCATTAGTCACGATATACATATAAACAGTGACAAATATATATCACACACTTAAACACTGTGACCAAAAGCCATATATGGTCACACTAAATGTTTCGTCACACATTCGTTAAGTGTAGCCAAAATCCAGTACATATGTTCACGTAAGTTAATATGTGTGTTTAAAGTTTAGTTTGTGTTAGCTTGCCAAATGCTAATCTATAAAGTCACATTTGCTACTAACATCGTGACCAAATGCCATATATGGTCACACTAAACGTTTTGTCACACATATTATTTAAGTGTAGCCAAAATCCAGTACATATGGTCACGTAACTTAATATGTGGCCATTGGATGATCAATAGTCACTCAAAATACACGTTTCTTCACTTTAAACACCATATGGTCACACTTATTAACACTTTTAGCCACTTTATGATTAATTGTATGTGACTAAATACCCAAAACAAACATTCTTTGTGTGACTAAATATTAGAAAAGGCCACACAAACATAAATTTGATGTGGCAATTGGATGATCAATAGTCACACAAAATACACGTTTCTTCACTTTAAACACCATATGGTCAAGTTTGTTGCATTTATTGTGTTGTTAATGAAAATGTGGGTTTGTAGGTGATGGCTTTTATAGTCACATTGATATGCACACACAAACACACACATTAACACTTGTGCAACACCACAATCTATAAAACTTGGATAAATCCAAACTAATTATATATATGAAGAACTATTTAACAACGAGTACTTGATTGTTAATGCGGAATCTTAACAACAAGCAAGAAGAACACAAATACTATTTCACTAATAAACTTCTTTTATTAATATTTCTATTCGTCTAAGTACAAGTTCATTTCACTATACTTTAGGGTTCCTTTATACACTTAGGAAAACCTAGTTTACAAAACGTGTAGAAGGATATAGATATTTCTTCCTAAGATATCTCTACGCTTACATATACCTTCCCTAAACTCTAATAAACTATTATGTTTTTCATAAATAGAACTAACTACTAATACTACCGACTTAATCATATATCGCCAAGATTATTGTTGTTGAGCTTTTGATTCAATTAACCTCAAAAGTCGATAGCATGCATCATCCTTTCTTTCACCTAATGACTTCTTCTCAAGCATAACCACCGCAAATCTTGTTTGGAAGTGGATACTACATCGTATGCATATAAAGAATTGCGTTTTAATTCCAAACAAGTGCACCGACAAGTGTGGAAATATCTCCATCGATCACTTGTTCTTGACAGCGCCTTCCACATTTCATCATCAAGATCCGTGTCTCAATCATGGTCTTCAAGTCACCCTGGAGGACTTTTCATATTCCTCTTGGTCTCTTGTCACCATGCTTCTCCATCATCACCGGTACATGGTCTTCAAATCATCCTCGACAAATCACTCAATAAACCGGGAAAGTTCACATATATAGTGTCTTTGTGATTTTCCCTTACTATCGTGTAAACTACCTTTTCCCATTTTGATGATCCGAACCTTTGCAATCTTAGCAGGAAGTCTTGAACTCAGTAAGAATGGAGCCCATGGTAAACTCTTCTCGATGATGGTTCATCAACCTTATCCTTCATGTACTCTTCCACTTCCTTCTTAACATTTGTCTTATCCTTTTCACTCCTTTATTTCCAGTGGATTTCTTCCTTGTCATATTCAAAACCGGTTGCTTAACCTCGCCTTCCTCTTCTTTCTTTACGCTTTTGGCTTATCACCAAGTTTTTCACACGCAACCTTTTCGCCTCTGCAATCTTACGCTTCTTAGCATCATTTGGTTGAAGATTGTAACCCTTCCTTTAAGCATTAAAGCTTCCAACTCGAATCCATTGGAATAAAAATTTTATTTTGGTACACTACTTTTCAAATTCTTCTTTTAGAACATCGCCTTCAATTTCCTTAGCGGCTCAACTTCTAGGTAGGATTCCTTTAATTTTGATGCGGTGGATCATATAATCCCTTTGCTCGCTTTGGTCAAGGTTCTGTGCATCCTTTCTCTTTGTCTCGCTCTCTCGAAGCCTCTTCTTCTCATTAATTATCTCAACCATTTTACTTGCATAGTCTTCTCCGCCAATATCGGGAAGGATATCTCTTTACTAATAATCCGCCTTTATAGTATCCCATTCTTCATCGATTGTAGAATTTGGCGATTCCTCAATTTCAAATTTTCCTTTTCATTTGTTCTTGATTAATTTTGGTTCCTCCCAGTAGAATTTTGGCAATCGACTCATCATTCACTTTGTTTGTTACGCACGTTTAGCTTCTTCACCTCATCCTCTCGCTTGAATCCTAGTAATCTCGGCTAAGCTAGCTTCCTCTTCGTGAGTTGCTTTTTGGTCTTCACCGGCTCGGAAGATTCTTGCATTATTCCTTTGCCTTCCTATGTAAAACTCCTCACCAATACTACGGATCACTACCGGGATTAATATGTTCAATACTAGTATTAACTCAAAGATCAAAGCGAGTATTAAAATCTTCATCAAAAGCATATTTAATTTCAACAACACCGGACTTATCTTTAGTAAAGTCACCGGACTTATCCACCCACTAGAACTTGCGACTTCTTTATCCGCCTCTTCTTAAAGGATTTCTTTGTTGGAATTCTTAACCAAGATTCAAATTGCCCAATCCTTGAGGACTAGTTTGAGTTTCCTCGGAGGATTCCTCACCTTCGAGTCTGTAATGTCTATCCCCGTCTGCTTGAATTTCCCTCTAATTTCTTAACTCTTTTGCAAGTAGTCCTAGTGACTTCTTGGTCTTCTTCAATTTTTCTCCAACTCATCAACCCTTAAAATCGGGTTGTGGAACCGGTTGAAGTAGATCTTCCATAGATAAGGAACCGGGTTACATTGTAGTAGTGGGTGTTGGAGGTTGTGGTTGAGGAATCCTTGGTGGTTCTTCCTCATGGGTGAAGGTGAAGGTGGTGGGGGTGTTGGTGTCCTCTGTTCAAACTCTGTTTTTCGGTTGGATGTAGGTTGAGCGAGCATCTAATGTAGCAGAGGGAGATGGGCAGATGTAGATGTACCTTCGTGTCAAGAGCAACAACAGCAACATAGCGTACAAAAGTGGCTTGTGTACCCTTCAAAATCCCTTTTCATATTACCAAATATCTTTTTAGTGAAAGGAGAGCAATGTAAGGATGTTTGCTTTGTTTCAACATTTAAGATCATTTGCAAAATCTTGGGTACATCAAAACTTTTTCTTATTCTTGGCATTAGCAACCATGGCATCAAAATCATTTTGAAAATTGAAGAGTCTGCTAGTGGAGAGACAGACCAATGCGAAGCAATATTGCTTCCAAATTGATCCCATCCACCACTTTTAGAGCTCATACAATGTAAAATATGATGCACAAGGAAACGCCATTGTGGCGTAAAATGACTCTTCTAAAAGGTGAATGTTCCATCGGTTGGATATCCAATATTTTCCAATCCACGAAAAGGTCATTATTTAGCAACATTGAAATCCCGAGGCATCGACCAATTGAAGCTTGCTTCGATCGATTCTCGGTGATTGAATACTTTAATGTATCAATAGTTGCATTTAACGCTAGTGTCCCATCGACAATAGTTCTAGCGATAGCGGCCCGCCGTAACTGTTTGACTAGGGAATCATAGATAGTTGGATTATGAGTAAGGGCATACCGATATGACTACCCTTTAGAAAGTCCACTATCTCGCTTGAAGTTCGTGCTTTCAAGCAGCTTTTGAGAAATCCCACTTGATTGTGCTTGTCACAAACTTTAATTGTGTCATCTTTTATGTTAATTGAAGTCTTTGGTAGTGCAGGGCAATTAGGGTTTAGTCTTTGGTAAGGAGACTTAATCAAAAGAAAAGATTTAAACTTTTAAAGATTAGGATAAAGTAATTAAATGATAAATATGAATTCTAAAATAAAATTATCCATATAAACACTTGACCACCTAAAATTAGGTAATGGTACTATTTAAACAATAAAAATCGCTTTTTAATTTTTGCACTACCGGACTAAAGAATGGTCAAACAGACTTAACAATGACATCACGAATTAACTCGTACTATAGCACATCAACTAGCACAGCTTCCATACATCTCAAATCTGTGAGAATTCTTCCTTTTCAACATATCCTTAAACAAAATAATATACCTAATGATTTAACTAATATTAAGTCTTGTATTATAAACATAAATCCTTAAAAAGTACAAAAATCAATGTCTATATGCTTTAAAATAGTGAAATATGATAAAGGTAGAGTGTGACAACTTGACCATAACGTGGTTCACTTGGATTTTAGATAACAACACCTCCACGATCGGTTCGATAGTAGTCGGTTCGTGATTCGTTACCCAAGTCACGTCGATCCACACGCGGCAATATGTTATCATTGTCTTTGGTGAATGACGGTACTAAATTCCTCATCGGCTTCATCATACATATCTTTGTAATTCTTGGGAGGTGTCTTAAACACAATAGACAATTTTTATCTACGGTCTTTCACATAAAATACTTGTCGTGCTTGTGCGGCTAATATGAACGGATCAACCTTGTGGCCTAAACTATTCGGTCAACCAATGTATACCCAAGAGTAGTATCGCGTTTCACACCACCGACTTTGTGATTAACCCAATCACATTTGAAAATAGGAATTTTCATGTAACGGTAATCTAGTTCCCATATCTCTTGTAAACCCCATAATAATATGCTTTTCTTGTGGTTGCAACTTCTTTAGATATGTGCATATCTAATGCCTCAACACTAACCCCATTGCTCGTAAACTTTGCCTTCATGATCTTTAAATGAAAAGTATACCCATTGATGTGATATGCATCGTATTTCACTACGGTGGCGCGTGGTCCATAGGAAATCCACCTTACAGTTTACGATACACTTTCTTTGTCGATTTCTAACTCTCTCAACCTAAATTTCATTACAAGTATATATTAGCTCAAAGAATAAGTACACCAATTTTCGAGATCAAAATGAGTGAGAAATAAGGTTTAGAAAGGGTATGTTGAGTAGCATAAGATTAATTACTTCTTTGCGTAACCACTTGGCAAAATATTTGTTGTGCTCATTCTCCGAAATGCTATTCGTTTACCGGGTTTTCGCTTTCAAAACTTGCTTGTGTCGCTTTGAAACAATGTGTTTGATTATTATATTTGATACATCATTTTCGAGAATGAAATAGACATGTGTTAGTAAGACTTACTCGATATACGGTACAATTTCATCTCGATTATTTATTACATACAAATGTGCTTTACGAAAGAGTTCCGCAGAAACTTCACTTGATTTGCCGCCGACAATGGCTTTCCTTCCTCATTTTCATCTCGTTTCATGTTTATCGGGTGGGATACCAACAGTTTTCACGGATTTATGATATTCGCTAAAAACTCTATTGTTTCTTCCGCAATAGTCTCCTCGAGAATGCATCCTTACGGTCTATTTCATTACGCACATGTCCTTTAATAACCTTCATACATCTTTCGAATGGATACATCCACGAAAGCATATGGGACCGCATAATTTTACCTCCTAGTTAGGTGCAAATCAAATGTATCATAATATCAAAGAATGATGGAGGAAAGAACTTCGAGTAGGCACGGTGTCACTACTAGTTCGCTTGCATATTATCTAGTTCTTGTAATATTATTTCTTTGCAACATATTGATTTAAAGAAAAGCAAAACCCGATAATAGCATATCGTGTGGGTGGGTGCATGATTGAGCGTATTGCAATGGCGAAACTCTTGCATTAGCATGTGATAGTCATGCGATTTTAGGCCAATGAGCTTCCTATCCTTTTGGTGACCAAACAAGAGAAATTTGAACAATAGCCTTGTGGTACCACGATGTTGTGTAAAGTTTCACAAAAATATCTTTTCAAGATTCTTTAATGTGTAACTGCTTGGAGGTAGTGTTGTTTTGTCTTGTTCTTGCATAGCAAACAACTCTTGTTTTACCCCAACTCGGCCGGATCCAATCGAGCATTGATCCGTCTTTCGTCTTTCCCGGAACATGTAGCAAAGTTCGACAAGACTCTCGGCAACATTCTTTTCTACATGCATAAAATCAATACAATGTGGGCAATTATGCCTCAATACCTAAGTTTTCGATACCAAATGTTGAATTTCTTCCAATACGCACCGTTTTGTCCGTTTACTTGGCTTGAACTACCCTCTACTTATTATGTTTCTTTTCGATTTTGAATCTTCCCACCTATGCCTCTCGTATCTTCTTGGTTTTCGATGCATTATTGTTTGTTCGTTTTCCTTTTCCCCACTTATTTTCAATATGTTGTACCTCGTTGTATATATGTTCCCGGTCATTGGATTTGGAGCCGGGAGAAATTCTTGTTGTCCATTAAATGCCTTCCTTTGCCTTACGAGCGGATGGTCATATGGTAGATATCGTCTGTGACCAACATAACTTTGCTTGGATGAGGCGTAAAGTCTAACACGTTTGTATCTTTCCACATACTACACAACCTTTGAATCCATCGTGCGGGCAGCCACATAATGTACAAAGTGCGGGGTAATCATTTATTTTCCATAACACAACGGCACGTAGATTAAAGTTATCTTTTGTGGATGCATCATATGTATCAACCCCAGATCGAATAAGGTTTGCGGATCATCAACAAACGATTCTAACAAAAATCGATATCATTTCCGGGTATCCCGATATTATCTCGAAAGCATGATAAACTTTCTTTTCATACACAACCATGGAGGAAGGTTGTATATGATGATTAAAGCTCGCCATACACCGTGATGCCTATTCTTGAGTTGACGTCAACCCCATCGGTGATATTCCTAGCCGTAGATTTCTTGGATCTTGACAATTTCTGGGAATTTTTCATCTATGGTACGCCATGCCTTTGAATCTGCGGGGTGACGAACACACCATCGGTTATCCTCCGTGTCACGTGCCATCTTAAATCTTGAAATACTTTCTAGCTTAAATAGTCGCTGCGTCTTGGTATAATTGGAAAGTACCACATTACCTTTCTTTGGAATGTTTTCGTACACTTTATGTGTCTTATTATCTACCTTCCATCTTGATATCCTACAAGTTCGACACGCATCAAATCCTTGTCATCCTTCCGAAGAAAGAAGGCGGTTGTTGATACATACATGTATCTTTTGTATCTGATCCCATCAATTTCAAAAAATTTGGCTTGATAAGTTTTTCCACCATTTCGTTACCAAGAAAAGACATCTTCTTTAACAATCCTAGTAATTCAAGAAAGAACTTATCGAACATCCGTACTTACCCTTCAAGTCGAGTAGTTTAACTATTGCGGACAACTTTGTGAAGTCGGGACATCTTGCGTAAAGAGGCTTCTCTGCGTCTAATAATAATTGTTGAAACTTGACAAGATCATCCTCATCAAAATTATCTTTGTAGCATTAACCATTTCTCTTCGTTGTTGGGGCATCTGTTGGAATATATGAAGCAAAATCCGTGTCGTCAACAAACTCTGTTGTAGCGTTAACAGTGTTTGGTACTTATTGATAACTCATCCTTCTCTCCATGTTTAGTCCGGTTTAGGTAGCTTAGATCAAACCCATTCTTGAATAAATGGAACCGCACTTTCTCCACTTTATGCTCTATGTGGTTTAAACAATGCATACCGGACATGGCATTGAAAGATCATTTTCTTAACTCGTGGTCGATGTTCCCCATCTTCCATAAGTTGTGTCTTCGTAATCAATAAAAGTCGCTACTCCATCAACATAAGATTTGTTGGTCCTATTAGTTCCTATCAAGACTTTTCCATGTTTATAAATGTGTCCCACTTTACCGAAAAGAATGTTTATAAATGTAGTCCCGCAGCATGTTAAAAAGAGCAGTCAAGTTATTGAAGATTATACAAGACAACATCAAACTTCAATTGATGATTTTAAAAGTTAAAAAGACATTCCAAGTAATGAGGATAGCTCAAATATTGAATGTGGCATATTGAGTAAAGTCTAATAAACAGTTCCTAAAGGGATGTTTGGGTCAAGGAAAAATAAGAAATTAACTAGCTAAATTATGGTTCCATGTTCATGTGGTAACGAGGCTTATGAGGGTTTCTTAAAATTTTAACCAATTAACTATCTAAATTTAACAAGAAAATGACATAATTTACAAGAGGATATCTCAAACAAATGTTTAATTAGCTAATAGGCTTAACAGGTTATTTTATGTGTTAGAACGATGTGTACAAAAGTAAAATAACAATACTTACGATGGTGTGGGTGATGGGTCTATGACGGAGAATTGTGGTGGTGACGGGATTTGTGGTGAGATGAGAGGGAGGTGTGGGGTACAGGAGGAGGAGGAGTTAATTTTGCAATTAGTTTGGAATGACCTTGATGCAAACTTTGGGGGGAATTTTAAATTTGCTTAAATTTTGAAAAGTTTTCATATCGAGTTTAAAAAATTCTCTTTGATTTAATGATTTTTTCATTTAATTAGTTTAAAAAGGTTTTAATTCATATTAAATAAAATAAAATTGAGGAAAATACAATTTAAAAAAAATATGTTTAAGTATTTAGGACTTTTAAAAATAATTTTAAATTTTATGCTTAAATTTCCAATATTTGGTATTTTTAGGATTAAGTGCATTTTAGGTTATTTAGACTTTTGTTAGTTGATTTATTTGCTTATTTAGTTGTTTTTAGTTTTAAAAAGTAAAGTAACTCCGATGCACTGTCTTCCACGGGTTATGGGTCCCAATACCGTCTTCCACGGTGTATGGGGGAGGTTGAGACGCAGACAGCCTTACCCCTACTGATATGTCGTTTTTAGCACATATAATTTTTACCGAAGTACGGATACTCTCGGGTCGTTCTCCCAACGAGGGTGAAATGGATGATCGATTCGTTGTTTAAAAGTTACGGTGGTTTGAATGAATAAAGGGAATTTGGGTTTTTGGTTCTTAAAGAAAACGTAAATTAGAAAGCAAATAAAAAGCATATAAAACAAGAAAGCTAAACACAAATAAGCTAAAAGCAATTAAATAATTAAACTAAAGTTAACGATAAAAGATAACAACTAAAAATAATGAACTAAATTATGCTAAGCAAGCGAATAAGAAATATATGATGAAAAGATATATACTTGTTAAGCAAATTATCAAGATCCTTAAGTGTGGTTTATTATTTCAATTAAGTCCTTTATTGATGAATTAATATCTTTTACAAATAATTATTTTCTCACAACATTGGTTTCTTTTGAAAACAATTTTTCATAAAGAGATATCAATATCTAAATTAAAACCCAATTATTTTCACGGCTTTTGCCCGCTTCAATAACCAAAATTTCAATCTAAGTAACTTAAAATTACTAACCAATATATTTTCTAACTTTTATAAAACCGCACTTAATTCACGAAATAATCTACTCAACAAGTATATAAAAAGCCTACTCACAAAGCATAGCAAACCAACACATAGCAATTAATTCAATAAAAATAAGCATAACTATTAAACTAAAATTAATAACTAGTAAATATTCAAAAAGTAAAGAAAGTAGAACCCGGGTGACAAAACGAGAGGAATAAAACCACCCGATCAAATAAGCACAAATTAACACAAAAGTTTACAACTTTATTAATCTTATCCACTAATTAGTAAGTAAAGTTTAAAACTTTATTCACCAACAAGCTTAAAATTACTAAAGTTTCAAACTTTATGTATTAAAATGCTTAAAGACCCTTAAGCTCCGGCCTTAGCGGTAGAGATGATGATAAACACAAAACATACAAACTTTAACAAAGGTTAATCAATAATAAGCAACAATAAGCACTACTACTAAATGTAAATAAGCTAAAAATGATCTAAAATTAAAAGATTCAAACTTTATAACAAAACTATTATGTCTAAGTCCACCCGGAGCTAAGTTGTTCCATCCGAAGATTAAACGCGAATCGGGTATATTTAAGGACTAGATCTACATGAACAAGCTAATAAATAGCTTATTGTTCAATAAAAACTTAAAAGGTTGCAACCTTTTTATGAAAAACTTGATAAAACTAATAGATCTAATTAATGAGCTACATAAAAAAAACTAAAAATAAAGAAAAGTGCTCTCAAACTTAAGAGATGTCAAGACTTATTTGTAAAATAAGCCGAGCTTAACAAGCTCATGCACCTCTTTTGTTGTTTGAATCGAGCTAGAGGATGAAGAAGAGAAGAGATAATAAGACATAATAAGCTAAAACTTATAAAAATGTAAACTTTTTATAAAATAAGTGAAATAGAAACTATTTATGAAAAGTATTAAAGAAAGTTTTGTAGAAGAAAAACAAATAAAAGAACGTAATGGATAAACTTATAGAAAAAGCTAACCCAAAAAGCAAAACTTAAATAAGTTATAATAAGCTAATATAACTTAATAGGTAAGAAAAGAAAAAGAAAATAAAGAAAGAGATGAGAAAAATAAAGAAATGCAAGAAATAAATAAAACTTTTATAAAACTAAATAAGCATAAAAATTACAAGAGTTTGAGTACAAAAATAAATAAAAAGATTGATTAAAATGAGGTGAGGAGGTGGGTTTATATAGACCCCAAGTTACACTTTTACCCTAATAATTTTTCATAATAGCCCTTAAACTATTCAATCTTGGTAAAAATAAACCTACAAAACTTGCTCCCAAGCTAATATTATACGAAGGATAGCAGATTTCATATTGCAGCTTGGTCTTGGGCTACAGTGGCAGCAGCTGGGTGAGACATTAGTTGTGTAAAAATTTAATTATGCCATGAATGGGATTAGAACCTTGACCTCTTGCGATAAACATGTCCCCACCCACTAGACCAAGAGTCTTTTGTGTTAATGTTGCATTTAATTTCCATTTAAGCTCCTTTTCTCGCTAATTCTTTTTCCTTCCTTTTCTTTCTTCTATTTTTTTTTCTTTCTCTTCTTAATTAATTAATTCTTCGTTTGGTCTTTAAATTTTTCTTCTCTTGCATCGATGCTCCAAATAAAATTATCATTGGACCCGTAACTTTGTGCTCTTTCCATTCTCGTGCTCGTTTTTGCCCATTTTGTCTTCTTTTTGTCCATTTTACAATATCCGTTACCTGCACATACATAAACACAAAAACACAAATATTTATGGCTTTAGGGGTTAGTTTTTGTTCTTTTTGGTCTTGTTTTGATAAAGAAAAAGGTATATGTTTTCACATATACCAAAATACCCCAGACGAGAGGATTGTCGTGTCCTCACGCAATGTAATCAACTCACGCTTTTAAAACTAAGGATTTCAATTTCTTTCTACTAAACCTATGAAGAAGTAGCAAAGATTCCTCAAAAGAGATTAAGAACCCTTAATTCTAAAAACGCCCCGTTTACCTTTTAATTCACATATAGATATTACGGTTAAGCACATTCCGATTATGAGTGACGGTTTGTTAAACTTTCATGTCGATCAATAACTCCAGCATTTTTCAAACGACATTTTAGGATCACAGAGTAGGAAACACAACACAGCGTGGAGTGACAATACGGATAGAATACATCGTCCCTGATTTTTCACAAGTTCCCAAACTAAGCGTAAAATCGAAATCATTGTTAAATATGACTCTAGATGCTAATACTACCCATGGAAGTTACTTGTGTAATTACCTTTTGCTCCCATTTTCCTATTTTCCTCTATTTATTTTATTTTTGTGAGAAATGAATTTCTTCAAATTTCTCGTTTCGATAATTTTATTCGATAAAGATACAAAGCTAAGTCGCTAATTAGTTATCCATCTTCTCTCAAGAACCATTGTCTCAAAATGAGGTCCACATCAAGGAATTTTTATTCACTTATATATATATATATATATTTTTTTCATCATCATTTTTTTTTTTTTTTTTTTTTTTTTTTTTGCACTTATACTTTTTATTTGTATGAGCTATGAACCACGGAGCTTCACGGGGTAATTCCAAGACTATAGGCTTCATGAAATGAGGGTCCCGGTTGGCTAGACTAAGACCTCACTCAATCCCGGCTAAAGATCCAAGGGTCCGATCTCGACACCGCAGCTCATAACTTTATTTATTACTTATTACTTATCACTTATTGCTTATTTATTATGGATCCTTGATGTGTACCCAATTTTTAAAACAAATATTCTTTAAAGAAGATAAAGAACTAACTATCGCCAAAAACTCAACATCTCTAATTATTATTTCACAAATATGGGGTGAAACAATTTTGTGGGAACAAAAAGCCATAAGTACCTTCGATGGGCTCTAAAGAGAACCAACTACTCCACGCTTAGCATCTAAACTCATAAGTAACTCTATCATTTCTCGATCTCCGCAAATTTAAAATCCCAAATAATGAGATACGCAGATGCTTAGCCGACAATTTTTAGATTACTATGGTTAAGGGAACAAGCTAGGGCTCAACACGCCCGGTCAAGTCAATTCTATTCCTACTCTCACCGTGGAAAGTCAACAAGGTGTCAAAACATATATTAACTTAGCGAATGCTTCGTCTAATGAAATCAAGTTATGCATATTTAAAGTCACTCTGGAAACTTGCAAAATCTTGGCCTTGTGAGCTAGAATTCGCATTTTATAGCTTCTTGTCTAAGAGACTAGCAAACTTTTCAATCAAAAAGACTTAACAAAAGCTTCAAAAATTTTAAATTTTTCACAGTTTTTGCACAATTTTTAACTTTTTTTTAAGGAGAAACGGAGTTGCACGAGTACACGGCAAAGAACTAGGCAAAAATCTAATCGAAAGATTACCCACCCCAGACTAAAACGAAACATTGTCCTCAATGTTTAAAGGTACGGGTTCTCAACGCAAATCTAAAGCCATTGGTTAGTTATGCTAATAGATAAACGATAATCGATAAAGATTTTGGATATCGGATTTCCATAAGAGCGTCGAAACATGAAACTCGAGTGGAGAAAAGACAAAAATTCGAGCACGAGAGTCTTCATATATCGAGGAAAATCCTGGAAATAAACAACAACAACACGAAACACGAGAAATGGAAGAGGCAAACCTCCTCACGTCACTTATTAGAAAATAGAAAGAAAATAGAGATAAGCATGGGGTGCCTCCCACGAAGCGCTACTGTTTTTGGTCACCGAGTCGCTAGCCTGACTCGTCCCCGAATTCATTTGTCCTTGGGGAAACAAGCGGAAGGGATACCCGGATCAAAGATGGTATCCTCACTCCGGAGGGAAAGAGAATGGGTGGGTTGATAGGGAAAGAAAATGTCGGGCTCCAGCACAAATAGGATAACATCTCCCGAACTCACATAAGGTGTATCAAGAAAGAGTGATCCATCATCCGGCGGTTTTGCGGGTGGACGAAGGGATAACGGATCAAAGAGAAACGACTCCATAGAAGAAGGGAGTCCATGGTAAGGCAATAGATGTGTAGGCTCAACAATGAAGGCATCCATCGGAGGATCCTTATCTCGAATGATGTTTTTAACAAAAAGCTCATCACTGAATATCCCGGGTTTAAAGATTTTGTCTTCGCATGAAGGCTCAACGAGATACGTGATGGTAGACTTATCAGAGAAAGGGGAGTCAAGAAATACATCACATAACAACACATCCCCCTCGGGGTCATCATCAGCATCCTCGATACCCGGTGGTATCAAATCATCAATAGATAAGTTGATTTCTTCCATAGAATCATTTGGCAGCTTATCAAGAATATCGTCTTCTACCACTTTAACTGATTCATTCATTTCGGGCCTCATTTCGAAATCAATCTCCATAATATCCTCAGTGTCGGATTCATTACTTTCTTCATCTTGCATAACATCACATGACGGGAGAGAAAGGTGGGAACTCGAGAGATGGGACAAGTGATGTGCTCGAGAGCTAGCGATTTCCACCACTACCGTTGTGGTCTCGAATCGGACTCAAAATCTATGTCGAAAAGAGGATTAACTTCGCAAAAGGTGTAGTCGTTCTTGAATTCAAAAAGAGGATTTGAGAAAATCCCGGAAGTAACCTCGGAAATGTCAAGAGAATCACACAAAAACGAATCACAATCACTGTCAGATACATCCTCGGACTCACTTGGGATTGGGTCTAGGCTCTCAACACTAGACGATTCCATTTCAGGAATAGTGTTAAGAGGCTCGTCCCCCATTATGAGAGAGTCAACGGGTTTAACAATTATCGAAGACATAGAATCATCGACCTCTTCCAAAATGACGCCACTTCTCTCAACCGGTGTGAGTGAAGGGGAAGAGTCGGAAATGAAAGGCTCAGAAACGGGAGTGGGATTGCCACTCGGAGGAGTATAATCGTCATCGAATCGAATCGTAATAATAGGTAGTTGGACGATATTGGATCACTTTCACGGCTTCTTGACTAATAATTCACGATAGGTTTTCGATTAGGATCTTTTTCTTGGCGAGTTCATGAAGCAATTCTTTTAATTCATTTAACTCTTGTAATATATTGAGAAACCTTGGTGAAATTCTTGATCATCGGCGGAGTTTGCGGTTGAATTTCTTGGTATTGTGGAGGTGGGTTATAAGCATAGTCGTAATTATCACAAGGAACTTGCTCGTAAACAATAGGGTTCTGCATCTGACAATCGGAATTAATGTGCGGACCTCCACAATACTAACAACAGTATGATTGTTGTGACGAATACGGGTAAGGTTCATAACCAAAGGTTGAGTTGTTAAATTGAACTTGACATTGAAAACCTTGGTGAGGACCACCACAATACTCACAAGAGTATGAATCCGGCTCATGGTACAAAGGTTGGTTAAGGAAATCAGTTGTTTCGTTGCAAGGATTATGGTGAAACTCAGTTCCTGATTTTCCATTGCTACAACCGGGACAATTCCCACCATATTCGGGTCCTCTGCACCATATACACAAGAGCTGATAAATCGAAGAATTATCCGGATAAGAGTTAACGATTTCCACCATTTCCGTGATAGGCTCGGGGAGTCACCGGGCTCGAAACATATTCCATTTCCTCACCGGAGAAGGAGTAGAATCGAGGGTTCTCAATTATGTCATTATAAAGAGCACTCTTTTGTTCTAGCCGTGCATAAAGACGGGCGAGATCTGGACTTGGATTAATAAAATTATTGCATACATCACAAAATCCATTCCGACAATTATTTCCGCACCAATCACATATACATTTCAAACACCGAAATTGTTTCTCTTCCATATTGCTTTGGCAATGAAGGCAACGACGATAAGAACATATCTCGGGTTGTGGCGGATGGTCAGAAAAACTTTTAGAGTTATCGAGAGATTTTTTGTCAGCTAAGTCGCACCAATAGCAAGATTTTTTAGAACCAGGTTGTCCACATCTCTCACATACACATTCTGGATTAAGACAACAATATTGTTTCTCTTCCATACGGCCTTTGCAATGAAAACAATGACGATAATTGATCGTATCCATGAGAATTAAACATATAGAGGGTAAAAGAAAAGAATTATCAAATCAGAGGGTAAAGAAGAATATTTTGGGTTTTTTAAAAAAAGCAAGCATAAAGGAAAACAAATTATGAAAAGGAAAATCTTTTGGGTTTTTTTTTTTTTTTTTTTTTTTTTTAACACTTTAGGAAAAGTGTTTATGATTATTTTATTTTTGTATTTTTATAATTTATGAAAAGTATTTACAAAAGCGAGGAACTCCACGGAGGAGGTCTTCAAATACCAAACTTCAAACTCGAAGCGAAAAATCGCTAACACCTCCCGTGGCATGGCGCCATTTTTGATATGTCGTTTTTAGTACATATAATTTTTACCGGAAGTACGGATACTCTCGGGTCGTTCTCCCAACGAGGGTGAAATGGATGATCGATTCGTTGTTTAAAAGTTACGGTGGTTTGAATGAATAAAGGGAATTTGGGTTTTTGGTTCTTAAAGAAAACGTAAATTAGAAAGCAAATAAAAAGCATATAAAACAAGAAAGCTAAACACAAATAAGCTAAAAGCAATTAAATAATTAAACTAAAGTTAACGATAAAAGATAACAACTAAAAATAATGAACTAAATTATGCTAAGCAAGCGAATAAGAAATATATGATGAAAAGATATATACTTGTTAAGCAAATTATCAAGATCCTTAAGTGTGGTTTATTATTTCAATTAAGTCCTTTATTGATGAATTAATATCTTTTACAAATAATTATTTTCTCACAACATTGGTTTCTTTTGAAAACAATTTTCATAAAGAGATATCAATATCTAAATTAAAACCCAATTATTTTCACGGCTTTTGCCCGCTTCAATAACCAAAATTTCAATCTAAGTAACTTAAAATTACTAACCAATATATTTTCTAACTTTTATAAAACCGCACTTAATTCACGAAATAATCTACTCAACAAGTATATAAAAGCCTACTCACAAAGCATAGCAAACCAACACATAGCAATTAATTCAATAAAAATAAGCATAACTATTAAACTAAAATTAATAACTAGTAAATATTCAAAAAGTAAAGAAAGTAGAACCCGGGTGACAAAACGAGAGGAATAAAACCACCCGATCAAATAAGCACAAATTAACACAAAAGTTTACAACTTTATTAATCTTATCCACTAATTAGTAAGTAAAGTTTAAAACTTTATTCACCAACAAGCTTAAAAATTACTAAAGTTTCAAACTTTATGTATTAAAAATGCTTAAAGACCCTTAAGCTCCGGCCTTAGCGGTAGAGATGATGATAAACACAAAAACATACAAACTTTAACAAAGGTTAATCAATAATAAGCAACAATAAGCACTACTACTAAATGTAAATAAGCTAAAAATGATCTAAAAATTAAAAAGATTCAAACTTTATAACAAAAACTATTAGGTCTAAGTCCACCCGAAGCTAAGTTGTTCCATCCGAAGATTAAACGCGAATCGGGTATATTTAAGGACTAGATCTACATGAACAAGCTAATAAATAGCTTATTGTTCAATAAAAACTTAAAAAGTTGCAACCTTTTTATGAAAAACTTGATAAAACTAATAGATCTAATTAATGAGCTACATAAAAAAAACTAAAAATAAAGAAAAGTGCTCTCAAACTTAAGAGATGTCAAGACTTATTTGTAAAATAAGCCGAGCTTAACAAGCTCATGCACCTCTTTTGTTGTTTGAATCGAGCTAGAGGATGAAGAAGAGAAGAGATAATAAGACATAATAAGCTAAAACTTATAAAAATGTAAACTTTTTATAAAATAAGTGAAATAGAAACTATTTATGAAAAGTATTAAAGAAAGTTTTGTAGAAGAAAAACAAATAAAAGAACTTAATGGATAAACTTATAGAAAAAGCTAACCCAAAAAGCAAAACCTAAATAAGTTATAATAAGCTAATAAGCTAATATAACTTAATAGGTAAGAAAAGAAAAAGAAAATAAAGAAAGAGATGAGAAAAATAAAGAAATGCAAGAAATAAATAAAACTTTTATAAAACTAAATAAGCATAAAAGTAAAATAAAGAAAAGTGCTCTCAAACTAAAAATAAAGAAAAGTGCTCTCAAACTTAAGAGATGTCAAGACTTATTTGTAAAATAAGCCGAGCTTAACAAGCTCATGCACCTCTTTGTTGTTTGAATCGAGCTAGAGGATGAAGAAGAAGAGATAATAAGACATAATAAGCTAAAACTTATAAAAATGTAAACTTTTTATAAAATAAGTGAAATAGAAACTATTTATGAAAAGTATTAAAGAAAGTTTTGTAGAAGAAAAACAAATAAAAGAACTTAATGGATAAACTTATAGAAAAAGCTAACCCAAAAAGCAAAACCTAAATAAGTTATAATAAGCTAATAAGCTAATATAACTTAATAGGTAAGAAAAGAAAAAGAAAATAAAGAAAGAGATGAGAAAAATAAAGAAATGCAAAAAATAAATAAAACTTTTATAAAACTAAATAAGCATAAAAATTACAAGAGTTTGGGTACAAAAATAAATAAAAAGATTGATTAAAATGAGGTGAGGAGGTGGGTTTATATAGACCCACAAGTTACACTTTGGCCCCTAATAATTTTTCATAATAGCCCTTAAACTATTCAATCTTGGTAAAAAATAAACCTACAAAAACTTGCTCCCCAAGCTAATATTATACGAAGGATAGCACAGATTTCATATTGCAGCTTGGTCTTGGGCTACGGTGGCAGCAGCTGGGTGAGACATTAGTTTTGTAAAAAATTTAATTATGCCATGAATGGGATTAGAACCCTTGACCTCTTGCTTGATAAACATGTCCCCACCCACTAGACCAAGAGTCTTTTTGTGTTAATGTTGCATTTAATTTCCATTTAAGCTCCTTTTTTCTGCTAATTCTTTTTTCCTTCCTTTTCTTTCTTGTATTTTTTTTCTTTCTCTTCTTAATTAATTAATTCTTCGTTTGGTCTTTAAATTTTTCTTCTCTTGCATCGATGCTCCAAATAGAGTTATCATTGGACCCGTAACTTTGTGCTCTTTCCATTCTCGTGCTTGTTTTTGCCCATTTTGTCTTCTTTTTGTCCATTTTACAATATCCGTTACCTGCACATACATAAACACAAAAACAAAAATATTTATGGCTTTAGGGGTTAGTTTTTGGTCTTTTTGGTCCGGTTTTGATAAAGAAAAAGGTATATGTTTTCACATATACCACCTACCTAAGGTAGAGAGGCTGCTTCCGGTTCTACCAAAGGTTGAAAAGGATCTCCGGCCTTGCAAGGGGTGAGGATCGAACCCTTGAGAGGTTGCTTCCGGTTCTACCAAAGGTAGAAAAGGACCTCCGGCCTTGCAAGGGGTAAGGATCGAACCCTTGATCTCTTTCTCCAGAGGCAAGAGTGTTAACCACTTGATCTAACCTTGCTCTTTTTTGTTTTAGTTTATGTTTCATAAATTTATTCACAAAATCCAAATATCTTTCATTATTCTTTATCACCCGATCCGAACGAGCAGCGAATTTCCATTCACACTTCGTTGGGACTTAAAGCGACACAGGAATATCTCATATTTCGGAAAATATTGTGTTTGACTTTCTTTTACCAAATTGGGATTTTCATTCTCGGGTAGCCGACAAATTGACCATTTGGTCGGGTTTTCATAATATAATATTATATATACTATTGATTGAATCATGTCGTAACATGACACTCTAGCAACTATAACCCAATGCTTTTGACCCATATTATGTCAAATACCCATTAATGAATGTGACCCGGTGATAACGTAATACCCACCCACCATGTGAACTAGCCATTATCACCGGTCATGAATGGGTTGCACCACTTGGTAGGTGTATAGTTATAGTGTGAAGGTTATATGAAGCGTATTAAAGTTATTAAGGGTGGGCACGTTAATTTTGACATTTCAGGATGACATAAAATCATTAACTCACGTGTCTTACTCAAAACACTGTGTGAAACTGTCTTTAGGGTTGCGTTAGATACGTTGGGCACGGTAACACAACCCTTGTGCATTTTCATCCGTTTTAGTCGGTCCTATACGTTTTCGTCCGTGTTCATACGTTTTCTTAGTTTTGTACATGTTTTCTTCCGCTTTTGTAGGTTTTACATGTTTTCGTCTCTTTTCATATGTTTTCGTCCGCTTTTTATGCGTTTTACACTTTTACACATTTCATACGTTTTACACGTTTGCGTACATTTTCATCGTTTTCCACCGTTTGCGTCGACTTTGTCCTTTTAATAAGTTTTTATCGTTTTCTTTTTGTTTACGTTTTCGTCCGTGTTTACACTTTGTCACGGTTTTTCAAGTTTTAGTCCGTTTGTATAAGTTTTTGACCGTTTTCGTCCGATTCTAGCCGTTTTCATCAATATTAGACGTTTTCGTCCGTTTTCATCCATTATACATATTAACGTACATTTTATTACGTTCTTATACGTTTTCGTCCGCTTTAGTTCGTCTTTTGTCCGTTTTAATCCGTTTTAGTCATTTTCATATGTTTTGAAGACTTTTTCGCCGTTTTCATACGCGTTCTTACACTTTACACATTTTCATACGTTTTACGTTTGCGTCTGTTTTCATCGTTTTCCACCGTTTAAATCGACTTTGTCCTTTTAATCGGTTTTATACGTTTCGTTTTTTGTTTACGTTTTCGTCCGTGTTTACACTTTGTCATTGGGTTTTCATGTTTTAGTCCGTTTGTATAAGTTTTGACCGTTTTCGCGTTTCTAGCCGTTTTCATCTATTTTAGACGTCTCCGTCCACTTTCATACGCTTTCATATGTTTTACATATTAATGTACATTTTCTTACGTTCCATACGTTTTCTTACGTTCTTACACGTTTTCGTCTGCGTTAGTCCATTTTTTTAACGTTTTTTCCATTTTTAAGACTTTTCGGGTCAACCCAAGAAGCGAAGTGAATTCATATTCGGTTTTCGACTCTCTTCGGTTTAATTCTAGTTCGGTTCGGTTCGGTTTTCGTGTTGAACCGAATAAGAAAATAACCGATTTAACGAAACCAAACAACCCGATAACCGAACGGATAAACACCCGTAATTTATAGTGATAGTTTAAAAGGAGGACTTATTTTGCGGTTTTAAAGTTTAGGTCTTTATAGTTTAAATTCATAAGGAGTTACAAGTATCTTCTCTATCACACTATCCCCACAACTCTTCTTCAACCTTTCTTATCAATCTTTCAATAATATCATATTTACCTAATTTCATTATCAATGGCAGCACCATCACCACAAAACCAATTGGCTAAGCGTGTTATTGATGACCTAATTGAGTTTAGCGGGGAGACATCTGTTGATGGTTACATGAGTTTCTTTAAGGCTCGGCAAATTTCCGGTCTCCGTGGCTTTATAAACGGATGCGAAGAGGCCACCACAAGAAGAATGAGATTGCGCGGTTTAATGCTTTAATTCTTTGAGATGGTAGCTCTTGGAGATGGGGATGAACATTTTGACACATTGATGGATCTTAGGCATGACACGGAGGCTACGAGGACTAAGTGCGGGGTTGAATGATCTCATTACTCAAGCTGAGGAGGATATCGAGACCAAGGAAGAACAAATTAAGTCGGTGAATGGTTGAAGGGTTGCTCGCTATGTAAAGGGATGATTTCTTTTGCTCTAGTGTCATCTGTTTATAATGTCTAATGTCTTGGTTTAATATTATGGTTTATAGATATATTAACAATGAAACATGTATGGATCTTTTGATGGTTTATCCAATGGAATGGAATGGGATGCACTCGCTAGTTTGTTTCATCTTTTTAATGTTGTTTTGCATTTAGGAATTGGTTGTGGTGTTTAAGTTCATATCGGTAGAATGTATTATTGTAGGTTTGAGGTTGATCCAATCACGGTGGTGCATCCCATGTGTCGTGTTCAATGTTGAGCCATGGATATGCGGTTCATAAGTGCTTTGCTTAGGTTGTTCATTTTTAGGTTGTTGTCAATTTTAGGGTGTTTTTATTGTTGTTTTTGCTTTAAGTTAATTGCATTTACAAGATTTCTTGATTTTTTCTTGTTGGAGGATGTTAGAGCTTATTTAAGTGCTTATAAATAGCTTATTTATAGGCTTAAAGTAAGGTCTCGAGGTCGCTTGTTGTGTCGATAGTCCTTGGTTGGATTTGATTATTTTGTGCTTACTTGTTTATCCGGGACTACTTATTAGTTATAGTTGCTTAAGTAGTTGCTTTAATTCCATTTTTGCTTTTGTTTCTTCATTTGTATGCGCCATGTGGTGAGATTTTAGTGTATTACTGAGTTATATGTGTCTTTGATACAATTTGGTTTGAAGTTATATGGGTGTTTGGGATGTGGGTAAGAACCATTTTATCATGGGTGTGTTGGTTTCAAAATGCACCAAAACGATATATTTAAAATCTATATTATCAATTTGGAGCCACATTTAAAATTATCAAATTTGAAGCCAAATTTCACCAAAATTTTAAAAGTACTTAGAAAATTATGGTTTCCTTAATTGAAAAGCGCCCATAATGAGCCTAATTATACTCAATAAATCGATTCAAGCAAAACAACGAACTTCAATTTTACACCATTATTTACCAATTAATTTTACTAATTTTCTTTAACACATTACTTCGACGAATCATGGCAACTCAAACCAATTGTCGGGATGATTTGGTTTATTCGATCGTGAAAATGATAACTCATTTAGATATGAATCGAGGCGTATTCGGATGAGGGTAAGGATGCTAAAAACAACCATTCAAATGCGAATGTTGTTAAGAGGGCATAACTAGGTTAGCTAAGTTTCGCAGGATTATGGAAAACCGACAGAATAAAGGTCGGTGTAACCTTCGATGCCTTGAATAGGATATCGAGGAAAAAGCAGGCATTGTTTCGAGTTTTTGGGTGATTTGGTTCGTGAGAATATAGGTGTCGGGATTATATCCTAGAGGAAGGTTGATTCGAAGCAAGAGATAAAATGTGGGGACGAAATCACGGTACACATATACTTTTTAACTAGTAGTGGCTTGGGCATCGTAGGTACAAGGTGTTAATAAGTTTATCTCTGCATTTACATTATGTGCAACTAATTAACAACATTGTGTTAATCTTTGCGTGATATTTTGATGTTCATAATAAATGAAAGGCGATAATGAATCGTCTTGGTCAACTTCTAAGGAATTTCGGAAGGAAATTGACCGAAAACTACATATTGCCCAACCAAATACCCTTTCAAAACTTAATGAAGTCCCGATGAAGTATAGTGCAATTATAAAAGCAAGATTGGGTAAATTTTATAAACTACACGACCACCGAGGAATACAAGGTGTTAATTATTCATTTTATTCAAGTTCAAATATCATCACATTTGATGTTTCCATATATATTAGTTGTATACTATCAACATTACTACATCTAAACACCTTTTTATTTTGTGTTGCAAGGTGAAATCATTTGCATCTAAAGTGGGCGTTCCAAGTGCATTTATCGAGGATAGAATGTGTTGGAAAATTTAGTGCACTTGTGGGATTTGTTCACACCTTGTAATGGGTTAGGAGGTGCAGTGTACACCCATAAGGTCCATGAACACCACGACTCTTATAGTGGTTTGTATTGGTAGTCTTGGTGAAAATCTTCTTTGGTGAAAGTCTTGCTTGGTGAAAATCGCTTGTGGAAAATCTTGCTTGTGGCTTCCAGCGATAGCGAGTGTTTCCACCGATAGGCGATGTTTCCGAAGTGGTGTATCCAGCGATAGTGCTATGAAATCTTGATAAGCGGTATTTCCTTTGGTAGGTTGTACTTCCATTGCAAGTGAAAATCCGCTAGTTGAAATCTCGCTTATGGAAAATCTTGCTAAATGGCGATTACAACTTCTTTATGACCACGTTTAATTGGTCATGTAACCACTAACGGCTATAATGGGGATAATTATGAGGCTATTAATGGGCGATTAATGCTCATAATTCCATTGGAATAGCTCAAGAGTAACCTCCTATATATAGGAGATCACGAACATGCATGAGATATATCTGAAACGTAAACACTTATCGTGAAAGGGTTATAGAATTGTGCCTAATTCTCTAGCGCATTTGGTCTTATCCCAAGTAGATATTCGTGATACCCGGCATTAGGGTCGAATAGTTTACTTTGGAAAGTGATCACACGATTCAAGTGATATCCGGTAACCACCTAGTGGTATTACTCTCATCATTGATTGTCTTAACCACTGCGGGATCTAACCACCAACAATCAAAGTAAACTATTTTGTGATAATCAATGGCAACTGCGCAATGAACACATGGCTTCAAACTTTGCTAAAATGGACAAGTTTGAAGGGTTGACTTTAGGAGGTGGCGAAGAAGATGCACTTCTTCTTGTCAAGCATGAGTGTGGTCTATGTCTTGACTACTCCAATTTCGATGATGGTGATGATGCTACGTGAGCGGATCGGGAGGAGGAGCAAGTGGGAGAATGATGACTACATATGCAGAGGTCTTATTCGAATGGTATGTCGATTCTTTGTTTGATATTTATCGAACTTTGAATCTTCAAAGAACTGTGGATTCCTTGGATGCCAAATATATGGTGAGGATGCATCAAGTAAGAAGTTCCTTGTTAGTAATTTCACAAATTACAAAATGGTGATTCAAGACCGGTTATGGAACAATACAATGAACTTCTTGGAATACTTGGAAGGTTTACACAACACCAAATGAACATGGATGAGGCTATCAAAGTCTCTTGTGTCATTGACAAACTCCTCCTTCATGGAAAGATTTCAAGCATACCTTGAAACATATGAAGGAGAGTTAACTCTTGTTGAGTTAGGCGGTCATCGCACATTGAGGAATCTCTCAAAGTGCGGGATAATGACAAGCCAAAGAGTAGCAATCTTCTTTGGACCATCTGTTGTCAATATGGTGGAGCATAACAACTCCACCGGTACAATGACAACAAAGGCAAACGCAAGTATCATGACAACACAAGGCGAGATCCTAACAAGAAGGCAACACCTACTTGTTGGAAATGTGTCAAGGCTGGTCACATTAAAAGGGACTGCAAGGGTGTTAAAATTGGTGGTAAAGCCAATGGATCGAGCACTAATGGTTCGGGGGTGGTGGTTCACCAACTCACTTGAAAGGTCGAAATATGTTTAATAAGTCTTTTCGATTTATTATGTTACATATGTATCCGAATCTTTTTATGTGCAGGATGATGATGTTGCGTGGTGGGTTGACTTTCGTGCAACGAGTTCATGTGTGCAAAGATAGAAGCTGGTTCAAGACTTATGAGTCAACGAATGATGGTTCTATTCTTCACATGGGAAATGAGTCAACGACCTTGGTGCATGGTCGTGGTTGTGTAGATCTTAGGTTTAGTTCTCGAAGATTGTAACTTTGTTTAATGTTATTCATGTTCACGATATCGGGAAGAACTTGGTTTCAAGTAGTGTTTTGAATAATCATGGATATAAACAAGTTATTGAATCGATAAATTTGTTCTTTCTAAATGTGGTGTTTTATTGGTTTTGGTTATTTATGTAATCAAATGTTCGAGCTTAATATTACCAGCGGCGGTGTTATTTCGACTTTTGTGACCACATATGATCGAGTGCTTCTAACCTTTGGCATGCTAGACTTGGTCATGTTCACTATAAAAGGATGCAAGATATGTCTAGGGATGGTTTAATCCTGCTTTTGACATGGACAACGAAAAGTGTAAAACTTGCATGTTGACCAAGATAACCAAGAAACCCTTTCGTGGTGTTAGTCGTGAGACTAAGATCTTGGAGCTTATTCACAGTGACACATGTGATTTGCATGCCACTCCTTCTTTGGGAATAAGAAGTACTTTGTGACATTTATTGATGATGCTTCTAGATTTTGTTATGTCTATCGTTACATACCAAGGATGAAGCATTAGATAAATTCAAAGTATTTAAAGCGAAGTTGAATTACAACTTGGGTCTTTGATCAAAGATTAAGGGCGATAGGGAGGTGAGTACATGGATACTCGGTACTTTCGATCTGTTGGAATAATCCATGAACGAGCGCCCTTATACTCCTCGGCAAAATGGTATTTACGAAAGGAAAACGGTCTTGAAGGAGATGGTTAATTCCATGTTGTCCTATTCGGGATTGAGTCAAGGGTTACGGGGTGAAGCTATGTTAGCGCTTGCTATTTGCTAAATAGAGTTCCCAACAAAGGAACAAGGTTACCCTTATGAACTCGGACTAAAAAACCCAACTTGAATTATCTCAAGGTGCGGGGTTGTAGGGCATTGTAAGACTCCACGATCCAAAGCAAAAGACTTTGGGTGAAAGAGGCATGATCGCATCTTTGTTGGATATCTTGAGCATTCCAAGGCTTTTAGGTTCTATGTTATTGAACCTAATGAAAATGTTCGATTAACTCAATAATTGAATCAAGGGATGCGATTTTGATGAGAATAGATTATCATCGGTCCCAGACCAAGTCGAGGATTCCTAATGGAACTCATGACTTTGGTGTATCGAGAGGTCCACGATGGTGAACCATCGGTGGTCCCCGATGAGGTTGTGGTTCAACAACTTTGAACACGTGCTCAAGAAGAGCAAAAGGTCGAGGACTCAAAGTCATTTGGACACGAGTTTCAACTATACTTAGTTGAAGGAACAAGGGATAAGGTTTCGGACCAATACTCCTATTGCTTCATTGTTGAGGATGATCCCAAGACATTTGAAGAAGCAATGAAGTCTCGAGGATATTGCTTTACGGAAAGAAGCAATCAATGATGAGATGGATTCCATCATGGGCAACAATACTTGGGTGTTGGTTGATCTACCTCCACAGTTGCAAACCTTTGGGTTGCAAATAGATTTTCAAAAGAAAAATGAAGGTAGATGGAACTATTGAAAAGTTCAAGGCTAGACTAGTCATTCGGGGCTTTAAACAAAAGTCCGGAATAGACTATTTTGATACTTATGCCCCTATGGCTCGTATCGATTACCATAAGGCTGGCGATTGCTATGGCATCTATTCACAATCTGGTTATTCATCGGATGGATGTGAAAGCGACTTTCTTGAATGGTGAATTGGAAGAGGAGGTTTATATGAACCAACCTCGGGCTTCATCATGCACGGCAATGAAAACAAGGTGTGTAAACCGATTAAGTCTCTTTATGGAATGAAGCGGGCACCTAACAATGGCATCAAAAATTTGATGAAGTAGTTTTGTCTAGTGGTTATGTTCTTAACCAAGGCGACAAATGTGTATATAGCAAATTTGATGAATCGGTAAAGGAGTCATCATTTGTCTATATGTTGATGACATGTTGATCTTTGGCGACCAAAATCGAGTTGACGACAAAGGAATTTTTGTCATCAAGGTTCTCCATGAAAGACATGGGGAGGCGATGTTATCCTTGGTATAAGGATTAAACATGAAAGTAATAGAATTTCTATCTCTCGGTCTCATTATATTGAGAAGGTCTCGAGGAAATTCAATTACTTTGATTATGCCGATGAGTACACCTATGGATACTTGTGAGAAGCGATGCCTAATCTTGGCAAGGTTTGTATCTCAACTTGAGTATTCTAGGGTAATTGGCTGCTTTGATGTATGCCGTGACTTGTACAAGGCACGATATTGGTTTCTGATTGGGAAAATTGAGCGGTATACTAGCAATCCTAGTACTCATCATTGGCAAGCGATTCGGAGGTCTTGAAGTATTTGAAGAGAACTATGGATTATAGTCTCTCATATCTTGGTTACCCATCGGTGTTGGAAGGTTACAGCGATGCAAGTTGGATCGATAACTGCGAGGACAATTCGTCTACCGGTGGTGGGTATTCCTACTTGGTGGAGGTGCAATTTCTTGGGCATTCAAGAAACAAACTTGCATCACCAGTTCAACAATGGAATCGAATTTGTGGGTCTAGCAAGCGGTAAAGAAGGCGAATGGTTGAAAAACACCTTCTTGAGATTCCATTATGGCCTAAACCTATAGCACCTATTTCTATCCGGTTGTGATAGTGCGGCTACATTGGCTAAGGCTTATAGCGGATGTACAATGGTAAGTCTAGACACTTAGGTGTCGGGCATAGCATGATTCGTGAGCTTATCATGAATGGGGTGGTATCTATAGAGTTTGTGAGATCTCAAGCGAACTTAGGCGATCACTTGACGAAGGGTGCGGCTAGAGACTTGGTTATAAAGTCTGCTAAAGGGATGGGTTTAAGTCCAACTTAGTCCTTTGAATGCTAGGACACCCAACTCCTCTAAGGAAACTTGGGGCTGAGTTCAATGTGGAAAGCGAACATTCGATGGATGGAGCACATGTTTTATTTACATCCCAAGGTTGTGCTCGAGAACTGCTTGAAAGGAGGATGAAGTCTTTACTTCTTAATGGTTATATTTTCTTTGAAAAAGTGCTTGGTGAGCATGACTAAGAGGAACCACCTATGTAAATGTTGAAGTTTTGCCGCCCGAGAAGCTTTGGACTTTTAGCTTTACAACATTTATGAATTTGGATATGGACACATGGCTTGTATAGTGTCGGGAGTCATTAAGTGTTTGAAAACTTGTGTGTATTTTATCTTGGTATTCAAATGGGTTGAAGGGTTCAATTCTTAGAACACCACGATTCTCGAATATTTGAGCGTGTAATTTACTAAGATGGAAATTCAATCCTCGGGACATTTTCGTTTATGCACATGTTTTGATTGATGTTTATTTTCATGCAAAGGAAGTGAACTAAATTTGGGGAGGATTGTTGGAAAATTTAGTGCACTTGTGGGATTTGTTCACACCTTGTAATGGGTTAGGAGGTGCGGTGTACACCCATAAGGTCCATGAACACCCCGACTCTTATAATGGTTTGTATTGGTAGTCTTGGTGAAATCTTACCGGTGAAAATCTTGCTTGGTGAAAGTCTTGCTTGTGGAAAGTCTTGCTTGTGGCTTCCAGCGATAAGCGGTGTTTCCAGCGATAGGCGATGTTTCCCAAGTGGTGTATCCGCGATAGTGCTATGAAATCTTGATAGCGGTATTCTCTTGATAGGTTGTACTTCCACCGCAAGTGAAAATCTTGCTAGTTGAAATCTTGCTAAAGTGGCGCGTTCAAGTCCATTTATCGGGATAGAATGGGACGAGGTGGATACGCCCAGTGTGATAGATAAAATGGTAACATTAAACATTAAACATTTGCATTTAATAGCATCATACTTTCGTTTATATTGGTTTATCTTACAAGTGTATGTATTTGATGTTTATAAGATCGAGAATAAAGAAATTGAACCGGATGAAGAACCATCGCGTGATGCACGCTGTGGTTGAAAGGAAGGGTGAATAAAGGCAGAGAATTTCACGATGATGATATCGAGCAGTTGGACAAAAATTGTAGGTTTGACTCATTTATTATTATGTTTATTGTTGGTTATAAGTTAATCACGATAGTGTATTAGTTAAAGCGATAGTGTATTAGTTAAAGCTGTTAGTTATAAGTTAATAATGTTAGTTATAAGTTAATCATTATTTATAAGTTAATCTTGGTAGAATTAAATAACCTATTTCCCATATTGTGTGTGCGAAAGAGACGGAGGAGAAGATCAAACAAGGAACCTTGAAGGTTGATCATGGCACCGATGCCATGACATTTGTATTAGGTAAGGAAAAGGGAGGATATGCGAGAGGGTGGGAGGTGGAGTAACCTACAAGAGGTATTTTGATGCGCCTCGAATCGGACAAGCATCGATGAAAGAGTGGTGTCACTTCAAAGTGAACTTGATAATGAGGCGTAACGTCAAGAAAAAGAAGCGTGTCTGATTTGATGAAACAATTGGTGCACAAATGGGGCGATTCTGATCAACTTCAACTCCATTGACACAAACGGAAGTAAGACATAAGAAAGTAACATTCCATCTTTTTTACCCTTTTAAATCTTCTGCGGTCTTCTTAAACAATTTATATTTCATGTGTCTCGGTGAACATTAATCTTATAAATAGCGGTCTTGATGAGGATCTTGGGAACACGTGTTCTTCGGGCGTGAGAAAATTACGAGCATTGAGAAGTCTAAGGGACTTGCAACTTTGGAAAAGGAAATGGAAATAAGTGTAAGTAATAAATCATCCCCACAGGATTTTTGAATTCTACATACATGTATTATTTACCGTGTATTATATATATAGAAGCGTTAAATCTGTCGCATCTAAGAAAGCGACTAGATCAAAAGCGAAAGGATTCTTCACGTCAACTTTCCGGATCACAAGAGCAGAGTCTCCATTACAGACTACCACAAGTGTGTATTTAAACATTTTCATATGTTCTTTAGTTTAATTAATTCTTGATAGATATATACATGCAACAAATTATCTTTTAGGTAATTAAGTGCGGTGTGGCACTTAAAGAAATCAACTATTATTGCGGAGGGTACCGTGTACAAAGCGATGGAAAACAAATGCTTCATAACAAACCACTCCCAAAGGATTGCTACAGAGTGTCTATTGAAAAATCTTTAGTGGATGCGGCATGCATACCGGATGTAGGAAATAACGGTCTCAAAACGAGTTAAGGATGCGTAGGTGGTTTTATGCATGGCCAAGGATCAAGTGGTTTCGATGAAAATGTCGATGTTGTAAATATCGGTCTTAGCGGCCGATATATCGATGATATATCGCTTATCGGCGGTCCACCGATACGATATTTCACTTATCGGTCAAATTTATCGGTTGGTCAATATCGGTCAAATATCGGTCAATATCGGTTATATCGGTCATATCGGTCATATCGGTCAAATATCGGTTAAATATCGGTTAAATATCGGTCAAATATCGGTCAAATATCGGTCAAATATCGGAATATCGGTCAAATATCGGTTAAGAGTGGGAAATACATAACTAAATGCATAGACAATGTAAAATTTGTAATATTTATATAAAATATATAATTAAAAATATTAAATATAACAATAAAACTAATAAATATTTATAAATATGTATATAAAATATATAAATACCTATAAAAAAATTAATTTCTTTATAATTTAGTGTCTCCGTTATATCACTGATATATCGCCGCCAAGACCGATATGGCGCTTGGCGGTGGTCAAAGCAGAGGACATGAGCGATATTTACAACACGGAAAAGGTACATACATGCATGTGTTTTATAAACCTACATATATCATTCTTCATATTTAATTCGGTGTTTGATACACGGCATTTGTTTCCTACGGTAACACCACCAAGTACCATAAAGCGATTGGTGAGAACAGAGCGCACCTAAATTACAAACGAGCGCTACGTCTCTAGTGATACCATGCAAAGGAAGCTAAGAAGATCAAGAGTCAAGTCGTTAAATTATTGAGAATTTTATTATGTACGACATTACAATTTTATATACATTCCAATTTTATTGTATTTGAATGTATTTTGATATATATATATATATATATATATATATATATATATATATATATATATATATATATATATATATATATATATATATATATATATATATATATATATAATTTGAATTTTGATATATATAGATTTCTTATACGTGACTAAAAGATTCATATAGTCACAATTATTAACACTTTTTTATCACAGTTTGCTTAATTCGATGTGTGACTAAATGTTAGAAAAGGCCACACAAACATAAAATTCAAGTGGCCATTGGATGATCAATAGTCACACAAAACACACATTTCTTCACTTAAAACACTATATGGTCACACTTATTAACACTTTTTGCCACTTTATGCTTAATTGTATGTAACTAAATACACAAAACAAACATGCTTTGTGTGACTAAATGTTAGAAAAGGCCACACAAACATAAAATTAATGTGGCCATTGGATGAGCAATAGTCACACAAAACACACATTTCTTCACTTAAAACACCATATGGTGACAATTATTAACACTTTTGGCCACTTTATGCTTAATTGTATGTGACTAAATACCCAAAACAAACGTGCTTTGTGTGACTAAATGTTAGAAAATGCCACACAAACATAAAATTAATGTGGCCATTGGATGATCAATAGTCACACAAAACACACATTTCTTCACTTAAAACACCATATGGTCACACTTATTAACACTTTTGGCCACTTTATGCTTAATTGTATGTGACTAAATACCCAAAATAAACATGCTTTGTGTGACTAAATGTTAGAAAAGGCTACACAAACATAAAATTCATGTGGCCATTGGATGATCAATAGTCACACAAAACACACATTTCTTCACTTAAAACACCATATGGTCACACTTATTAACACTTTTGGCCACTTTATGCTTAATTGTATGTGACTAAATACACAAAACAAACATGCTTTGTGTGACTAAATGTTATAAAAGGCCACACAAACATAAAATTAATGTGGCCATTGGATGAGAAATAGTCACACAAAACATACATTTCTTCACTTAAAACACCATATGGACACACTTATTAACACTTTTGGCCACTTTATGATTAATTGTATGTGACTAAATACCCAAAAAAAAAATGCTTTGTGTGACTAAATGTTAGAAAAGGCCACACAAACATAAAATTCAAGTGGCCATTGGATGATCAATAGTCACACAAAACACACATTTCTTCACTTTAAACACCATATGGTCACATTTATTAACACTTTTAGCCAGTTTATGGTTAATTGTATGTGACTAAATATTCAAAACAAACATGCTTTGTGTGACTAAATGTTAGAAAAGGCCACACAAACATAAAATTCATGTGGCCATTGGATGATCAATAGTCACTCAAAATACACGTTTCTTCACTTTAAACACCATATGGTCTCACTTATTAACACTTTTAGCCACTTTATGATTAATTGTATGTGACTAAATACCCAAAACAAACATTCTTTCTGTGACTAAATGTTAGAAAGGCCACACACACATAAATTTAATGTGGCCATTGGATGATCAATAGTCACACAAAATACACATTTCTTCACTTTAACACCATATGGTCACACTTATTAACACTTTTGGCCGCTTTATAATTAATAGTATGTGATTAAACACACAAAACAAACATGGTTTGTGTGACTAAATGTTACAAAAGGCCACACAAACATAAAATTTAAGTGGCCATTGGATGATCAATAGTCATACAAAAGACATATTTCTTCACCTTAAAACACCATATGGTCACACTTATTAACACTTTTGGCCACTTTATGCTTAACTGTATGTGACTAAATTCCCAAAACAAACATGCTTTGTGTGACTAAATGTTAGAAAAGGCCACATAGACATAAAATTAATGTGGCCATTGGATGAGCAATAGTCACACAAAACACACATTTCTTCACTTAAAACACCATATGGTCACACTTATTAACACTTTTGGCCACTTTATGATTAATTGTATGTGACTGATGAGTGTCTAAATACTCATCATTTTTATTCCATCTGCCTTTGCAAAAGCAATCAAAACACGTTGAAAAGTCTCAAAAAGAGAAAAAATATTTAGGCGTATTTTATGCTATAATTGTCAAAATCTAGTCCCCGGTATTCAAAACATGTAATTTTTCATAAAAGGCCCTCAGAATTTTTAAGTTGTCAAAATTAGCTTTGATAAAGCTCGCTTTTGCAAAATGGCAACTTTAGTCCCGAAATTTCAAAGATTGATAGAATTTACCTGGACATTTTAAATTGGAAAATTAACATTTTAGTCCTTTGGTAATTCTAACTTGTCAAAATTGGTCCTTGTAATACTTTTGGAAAATTGCGGTTTAGGTCCTTGGATTTTGGTATTTTACGAAATAGTCCTTGAAATGAAAAAAAATGGAAAATAGTTATTTTTGTCCTTGTACTATCGAAGATTGGCAAGATTGGTCCATGTGATAAATTTTGGAAGTTGGCAAGATCAACTCTTGAAGAATTGGGAAATGACAATTATGGTCCTTGTGATTAATACAACCGGACCTATCTTTTATAAACCCAACACAACCCACCCAATTAATAAACCCAACACAAACCCACCAGACACCCACGACCCCTGCCCACTTTTCCCTCCTTTTTCCTTCCTCTTTTCTTCCTTCTCCTGACACACTCAACCCCATGGATGGCTCGGATTGTTTTTGAAGAGTACCTAACTCTTGGATGGCTTGGATCAACTCAAAGAAACACAATTGGTGACTTTGTTGTTTTCCACTCACAGAAGAAACACAAACAGAAGAAAGAGAGGAAGACATCTAGTAGTAGTATAAAAGCTTGTAGCCATTATGTGGCAAGAGTGAGTTTTTTAGTTTTAATTTGGTTTTTAGTTTTAGTCTAGAATTCAGTTCTAGTCCAAGTTCTTTTTTTATTTTCTGCACTTTAAATGTCTTTAATTTTCAGTTAAATTTAAATTCCGTATTTATTCCTATTTACATTCTCAGTTTCTGTGATGTGTTTTATGAATGAAAGTAATTTGATCTTGTTGTTCTCAAATTTGAATCTTTAGTCCAGAATGATAGTGAAGCCTGTTGATAAGCCATCTTCAGTTTCTATGAGCTTTTTGATCAATTTTCAAGTGAGTTGTTTTAAGTTCAAGTAGAAAAAGTGAGTTTTACTAAAATCTGTTTGCCCTCAAGCGGGTGTTTGGTTTTAGCTTATTTATGGTTCAAAAGTGGTTTTACCCATTTTGACTTGCAAAGTCAAGCGTGTTTAAAGTGTTTGAGCTAGTTTTGAATGATTTAGTTTTTTTCAATTTGGTACAAGTTTCGATAGCAAAAAAAAAAAAAAAAAAAAAAAAAAAAAAAAATCTTTTACGTCATAAGAAGGCCTGAGCAATGACTATATAGTCATTGTTCACGAGGCTCTTTAGTAGCTTATTTTTATCAAAACTTTTCAAAATTGCTTTTAGTCAATCCTTGCATAGCTATCTCGGTTTGTTTTAATTTATTCGCACAAAAGTCAACATTAGCCTAGATTATTTTGCCTTCCAAAACTGTCCCATGACCATTTTTGGTTCTGTCTTAGAACAGTCACTAGGTGCCCATCAGTCTCTTTGCATGCTCCAAAAATTAGCTTATTTAAGTTCACCCCTAGCTTCACATTAGTTTTTTTAGCAAGCTTACTGTATCAACTTTAGAGGTTTTAGCTTTTTTAGGAATTAGATGCTCATTATCTAGCTTATTTTCAAGCCAAAACAGCCCCCCTTGTAACTGTTTTGCCCTGCACCAAACTCAAAAAAAATTGTCCAAGCAGCTAATCTTTTTGATTTTTCATTTGCTTATTATAAGCCATTAGATCCTGAAATTTGGCATACTTAGTATTTAGTTGGTGATCTAGTTAGTGCACATTTTTTTGATTTTTTATAATAGCTTTTAGGTTTCTTTTTACTAGCTTAAACTTGCCTCTCTTTTTATGTTTGGTACCAGTAGCTCCGTAGCTTATTTGGTTTTTGCACTAGCCTATAGCTCATTAGTTTAGCTTTATTATGTATAATTTAGTTCAATTAGGATAGCTTAAGTAGTCCATAGCTTAATTAGTCCATAAAATTAGCTTATGCAAGCTTGTGTGCTCAAATTTTTTTTAGTCAAAAAAACTTTTAAGCTCCTTGTGAGCTGCTGCTGTTATTAAGTTTTTTTTCAAGTAACTTTCTGTCATAAATGCTTATTTAGTCTATTAGTTAGTTTCCAAAAAGAAAATAATAAGAAGGAAAAGGGAGGAGGTGGGAATTGAACCCACGACCTCAGGCCTACTTGCAGAACACCAGCGCCACACACCCTCAAGCTCTCTACTATCTGTGCCACCTTTGTGTTGCGTGATGTTTTTGCATGAAGAATACATTTATGGCATTTCCTTCCTTATAGCTTATAAAATCAGTTAGCAAATTAAGTGTTTATCCATTTTAGCTTTTCCTAATTTAGTATTTTTATTAAGTTTAGTTTTATTAAAAGTATTTTTCTGCAAAATTTCATAATTTTTCAAAGCCATTTGCTATTTTTAATAATTAGTTTTTTACAATTTAGTTTTTAATTCGTAATAAATAAAATAAAAGTCGAAAAAATACCCGGCTTCTTCCTAAAATTATTTTTTGGTCAATTAGAATGTAGGAAAATTATATTTACACTCGTAGGACGTAAATTGCATTTTTTTTATCTAACGATTTTAAATATAGAATTAAAATGACTTCAAAGTCTTTATTAGATTTAATTTCCTTAGTGTAATCAATCATACCCCCTTTCCTATTCAATATCACCCGATCACGAATTCGTTGTATTACAGTGTTCACACCTCGTTGGGACTTAACGACCCGGGGATACACTAAACTCTCCTGGATAATTGCATTGCGTTCTCAAGTGATTGACTCTTGTTGACCATTCACCTGGTTAATTTGGGTTGACCGTTTCGGAGCGAATCAGTGACTAAATACCCAAAAGAAACATGCTTTGTGTGACTAAATGTTAAAAATGCTACACAAACATTAAATTCAAGTGGCCATTGGATGATCAATAGTCACACAAAACACACATTTCTTCACTTTAAACACCATATGATCACACTTATTAACACTCTTAGCCACTTTATGGTTAATTGTATGTGACTAAATACCCAAACCAAACATGCTTTGTGTGACTAAATGTTAGAAAAGGCCACACAAACATAAAATTCATGTGGCCATTGGATGATTAATAGTCACTCAAAATACATGTTTCTTCACTTTAAACACCATATGGTCACACTTATTAACACTTTTAGCCAGTTTAAAATTAATTGTATGTGACTAAATACCCAAAACAAACATTCTTTGTGTGACTAAATTTTAGAAAGGCCACACACACATAAATTTGATGTGGCCATTGGATGATCAATAGTCACATAAAATACACATTTCTTCACTTTAACACCATATGGTCACACTTATTAACACTTTTGGCCACTTTATGATTAATTGTATGTGACTAAATACATAAAACAAACATGCTTTGTGTGACTCAATGTTACAAAAGGCCACACAAACATAAAAATCAAGTGGCCATTGGATGATCAATAGTCACACAAATGACATATTTCTTCACCTTAAAGCACCATATGGTCACACTTATTAACACTTTTAGCCACTTTATGATTAATTGTATGTGACTAAATACCCAAAACAAACATTCTTTGTGTGACTAAATGTTAGAAAGGCCACACACACATAAATTTAATGTGGCCATTGGATGATCAATAGTCACAAAAAATACACATTTCTTCACTTTAACACCATATGGTCACACTTATTAACACTTTTAGCCACTTTATGATTAATTGTATGTGACTAAATACCCAAAACAAACATTCTTTGTGTGACTAAATGTTACAAAAGGCCACACAAACATAAAATTCAAGTGGCCATTGGATGATCAATAGTCACACAAAAGACATATTGCTTCACCTTAAAACACCATATGGTCACACTTATTAACACTTTTGGCCACTTTATGCTTAATTGTATATGACTAAATACACAAAACAAACATGCTTTGTGTGACTAAATGTTAGAAAGGCTACACAAACATAAAATTCAAGTGGCCATTGGATGATCAATAGTCACACAAAACACACATTTCTTCACTTTAAACACCATGTGGTCACACTTATTAACACTCTTAGCCACTTTATGGTTAATTGTATGTGACTAAATACCCAAAACAAACATGCTTTGTGTGACTAAATGTTAGAAAAGGCCACACAAACATAAAATTCATGTGGCCATTGGATGATTAATAGTCACTCAAAATACATGTTTCTTCACTTTAAACACCATATGGTCACACTTATTAACACTTTTAGCCACTTTATGATTAATTGTATGTGACTAAATACCCAAAACAAACATTCTTTGTGTGACTAAAAAACATATTAACGTACATTTTATTACGTTCTTATACGTTTTCGTCCGCTTTAGTTCGTCTTTTGTCCGTTTTAATCCGTTTTAGTCATTTTCATATGTTTTGAAGACTTTTTCGCCATTTTCATACGCGTTCTTACACTTTTACACATTTTCTTACGTTTACACGTTATGCGTGCATTTTCATCGTTTTCCACCGTTTTAATACGACTTTGTCCTTTTAATCAGGTTTTATACGTTTCGTTTTTGTTTACACGTTTTCGTCCGTGTTTACACTTTGTCGCTGGGTTTTTCATGTTTTAGTCCGTTTGTATAAGTTTTTGACCGTTTTCGTCCGTTTCTAGCCGTTTTCATCTATTTTAGACGTCTCCTTCCGTTTTCATACGCTTGCATATGTTTTACATATTAATGTACATTTTCTTACGTTCCATACGTTTTCTTACGTTCTTACACGTTTTCGTCTGTGTTAGTCCATTTTTTTCCGTTTTTTCCGTTTTTAAGACTTTTCGGGTCAACCCAAGAAGCGAAGTGAATTCATATTCGGTTTTCGACTCTCTTCGGTTTAATTCTAGTTCGGTTCGGTTCGGTTTTCGTGTTGAACCGAATAAGAAAATAACCGATTTAACGAAACCAAACAACCCGATAACCGAACGGATAAACACCCCTAATTTATAGTGATAGTTTAAAAGGAGGACTTGTTTTGTGGTTTTAAAGTTTAGGTCTTTATAGTTTAAATTCATAAGGAGTTACAACTATCTTCTCTATCATACTATCCCCACAACTCTTCTTCAACCTTTCTTATCAATCTTTCAATAATATCATATTTTACCCAATTTCATTATCAATGGCAGCACCATCACCACAAAACCAATTGGCTAATCGTGTTATTGATGACCTAATTGAGTTTAGCGGGGAGACATCTGTTGATGTTTACATGAGTTTCTTTAAGGCTCAGCAAATTTTCAGTCTCCGTGGCTTTATAAACTAGATGCGCGAAGAGGCTACCACAGTAAAGAATGAGATTGCGCAATTTAATGCTTTAATTGCTGAGATGGTAGCTCTTGGAGATGGGGATGAACATTTTGACACATTGATGGATCTTAGGCTTGACCTGGAGGCTACGAGGACTAAGCTGCAGGGGTTGAATGATCTCATTACTCAAGCTGAGGAGGATATCGAGACCAAGGAAGAACAAATTAAGTCGATGAATGGTTGAAGGGTTGCTCGCTATGTAAAGGGATGATTTATTTTGCTCTAGTGTCATCTGTTTATAATGTCTTATGTCTTGGTTTAATATTATGGTTTGTAGATATATTAACAATGAAACATGTATGGATCTTTTGATGGTTTATCCAATGGAATGGAATGGGATGCGCCGCTAGTTTGTTTCATCTTTTTAATGTTGTTTTGCATTTAGGAATTGGTTGTGGTGTTTAAGTTCATATCGGTAGAATGTATTATTGTAGGTTTAAGATTGATCCAATCACGTTGGTGCATCCCATGTGTCGTACTCAATGTTGAGCCATGGATATGCGGTTCATAAGTGCTTTGCTTAGGTTGTTCATTTTTAGGTTGTTGTCAAATTTTAGGGTGTTTTTATTGTTGTTTTTGCTTTAAGTTAATTGCATTTACAAGATTTCTTGATTTTTTCTTGTTGGAGGATGTTAAAGCTTATTTAAGTGCTTATAAATAGCTTATTTATAGGCTTAAAGTAAGGTCTCGTGGTCGTTTGTTGTGTCGACAATCCTTGGTTGGATTTGATTATTTTGGTGCTTACTTGTTTATCCGGGACTACTTATTAGTTATAGTTGCTTAAGTAGTTGCTTTAATTCCATTTTTGCTTTTGTTTCTTCATTTGTATGCGCCATGTGGTGAGATTTTAGTGTAGTCATGAGTTATATGTGTCTTTGATACAAATTGGTTTGAAGTTATATGGGTGTTTGGGATGTGGGTAAGAACCATTTCTGTCATGGGTGTGTTGGTTTCAAAATCGACCAAAATGAAATATTTAAAATCTATATTATCAATTTGGAGCCACATTTTAAAATTATCAAATTTGGTGCCAAATTTCAATAAAATTTTTAAAAGTCTTGAGGAAATTATGGTTTCCTTAATTGAAAAGCGCCCATAATGAGCCCTAATTGTACCCAATAAATCGAGATTCAAGCAAAACAACCGAACTTCAATTTTACACCATTATTTACCAATTAAGTTTACTAATTTTCTTTAACACATTACTTCGACGAATCATGGCAACTCAAACCAATTGTCGGGATGATTTGGTTTATTTCGATCGTGAAAATGATAACTCATTTGGATATGAATCGAGGCGATTTAGATGAGGGTGAGGATCTTGAAAACAACCATTCAAATGCGAATGTTGTTATGAGGGCATAACTAGGTTAGCTAAGTTTCGCGAGGATTATGGAAAACCGACAGAATAAAGGTCGGTGTAACCTTCGATGCACCGAATAGGATATCGAGGAAAAACATGGCATTGTTTTTGAGTTTTTGGGTGATTTGGTTCGTGAGAATATAGGTGTCGGATTCTATCACGGAGGAAGGTTGATTCGAAGCAAGAGATAAAATGTGGGACGAAATCACGGTACACATATACTTTTTAGCTAGTAGTGGCTTGGTACGTCGAGGTACAAGGTTTTAATAAGTTTATCTCTGCATTTACATTATGTGCAACTAATTAACAACATTGTGTTAATCTTTTGCGATATTTTGATGTTCACTTAACAATGTAAAGTCGATAATGAATCGTCTTGGTCAACTTCTAAGGAATTTCGTAGGAAATTGACCGAAAACTACATATTGCCCAACCAAAATACCCTTTCAAAACTTAATGAAGTCCCGACTAAGTATAGTGCAATTATAAAAGCCAAGATTGGGTAAATTTTGTAAACTACACGCCACCGAGGAATACAAGGTGTTAATTATTCATTTTATTCAAGTTCAAATATCATCACATTTGATGTTTCCATATATATTAGTTGTATACTATCAACATTACTACATCTAAACACCTTTTTATTTTGTGTTGCAAGGTGAAATCAATTTGCATCTAAAGTGGCGCGCTCAAGTACATTTATCGAGGATAGAATGGGACGAGGTGGATACGCCCGTGTGATAGATAAAATGGTAACATTAAACATTAAACATTTGCATTTAATAGCATCATACTTTCGTTTATATTGGTTTATCTTACAAGTGTATGTATTTGATGTTTATAAGATCGAGAATAAAGAAATTGAACCAGATGAAGAACCACCGCGTGATACTGTGTGGTTGAAAGGAAGGGTGAATAAAGACGGAGAATTTCACGATGATGATATCGAGCAGTTGGACAAAAATTGTAGGTTTGACTCATTTTATTATTATGTTTATTGTTAGTTATAAGTTAATCTCGATAGTGTATTAGTTAAAGCGATAGTGTATTAGTTAAAGCGTTAGTTATAAGTTAATAATGTTAGTTATAAGTTAATCATCGTTATTTATAAGTTAATCTTGGTAGAATTAAATAACCTATTTCCCATATTGTATGTGCGAGAAAGAGACGGAGGAGAAGATCAAACAAGGAACCTTGAAGGTTGATCATGGCGATGCCATGACATTTGTATTAGGTGAGGAAAAGGGAGGATATGTGAGAGGGTGGGAGGTGGAGTAACCTACAAGAGGTATTTTGATGCGCCTCGAATCGGACAAGCATCCGATGAAAGAGTGGTGTCACTTCAAAGTGAACTTGATAATGAGAGGCGCCAACGTCAAGAAAAAGAGGCGTGTAATACTGATTTGATGAAACAATTGGTCGCACAAAGGGGCGATTGCGATCA
Organism: Chrysanthemum lavandulifolium; assembly: GCA_022545495.1. Taxonomy (NCBI): domain Eukaryota; kingdom Viridiplantae; phylum Streptophyta; class Magnoliopsida; order Asterales; family Asteraceae; genus Chrysanthemum; species Chrysanthemum lavandulifolium. Next base: position 229,591,409 of record CM040240.1, read on the forward strand.
ACTTCAACTCTATTGACACAAACGGAAGTAAGACATAAGAAAGTAACATTCCATCTTTTTTTTACCCTTTAAATCTGCTGCAAAGATTCTTAAACAATTTATATTTCGTGTGTCTCCGGTGAACATTAATCTTATAAATAGCGGTCTTGATGAGGATCTTGGAACACGTGTTGTTGGACGTGAGAAAATTGCGAGCATTGAGAAGTCTAATGGACTTGCAACTTTGGAAAAGGAAATGGAAATAAGTGTAAGTAATAAATCATCCCCACAGGATTTTGAATTCTACATACATGTATTATTTACCGTGTATTATATATATAGGAAAGCTCATAAACTGTCGCATCTAAGAAAACGACTAGATCAAAACGAAAGGATTCTTCACGTCAACTTTCCGGATCACAAGAACAGAGTCTCCATTAACATTACTACCACAAGTGTGTATTTAAACATTTTCATATGTTCTTTAGTTTAATTAATTATCGATACATATATACATGCAACAAATTATCTTTTAGGTAATTAAGTGCATCGTGGCACTTAAAGAAATCAACTATTATTGTGGAGGGTACCGTGTACAAAAGCGATGGAAAAAATGCTTCATAACAAAACACTCCCAAAGGATTGCTACAGAGTGTCTATTGAAAAATCTTTAGTGGATGCAAGATGCATACCGGATGTAGGAAGTAACGGTCTCAAAACGATTAAGGATGCAATAGGTGGTTTTATGCATGGTCAAGGATCAAGTAGTTTTCGATGAAAAGGTACATACATGCATGTGTTTCATAAACCTACATATATCATTCTTCATATTTAATTCAGTGTTTGATACACGGCATTTGTTTCCTGTGTAACACCACCAAGTACCATAAAGCGATTGGTGAAACAAGCGCACCTAAATTACAAACGGCGCCACGTCTCTAGTGATACCATGCAAAAGGAAGCTAAGAAGATCAAGAGTCGAAGTCGTTAAATTATTGAGAATTTTATTATGTACGACATTACAATTTTATATACATTCCAATTTTATTGTATTTGAATATATTTTGAATATATATATATATATATATATATATATATATATATATATATATATATATATATATATATATATATATATATATATATATATATATATATATATATTTGAATTTGTTTTGATATATATTGATTTCTTATACGTGACTAAAAGATTCATATAGTCACAATTATTAACACTTTTTGGTCACAATTTTGTTAATTCGATGTGTGACTAAATGTTAGAAAAGGCCACACAAACATAAAATTCAAGTGGCCATTGGATGATCAATAGTCACACAAAACACACATTTCTTCACTTAAAACACCATATGGTCACACTTATTAACAGTTTTGGCCACTTTATGCTTAATTGTATGTAACTAAATACACAAAACAAACATGCTTTGTGTGACTAAATGTTAGAAAAGGCCACACAAACATAAAATTAATGTGGCCATTGGATGAGCAATAGTCACACAAAACACACATTTCTTCACTTAAAATACCATATGGTCACAATTATTAACACTTTTGGCCACTTTATGCTTAATTGTATGTGACTAAATACCCAAAACAAACATGCTTTGTGTGACTAAATGTTAGAAAAGGCCACACAAACATAAAATTAATGTGGCCATTGGATGATAAACAGTCACACAAAACACACATTTCTTCACTTAAAACACCATATGGTCACACTTATTAACACTTTTGGCCACTTTATGCTTAATTGTATGTGACTAAATACCCAAAATAAACATGCTTTGTGTGACTAAATGTTAGAAAAGGCCACACAAATATAAAATTCATGTGGCCATTGGATGATCAATAGTCACACAAAACACACATTTCTTCACTTAAAACACCATATGGTCACACTTATTAACACTTTTGGCCACTTTATACTTAATTGTATGTGACTTAATACACAAAACAAACATGCTTTGCGTGACTAAATGTTAGAAAAAGCCACACAAACATAAAATTAATGTGGCCATTGGATGAGTAATAGTCACACAAAACACACATTTCTTCACTTTAAACACCATATGGTCACACTTATTAACACTTTTGGCTACTTTATGATTGATTGTATGTGACTAAATACCCAAAAGAAAAATGCTTTGTGTGACTAAATGTTAGAAAAGGCCACAAAAACATAAAATTCAAGTGGCCATTGGATGATCAATAGTCACATAAAACACACATTTCTTCAATTTAAACACCATATGGTCACACTTATTAACACTTTTAGCCACTTTATGGTTAATTGTATGTGACTAAATATCCAAAACAAACATGCTTTGTGTGACTAAATGTTAGAAAAGGCCACACAAACATAAAATTCATGTGGCCATTGGATGATTAATAGTCACTCAAAATACGCGTTTCTTCACTTTAAATACCATATGGTCACACTTATTAACACTTTTATCCACTTTATGATTAATTGTATGTGACTAAATACCCAAAACAAACATTCTTTCTGTGACTAAATGTTAGAAAGGCCACACACACATAAATTTAATGTGGCCATTGGATGATCAATAGTCACACAAAATACACATTTCTTCACTTTAACACCATATGGTCACACTTATTAACACTTTTGGCCACTTTATAATTAATAGTATGTGACTAAACACACAAAACAAACATGCTTTGTGTGACTAAATGTTACAAAAGGCCACACAAACATAAAATTTGTTAGATATAGGATTTCACAAACACATTAAACCATAACCATGTGGGGCGTTAACAATGTTTAGAGAGAGAAAGTTCTAGTGAGAGAAAGGAAGAGAGTTGAGAACTATGTGAAACCAAGAAAAATAGTATTGAAGCTCCAACCCTCTACCTTGGGAGGTAGAGGGTATTTATAGTTTCTTACAAACAAACGCCACCTACGGGCTGTGGATTAGGCATACAGTGGGTAAAGACCCGTCCGTCCTCCACGGTGATACATAACTAAATACTACTTAACATAAAATAAGCTGCGACTACGAGCTTTCAAACGATTACATATACTTGAGGTGACCGACTCTTTAATACCGGAATTTCTAATTCCTACGGTCTCCCCTAAGGAGGTCACCTCAAACACACATTAAAATTACATTGAATACAAACAGATATAACATTGAGATTGTTCTTGGATTCTTGTCCATGTTCTTTGTTACGTAGCTCGTAGTCTTTGATTCTTTATTATAGCATGTTTGTATAATGCGAGTGGAGGTCTTTAAGCGATCCACGTGATACCGAGATTTGAGCCGACTTTGAGATCATCACCACATTTAAATCTCGACTCAACCTTTGTGGTGTTGGTAATTAATGATGTTGTAACTTTTGGACCGACATGCTCACATTCGGATCATGATTTATTCTTATCGAGTAGCGGAAGCTTTCGTTGATTCATGACATTGGCGGCAGTAGCGAAGCATGGAGTGAAAATATCGAGTCATTGATGCACTTATCATGATTTCTTGAGAAATGAATGTATTGTGTGAGCATGCGGCTATGGATTGACCGCTCCATTCGATCACCGCAAACGTCGGGTCTGCATAAGGCAGTTAGCAATAAAGCGCACGAAAGTGTCTTTGATCACTTTCGATGAATTGAGGTACACGCCCATGGTTCCCGTTGATCGGTACAAATCACCGCCTGTGATAGGTATAATTCAAGAATTTCCTTGATGTGGTTTCGCAATGCTCTAGCCGTTCTTAAACCGGAGCTTTTCAAAGAAGACAACACGGAGTGAGTGAACCAGCGAATAGAGATTCACTGATTGATGAACAAGATTTGAAAAACAATCGTGTATAGCTCAATAGAAATTGTTTTTGCAATACAACGAAGTTTTAGTGAAAAATCATTTATCAATCATAAACACCTTTTGATTTGAAATAATTGTACACAGTCGATGTGCTAGAGAAAAGAGTTATTAAGCACACCAACCGGTTTTTCAAAGGCATCCGTCAATCCATTTTCTTGGACCTGGATTGATTCAATTTTGAATCGCTCCACTGATGAGGTCCATATGACACAATCAAGTCTTGGCAATACCATAAGGATAGTGCGTAGGACTCATAAGATATAATTTCACATTCCACATTGTGTGAAATAGTGAGTCTTCAAGAAATAAGTGTCCTAAAGAGATTAATTGATGATCTTGTGGCTCTAGACTCAATTTATGCATATTTTGGTTTCTGTGTGGGAGACTAGGAGAGGGTCTCCTTCTTCAATATCAACAATCTCTAAGAGAGTCGATAGATTATGTAGGTACCTCGTGAGAATGAAACAAGCCCTTTTAAGAGGAACTTGAGTAGCTTGGGAAGTTAGTGCGGTCGTCACCGGGTCCATGACGTCTTGTCTTCAATACCAGGTGTTACCTTAGTAACCACCAAGTAGCATATGAATTGAACCCGATTTACGCCTAAGGTTGAATTATTGGAGGGCTATTTCTTTTCACCCTTTTTCTCATTCAATTCGTTTTCATTCTTCAACCCCTTGATTGCTTACCGAGACTTCATAACTAGAACCTTGTTGGGTTTGTTCGAAGACTAGCTCAATCTCATCCGCACTCTTCCCATATCTCACTTTTCTCCTTTTTTCATCATACCTAAGGACTTCTACACTATCTAGTGGATTGTCCCTGGGTAGATCCCTCCGGTTCTGGTGAATCATGGGACTTCAACCTAACCTTATCAATCTTATATCACCATACATAAAGTAAAGTTGGTCGGTCTTTTTGGTATCATTCATCTGCCATTGGAACTAATTGAAAACCATTTGAAAGTCAATCAAGATACTTGTGATATAGAATCAAAGCATTTTGTATCTTAATTGTTTTGATATTTTAGAAATGCTCCCCCTCAACATATGCATAAAAATTTAGAATTTGTTTAGCACATGGAGGCAAGAGATCTTTGAAATCGTTAGATCGAGAATGAAAGGTCCAATCTTTTGATTAACATTTTCTAAAATGATCATCATCACTTCCTAATCAATTTGAGTAGATAAAACATTTTAAAGAAGGATGAGGTTTTCACAAGTTTGCTCCCCCTCAATATGTGCATAGATGTTTTAGAATATTTTGCACATGTTAGGAAAAGACTGCACATTGAGATAAATTGATCACGTTTCAAATATTTGTGGTTTAAGGTAGATGCTCCCCCTCAATGTGTGCATGGAAAATTTGAAATCGTTTGTCACTTGCGGGGAGGCAAACATACTAATCACTTATGAAATCATCTATCGAATTATCAGTTTACATCCAATTTAAATCGCAAATTCTCCCCCGATCACAATTATCAAATCATTTGAGAATCGTGATCTCAGTAGATTTAAATTGTTTTTGAAAGATTTTAAGGAGAATTGTGACTTGACTTTGAAAACATTTTATCTGATAAGGATCGAATTTTGAGACTTTAGACTCCAAAGATTTAAACATGCTTAAAAAAACTTATGAAAACAAACCATTGTTTGAAAAAATATACTTTTTAATTAAAAATCATTCTCCCCCTCAATCAATGACATATGTTGTTGATTGAGATAGATAGTTTTAACAACAGTTTAGTACAAATGATTTTCAAAAATTGAGCCCGAGTAATTTTTTTTTTTCAAAGTAATTCGCTTTCCTTGGATAGTGAGAATTTTAATATATTATAGAATCAGAGCATGAGATTTGAAAAACAAGATAAAGTATGGCTCTGTTCTTTCTTTTTAACACGGGTTACTATCTCGAAATGACAATAAACCACCATTTTTCTTCGCCTCTTTTTTTTTTTTTTTTTTTTTTTTTTTTTTTTTTTTTGAAAGACTATGTACATTCGATGAACATCTAAAGACCCGTGACATTCTTTGAATATCAAAACAAAGTCCGTAGATGATATCGAATCGAGAAAACATGATGAAAGACAATATTTTTGGTATTTTTCAAATTTTCTTTTTCTTGGTTTTATATTTTTCAATTTTGTTTTGTTGGTTTTATATTTTTGTATTTTGTTTTTTGAAAAGATATATACAAGAGATAGATGAAGATAGACCTTTACTCCTCGCCTTCCTCCCGAAGGCGTTTGAGCGTTACGGTTGAAGGCTTTTCAAGCCAAGTCGTGGAAGAATAAACTCAAACGTTCTCTTGGAAGAGCTTTGGTGAAGATGTCTCGCTAAGCGGTATTCGGTCCTTACAAAGTAAAGTTCCACCACACCGCTTTTCCACTTGTTCCCCGATGAAATGATGTCGAATGTCGATGTGCTTTGCTCTTGAGTGTTGTACGTCGTAGCATGAGAGAGCAATAGCACTTTTATTATCACAAGATGAGAGGATTTTGTTAAATTCAAAGCCATAGTCAGTTAATTGGGATCTCATCCATAGGATTTGAGCACAACAAGATGACATGCCTATGTATTCACCCTCAGAGAGAAATAGAAGTACTCATTTGCTTCTTTGAGGACCACTCACAAGCTTATCACCCAAAAACCGAGCACCTCCGGGCGTACTTGACGAGTATCTTGACATCCCGCATGATCAACATCGCATAGGTTGTTAGTGACATACCGGTGTCCTTCGGTACCGTAGTCCCATATTGATGGTTCCTTGGAGATACCGAAGACCCGTTAAACCGCTTCAAGGTGCTTTTAGTAGGCTTAGCCGGTATCTAGCACACATGCAAACAAATGAACAAGATGTCGGTCTACTAGGCGTGAGGTACATCGGGGATCCAATCATACTACGATATTTCGTTTGGTCTATCATGATCCCCGAGTGGTCCTCATCTAGTTTTGTACGCTCAATCATGGGAGTGTCAACGGTCACTAGAATCGAATCCAAATTTCTTTAAAATCTCATTTGCATATTTAGATTGATTTATGAAAATGCCTCCGGACTTTGTGAAATTTGTAATCCCAAGAAAAATGACATTTGTCCCATCATCGACATTTGAAATTTTGAACCCATTTCATTTGAAAACGGTCACACTCATTGGGGTCGATTGAGGCAAAGATAATATCATCAACATAAATTTGAACGTGAATTAAATGTTTGCCTCGACTTTACGGTGAATAATGTTGGATCAACTGCTCCTTTGCTAAATCTGGTAGATAGAAGAAACTTTGATAGCGATCATACCATGCCCTTGGAGCTTGCTTTAAACCATAAAGAGCCTTCCTCAAATGATAAACGTGAGTAGGATGCTCTTGATTCACAAATCCGCGGTTGGTCGACGAGATGACTTCTTTAAGATCTCCATTCGTAAATGCCGTCTTTACATCCATCCGATAGACTACCATGTTCTTACTAGCAAAGATTAGCCAAAAGATTCGATTGCCTCGATTCGAGCAACCGGAGCAAAATATTCTTCAAAGTCAATACCCTCCTCTTGACGGTATCCTTTAGCAACCAATCAAGCCTTGTTCTTTAAGACATCACCATGCTCATCAAGTTTCACTTTGAAGATCCATTTTAGAGCAATGATCATAGCACAATCAGAGCGGTACTAATTCCCATACATCAAGTCGATCAAACTCATGAATTTCTTCTTGCATGGCATTGAACCATTGTCTTCATTCATGGCAGCTTTAACATCTTTTGTTCGATCTTAGAGAGTACGGTGTTGAAGAAGCACCATAAGGCATCGGTTGCAAGTTGTTTCCGTGTTGATACAGAGACGAGAGGATTTCCAATGATGTTGTCTAATGGATGATCGTGAGTCCATTTTCTAAGGTGTTTATGTGGCGGTTGTTGAGGGATCGAGGTAGCGAGTCGATGTCTCCTAAAAAGATGGTTCGATGGCGATTCGTGAGCAAATATGTTTTCAAATGGAGCATCTTGTGAGTAGCAAAGGATTAACTTCATCATTGATGCGAAACAGTTCCATGATGTACATTAGAAGATTGATGATTTGTTGATGAGGCGAGAGATCGTGAAGGCGCTTCTTGACTTAATGATATTGAGGCGAGGATTGACTTCATTCTCGTGGATATGAGCAGCCTCTGTTGTGGGAATTGACAGTTCAATAACACTTGGCTCATAGAGTTCATCAAACATAGGATCAAACAATTTCTTTAAGTCATCCTCAGATAGAGGTACATATGGAGTTGTTGGAGAAGAATTTGGTACAAGGGATGAACCAATGGGACTGCTTTGAAGAGCGGGTCCTGAACTAGATTGTCCAGGAGCCATTTGACCGGTCAGCTCATCAAACGTAACGTGAATTGTTTCCATGATATCTCGGGTTCTCTTATTGTAGATTCGGTAACCTTTTCTGTTTGGTGCATAGCCAACAAATACTCCAATGTCTGCTTTGGCTCTCAGTTTTCCTAAATCTTGACCATCATTAGTTGGATAACATAAAGCACCAAACACACGAAGGTATGATAGATCAGGTTTTCGATTGTGGACAAGTTCGTATGGAGTCTTTCCATGAGATGTGTGAATTAGAGATCTATTTTGAGTGTAACAAGCAGTGGCAATAGCTTGACCTATAGAAACATTGGAACCTTTGAGTAAATCGGCATTGTCCTTGCAGCTTCTACAAGAGTTCGGTTTCGTCTTTCAACTACACCGCTCGCATTGAGGAGTTCGAGAACACTTCTTTGAGGACCGATTCCTACATTTTCATAAAATTCATTGAGTACTTTATTAACAAACTCGGTTCCATTGTCGGTTCGGACGATTCGAACTGCTTTTGTTGAGTCGATATGAAGTTGTTTAATGAGTTTAATGATGACATCCGAGTTTCGTCCTTTGTCCTCAAAAACTTAACCCAAGTGAATCAGAGTAGTCATCAACCACTACTAACACATATCTCTTCCCATTAATAGTTTGCACTCTCATTGGACCGCACAGATCCATATGAAGGGTATGAAGAACTTCCATTACGAGTTTGTGGGTTTTGGTTTGTGGGCATATTTCGTGCTTTTTCCCAATTGACAAGATGAGCAAAGATGATCTTTTTCATATTTTAACTGGGTAAGCCTCGACTAGATCCTTTCGGAAAGGTTGTTTATGGTACCAAAGTTCAAGTGATTGAGACGACGATGCCATAACCAAGACTTTGTTTTAGAAGCCTTTGACAACAAGCAGATTGGAGAGGACTTCATCATGTAATCGATAGATATGGTGTATAGGTTTGAACCTCGGGTACCTCTTAATAATTCTACACCATCAAGTTCTCTAACGAGACAAGTATGTTTTCTGAAAGCTACTTCTAGATCGGAATCACAGAATTGACCAACAGAGAACAGATTATGACCAAGACCTTCCACATAATATACCCTGGAGATAACACTTTTTCCAACAACATAATCTCCATAACCCTTAATAGCACCGAAATGATCATTCCCGAATCTAACTGTCCTGATGAATTTGCTCACGAAGTTCATGAGTCATGACGGTCTCCGTCATATGCTTGGAACGACTGAGTCCGGTACCACAGAATGATTTGAACGATCTGCGGCTCACGACAAGAATGGATAATCGGATATTTGGGATCCCCATGCAAGAATGGGTTCCATTTGGTTAGTAATGAATTGGAACACCCACATCGAAATAAAAACATCCATATCGGAAGTAGAAGCAATGGAATCATTAAGAATAGATGCGATCTTGGTGTCAGATTTGACCTATTCAAAGTATGTTCACTTCTTAAGGAATAGTTCTACCAAGAGGCATCCATTTTCTAGTGGGCATAGTCTTAGTAGTTTGAGGACAAACCGATTATTCTTATGACCAAAAGGTATCCAATAATAACATATCTTTATAAATGTTCTTCCTGTGGTTTCCCTTGTTTTCTAACAATCTTTCATCTTTGCCTTTTGGCCTTCTTTGCACGATTATTAGCATTAACAATTTTAACTGGGCATTTGACAGCATTAGACAAAGCATTCACACCACATTCATGATTAGCAATGTAATTCAAACAGACATCATTACAAGGTTTGCAAATAGTATCGAATTGAATTAATTACAAGACGCCTATGGCTAATACTAGAATCAACACGATTCATTTTATTTAACTCAAACTTAGTGTTCCTAGGGTGATCTTCTACTTTCTTCCAATGCACATTCTTAGCTTGCGAGATCCTATCATTCCTTGTATTGTCTTGAGACTTTGACCGCTTCGCTTTAATGTCCTTTGTTTACTCTGTAGAGGAATGGGAACATTAGTTGGTTTTGCTAATTTATGCATTTCTGTTTAGATGTCTTGGGATCCGAACTATTTGAAGGCACATTAGAGTTCATTCTCTTAACAGTAGAAGTGATGGGAGTTGAACTCCTAGAGGGCACATTCGAGTTCACATTCTTAGCACTAACAGATTTGGAATCTGAACTACTTGAAGGCACACTAAGGTTCACGTTCATAACATTTGACATTGAATGACTTGCATGCTTGGCATTAGGCATTGAACAAGGTAATTTATGCATTTCCTGTTTAGATGTGCTGGGATCTGAACTATTTGAAGGCACATTAGAGTTCATTCTCTTAACAGTAGAAGTGATGGGAGTTGAACTCCTAGAGGGCACATTCGAGTTCACATTCTTAGCACTAACAGATTTGGAATCTGAACTACTTGAAGGCACACTAAGGTTCACATTCATAACATTTGACATTGAATGACTTGCATGCTTGGCATTAGGCATTGAACAAGGTATCAAGGGATTGACTTGCTTACCTAAGGTTTTAGGGCATATTGTAATTAAGCATTCTAGAAGTTCTTGAGATCGTTTGGCATATAAGCATGCATGGCCAATTGCATTATCAAGTGGTTTCTCTAACTTATCCTCTTCTACAATCTCACGGAGACATTCTAGGTTGTCCTTAAGATATGAGAAATATGTTTGAATTGCCAGTTTGTTATTCCTAAGATGAGGAGGAACATATTTCACAGTCAAAGCATATTTATTACAAACATGTACCTTTGAAGCACCATTTTCCCCATTGGTCATTGGCATTTTCCCTTTTACCTGACTCTTCAGATTCTCAATTTCCTTTTGCAACGAGGTTATTTTTTCATTATTTTTGTTCCGAGTGACTTTAATTGACTCAAATAACTCATTGAAATGACGTTAAACCTTTTCATTTTCTTTTAGAAAACTCTCATTTTCCTTTTGTAAGGCATTAACCAAGTTTTGAAGATGAAAATTTTGAGAATTCGAGAATCTAAAGGAGGAGGCATTTGGGAACCGATCATATTGTTCTTTTCACCCTTTAATTGAGAGATTTGGGCTTTCAACTTTCGATCGTGTTACGGTGAGCTTGAATCGTTCGTCACGTTTGTTTAGTTCAAAAGCGCATCAAACTCGGAACATCCGAGGATATCTTGATGTTTGAGGTTTTAACATTTTCTTTAAGATGTTAATATTTTAGTTGCAAGTCAAAATGTTCAACTTCTAGCTTAGAAAAATGTTTTACCAAATTATCGTGATCATCATGTTCAATTTTATCACTTAGTTTAGTGTTTTTATTTCAAGCTCAATGACACGATCATGGGAGACTTTCAACATAACAGATAATTCATGAAATTGAGAAGCGATAATAGAGCAATTAGTAGCGAGATAAAACACATCTTGAGAGATACATTCGTAAATCATATTCTCATTTAAGGTATGCAAGTTCTTTCTCTCAATTTCATTATATTTTAATGCCCGCTCATAGTCACTAGCCTCAATTATCATTGCATCAAATTCCTTTTCCATTTCTTTAATGTCTAAATTCATTCCCTTTTAATACTTTCAAAATGATCTTTTAGTTGTTTAAAGAAAGGCATGACTTGGTTAAATAACATTCTTTGTTTGCTCAAACCCTTTCCCTTGAATACCAGGTGGGTGTGATCCTTTTCTTACAAGTTTTCTCAAAATCAACAAATAGTTGAAAAATAACATATTGATGATTAAGGTCTTGCTTTTAGTGGCAATAGTCTTGAACTAAATGCATTGGTGTATTGGGAGGATACACGTCATTGAAGGCATTTTCCTAAAGGGAGGGTTTGTTACAACAAGATTCTCTCGCTTTTGCTTATCTAAATCCTTTTCCGAACACTTGTTCGGGTGTTAACAACGTCTCGAGGCTTAAACATGTTCAAGGAAATCCAGTTCTCCTTCTTGTAATCATGGGGTGTGATATTTATTTTCTCTCTTTGCAATTAGGATCATCTAATTTCTTGTTCATCTTTTCCTAGTGACTTCATCGATTTCTTATCTTCCTCGGTGCACTCAACGCAACTAAGTTTCGTCTAGGTTTAAGGATTTCATTGCCATCATAAAGAACCTTATGAGCATTTCTAGCCTTTTTAATGACCTCGGATTTGGTTCCTCAACAAGGGAATGCTATGCTTATCGCTTAAGACTCTATGTTTAGTGATTAAGTGAGCGATCGAATGGTATTTCCTTGTACGCACAACTTATTTTCAAGCTTGTTTTCAAGGTTTTAGATTAGAAAAATTATTCAAAAGTTTTGATTCCTTAGCATGAATTCTTGCTTAAGCATTTTAACATTTTCTTGAAGTTCTTGTTTTTGCTTAGCGCTTTAGAAAGCTTTTCTTGTAAGGAGTTTAACTCTTGTTTTAATACTTCTTCTCTAAACCTACTTTTTCTAATAGTTATGCGCATTTAGTCATCCATCTCCCGCTACGGGTGGTCAACTCAAACTTAGCACGTTGTTCATAAATAGCAACACGTTCTTTATAAGCATTTAGCTCGAAGTAATGAATCATCGAGGGCACATGCGGTGTATTCATCAAAATCATAGTCATTGTTGATGCAGAAGATGCATCACTTGGTACAACTTCACTTTCACTTTGTTTCACATATTGATCATATGGGACAACATTGATATTCCCATATTTTCAATATTTGATTCAATAGTTTCGATTGTTTGTACTTTGTCATGCATCTTTGCACATCGACATCATCGTATAGTTTTAGTACCTCCGAGATGAGTTTGTCTTTGGATGGGCCAGCATTTGGTGAAGATGAGACCTTAGGAGAAACCATTGGAGAAATGCTAGCCATAAAAATTGTATGTGCAGAGGTCCATCATCCACATCAGTCGTATGCATCACAATCGGCGACTTGAAAGGCATTCGATGATTGTGACCTATCTCTGAATTGGTCGCTCATCCACATCGCATCATAGGTCTTGGCATTGCCCTCGCCGAAACAACAACTCTTCTTCATCCAAAGCGCACCATTATCCCGAGCTTGCACAAGCAACATCTTATCTCAAGTATTCGCATTCTCGTGGACGTTTTGGAGATGTGCAATTCCTAGCAATGTGTCCTTCACCACCACGCTTGTAGCATTTGATTGGCTTCGCTTAACCACGGTTTCTATTCCTTCCCTATTTTGATTTGCAAAGATAACCTCTACCACTTGTCACACCTCGCCGGAGGCGGAAACACGAGGTGTAACGGAGGAACATAAGCACAAGATAATAGAACATACCAACGTTAATATTTAAAAGAAAGAGTACACCATTACAATACCGGTTTAGTCATCGGCAAATATATTACAAGTTTAGTTCCCAAAATATTGCATTCTAATACATAATGATTTGTAGTGACAAGTGAAAACTTCATTATGCAAGACACAGTAGAAAAGCTTACTAACGATCACCGAAATGCATGAGAGAAAAGCGGGTCAACTATGAAAATAGTTGGTGAGTAAACACGTTTAGCAAAATAAGAAAACTCGTAAGAAATATTCAAAGCTTTCGGTCAACGAAAATGGTCCACAAAGCAAAGGCATTGTAAATCCACTCAGTTCCAAGTTCCGCCCATACAAAACTTGCAACCTGTGTATTCACAACCCATTGCACAAAAGATAGCGTATGATGTAGTCAAGTATAAGCGGTCATAATAGTTCACAATATAGTACAACGAATATAATAGTTCAGGGATACTCCTGAAGAAACCAAATTATACTGGGTGCCACTACCCAAAGTTATGTTGGGTGCCTCTTCCCAAAGATATACTGGGTGCCTCTTCCCAAAGATATACTGGGTGCCTCTTCCCAAAGATACGCTCGAACACGGGAGACTTTATAGTGATGCTCGAACATGGGAGACTTTATAGTGATGCTCGAACATGGGAGACTTTATAGTGATGCTCGAACATGGGAGACTTTAGGTCAAGGTCATAACATGTACGGTTCAATAAGTTCAAGTCAAAAGAGTTCACAAAAGTAAGAATCAATTTAATTCAAGTATGGTTCATGCATTCAGCCCCAAAATATAGTAAAACGGTAAAAAGGGGGTGTGATTACTCACTTGATGAATAGATGCGATGACAAAAGTGGTTACACCGAAATGTAGCGTGAATCTCGTAACTGACCTATTATGAATGATATGATATGCAATAAGTCATAATGTAATGTTATGCACGCAATTCGGATGTTATTTATACCACTTATGAGTTTTTGAAAATAATATTCTTCGTCGAAAAATACTCTTTTGACGTCTTGACCATTCTTAAATTACTTTACAAGTATTTACGTCAAAATGTCATCCTACAATAGTTTCGTAATGTTTTATAGTGAAATTATCACTTTTCGTCCGTAAAATAAAGTCTCGGGAATTTCGTGGAATTGACAAAAATGGCTTCGAAAAACTAGTCGTAAAATGGTGTACGTCGATCGTTAGGAAACGAATTCAACAGTTTTAGAAAGTTTGTATCGAAATCTAAAAGTTTCAGTTCAGGAGTTTTCGACATAAAGGTCTCGAACATAAAGATAATAAGGGCTAATGATGGTGATTTTGTCTAATTGTTATGTAAAAAGTGAGTTTCGGCCAAGTTTGAGCAACCGTAATTAATTTATTAAAACTCCGCTATACAAACGGTTGATTGTTTTGAAAAATATGCTAGGTGATCTTGATTTTATTAGAAGACATTTCGTTCCAAAAAGTTCCACATCATAGTTAAAAATAGCCCTCAACATGGTCGTTTTAGTTACCGTAATACTTGTCTCGTAAAAATAATATAGTTTTTCGAAAATAATAGTTACTGACAATTTTATGAAAACGTGTATATCTTAGTCGTTTCAAATCCGTTTTCTACATATTATCGTCCTTAGCTTCGTATCAAAGTATACTAATATATTTTTGATAAGTCGAAATAATTTGTGAAGCTTAAGGCTCGTTTTTACTCGAATAAAACAATAATAGGTTCTTTGAAATTTCGGTAAAAATATATTTCGTCGTCAAACTTTAAAATTCATAACTTCTTCGTTATAACTCGCTTTTATCCGTTCAAGCTGCCACGGATTCGTTTTAAAGTATATTTTCTAAATATCAAGGCCAAAATTTCGTGCTCACTGTCGATTTTCCAGAAAAATAAAATAAGGACAGAACACATTTTATACTTATCGAAAATAGTTTTCTCGTACTAACCTATTCCAATCCCTTCAAATCAACTCCAAAGCTAATCTAATCCTACCATACACCTTCTTAGGGTGTCATGGGTTCCTAGACATCATCAAGACCAACATATACCAAGGGGATAATTATAGGGCGACCTTATATATATATAACACTAAAATCATGTAAAATGGTATAAACAACACAAGTCTTGCATGTTTGCTCCAAAATGAAGAGATAAGTATAAAATGAAGATGAAATATGTAAAATGATAGAAATATGCTTACAAGTATTATGATGAGGTGCAAAGAACCAAGGTTAGCCTAAACACTCTAGGTTTTTATTTCAAAACTTTATAAAAAGTGTGATTCTAGATTGTTTATGCTTGAAAAAAAATGATGATCCCTTGCTACTCTTGAATGTGGCCGGTTTTTGGTGAAGAGAAACAAAGAGAGAAAGTTGATTTTTATTGACTTGTGAATTATTGAATTGAAATGAATGAATGAAGACTTTTAAGTATGTATAGATCTATACATAAAGAATCTACCAACTATGATACATCCCCCCCCCTTGGGCCGGTTTCTAAGGGGAAATGTTTCCCAATTATATATATATGTATTTTTTTACTTGTATGTACTTGATAAAAAAATGTGTAAGTAGATATTATGAAATAATAACTTGTAAGGTAAATGGTAGTTTTTAGGTAAAAGAAATTTTTAATAGATCAAAGTAAAGTATAATGAGATCATAAAATTGTAAAATACATTCCTTGTAAAATTTGAGTGATAAAATAATTATCGTGTAGTTTTAAGAAACACGTCGTAATAATATAAATTTAACGATTTATATACCAAATAGATTTAGAACACTAGGTAAACTCAAAATATAGTTTTTATAAACTAAATGTAAATATAAAAATATGTCGGGATCATTTTTAGAAGTAACGGATTAAATATTCAAAATAATAACTCACGCGATAACGTTTATTTAATATAAAATTCACGCGTTTAATGTGAAATGTAAAGTCATGAATGAACCGTTATGAAATGATGAATATGGAGTATGAGAAATGACCGGAAAATGAGAATTGTGACATTCTTCCCATGTCAGCAGAATCACGTCCTCGTGATTCGATTAATGATACTATGGTCCGAACCTCGACAAGAGTTCTAAAAGTTCATGCTCGTACGAATAGTTTAAGTGATCATATCAATGCCCATGCGTACCGGTTCCCCATTCAACTAAGTACGTGCCCGTGATTAGATTTGATTGGGTAAACTTACCCAATATCGAACGTAGCCCTCAAAAGACCTTTAGATAGTGACTTGAGTAAACTTGTTTCTTAGCTCGACTTTCGCAACTCATCAAACAAGAAGCGTCACTAGATCAAGCTAGAAACAAGTCTTTTGAATGTAGTCTTTGAAAGATTCGCTCGATATTCGATTTGCTTACACAAATCAAATCAAATCAACAAAATATATAACAACTAAGGTCGATATCAATAGGTCTCAAATTAATCAAGGTCGTGAGCGTGGTAAGAATTGGAAGGAAGTTATGCACTCAAAATCATGTTGCACGTAAATAAAGCGGTTGTTCAAAGGAATGTACCGTTCGCGTTGCGGGCTTCCTCGGTACCGGATAGAATGCTCGACCACGCATGGGGAATTTCAATGTTACGCTCTTGTGGGCCTTCTAATGCCAACGCCGAGTTTGGACGATTACCTCCTTGATTGGGAGTTCTTTTGACTTTGGACGGTATTGCGAAGGTGATATAGACTTCACACTCGTAACATGCTTTTCTCTCCTTGATTCCCGCCTGTTTGAGCAATTTCGTGAAGTGGCCGTCTGTCCACATTTGTCGCACCTTGGCGATCTCCTAAGTGATGATAATTACATCGAGTGCACAAAGGATGTGGACTGCATATCCTTTGCGCCTCTGGTGGTCGCCCATAGTTACGGGTTATTCGGCGCCTCTTGTTTTCTTGATTACGGTCTCGGTTTCCTGGTGATCCTCCCGCCGCTTTCGTCCATTGTCGTTTGCTTTTGTTAGTTCTCCGGACACGATCACATCATTTGTCAAGCGATCGCCATACTCACGTGACTTGCGAGTGGTTGGGTTTGATGAGTGGCGTCCCTCCTAATTTCCGATATCAATCCCCATATATATCGGTCAATCAACTTCTCACGGTGGAAACCATGTGAGGAACCATCCTAGTTAACTCGTGGAAGCGGATCGTGTACTTGTCGATCTCTACTCCAACCATCAAGTGATTCCAAAATTCCGCTTCTAGCTCGCACTTCATCTTTTCTGCGGTACTCATCGGTTAGTAGTTTCTTAAATGCTTCCCAAGATAACGATTTGCAGCCCCTCTTCCTCTAGTCGCAATTGGTTGTTCCACCGGTCGATGCTCGACCACGTAGTAGACCCAACAGAGAACTCAACCTTGTTTCCTTTAGTACATTTCGTGATACTAAGTTTCGACTCAACATTCTCGAACCGAGTTAGCGATCCAATGGCACCCTCGGTACCATGAAATTCCATTGGCTTGCATGTCATGAAAGTTTTGTAGGTCGCATCCTTGACCGGCGTTTGAAGTACCTTCTCCGTTGTTGGTTCGTCTAGCATCGAGATGTGTTATAATTTGGGTGAGTAGATCCGCTATTCCGCAGCGTTGTTGTCCGGATTGTCATTGTTGTTTGGGTTGCCGTTGTTGTTACCTCACGGCGTGTGTTTCTTGCACCATGATCCTCTGAGAGGACCAAAACATCGGGTTGAGTAAGCGACATTCTAACGAAGTCGGATGAGGTGCGAGCGGTGGTAATGTGTTATAGTGATCGAAACATGGAGGAGCAGAGACATGCTATGTCTAACAAGTCGAAAGATGGAAAGAGAAGATATGAACAAGGTGCGGTAATGTAGACGTGAGCGTAAAACATGCTATGTATACCCACCGACCAATGCAACTTGGTGACCGGACTCAAAAGACTCGACTAAACATGATTTAAATTTACCTTTCTTATCATTGCATGGTTCTTCATAAATTAGACATAGTTGATCGGGCTATGTATAATTTATGATTAACGATGCAACGATAGGACTAGATGACTCGGATGATGTTCAATGTTTAATAAAATAAAATAAAATTTTTCCGGTTATATTTGTGATTTTTATTTTTGAAAAATCGACATTCTCTATAACCTTTGGCTCTGGTACCAATCTGTCACACCTCCGGAGGCGGAAACACGAGTGTAACGGAGGAACATAAGCACAAGATAATAGAACATACCAACGTTAATATTTAAAAGAAAGAGTACACCATTACAATACCGGTTTAGCCGTCATCGGCAAATATATTACAAGTTTAGTTCCCAAAATATTGCATTCTAATACATAATGATTTGTAGTGACAAGTGAAAACTTCATTATGCAAGACACAGTAGAAAAAGCTTACTAACGATCACACGAAATGCATGAGAGAAAAACGGTCAACTATGAAAATAGTTGGTGAGTAAACACGTTTAGCAAAATAAGAAAACTCGTAAGAAATATTCAAAGCTTTCGGTCAACGAAAATGGTCCACAAAGCAAAGGCATTGTAAATCCACTCGGTTCAAGTTCGCCCATACAAAACTTGCAACTGTGTATTCACAACCCATTGCACAAAAGATAGCGTATGATGTAGTCAAGTATAAGCGGTCATAATAGTTCACAATATAGTACAACGAATATAATAGTTCGAGGATACTCGAAGAAACCAAATTATCTTGGGTGCCACTACCCAAAGTTATGTTGGGTGCCTCTTCCCAAAGATATCTGGTGCCTCTTCCCAAAGATATCTTGGTGCCTCTTCCCAAAGATACGCTCCGAACACGGGAGACTTTATAGTGATGCTCCGAACATGGGAGACTTTATAGTGATGCTCCGAACATGGGAGACTTTATAGTGATGCTCCGAACATGGGAGACTTTAGGTCAAGGTCATAACATGTACGGTTCAATAAGTTCAAGTCAAAAGAGTTCACAAAAGTAAGAATCAATTTAATTCAAGTATGGTTCATGCATTGACCCCAAAATATAGTAAAGCGGTAAAAGGGGTGTGATTACTCACTTGATGAATAGATGCGATGACAAAGTGGTTACACGAAATGTAGCGTGAATCTCAGAATCGACCTATTATGAATGATATGATATGCAATAAGTCATAATGTAATGTTATGCACGCAATTCGGATGTTATGTATACCACTTATGAGTTTTGAAAATAATATTCTTCGTCGAAAAATACTCTTTGACGTCTTGACCATTCTTAAATTACTTTACAAGTATTTACGTCAAAATGTCATCCTACAATAGTTTCGTAATGTTTTATAGTGAAATTATCACTTTTCGTCAGTAAAATAAAGTCGTCGGAAATTTCGTGAAATTGACAAAATGGCTTCAAAAACTAGTCGTAAAATGGTGTACGTCGATCGTTAGGAAAGCGAATTCAACGATTTTAGAAAGTTTGTATCGAAATCTAAAAGTTTCGGTTCAGAGTTTTTCGACATAAAGGTCTCGAACATAAAGATAATAAGGGCTAATGATGGTGATTTTGTCTAATTGTTGTGTAAAAGTGAGTTTCGCCAAGTTTGAGCAACCGTAATTAATTTATTAAAACTCCGCTATACAAGCGGTTGATTGTTTTGAAAAATATGCTAGGTGATCTTGATTTTATTAGAAGACATTTCGTTCCAAAAGTTCCACATCATAGTTAAAATAGCCCTCAACATGGTCGTTTTAGTTACCGTAATACTTGTCTCGTAAAAAATAATATAGTTTTTCGAAAATAATAGTTACGGCAATTTTATGAAACGTGTATATCTTAGTCGTTTCAAATCCGTTTTCTACGTATTATACGTCCTTAGCTTCGTATCAAAGTATACTAATATATTTTTGATAAGTCGAAATAATTTGTGAAGCTTAAGGCTCGTTTTTACTCGAATAAAACAATAATAGGTTCTGAAATTTCGGAAAAATATATTTCGTCGTCAAACTTTAAAAATTCATAACTTCTTCGTTATAACTCCGTTTTATCCGTTCAAGCGCCACGGATTCGTTTTAAAGTATATTTTCTAATTATCAAGGCCAAAATTTCGTGCCTACTGTCGGATTTTCGAGAAAAATAAAATAAGGACAGAACACATTTTATACTTATCGAAAATAGTTTTCGTACTAAACCTATTCCAATCCCTTCAAATCAACTCCAAAGCTAATCTAATCCTACCATACACCTTCTTAGGGTGTCATGGGTTCCTAGACATCATCAAGACCAACATATACCAAGGGATAATTATAGGATGACCTTATATATATATAACACTAAAAATCATGTAAAAATGGTATAAACAACACAAGTCTTGCATGTTTGCTCCAAAAATGAAGAGATAAGTATAAAATGAAGATGAAATATGTAAAATGATAGAAATATGCTTACAAGTATTATGATGAGGTGCAAAGAACCAAGGTTAGCCTAAACACTCTAGGTTTTTATTTCAAAACCTTATAAAGAGTGTGATTCTAGATTGTTTATGCTTGAAAAAAAAATGATGATCCCTTGCTACTCTTGAATGTGGCCGGTTTTTGGTGAAGAGAAACAAAGAGAGAAAGTTGATTTTTATTGACTTGTGAATTATTGAATTGAAATGAATGAATGAAGACTTTTAAGTATGTATAGATCTATACATAAAGAATCTACCAACTATGATACATCCCCCCCCCCCCTTGGGCCGGTTTCTAAGGGGAAATGTTTCCCAATTATATATTTTATTTTTTTTTACTTGTATGTACTTGATAAAAAAATGTGTAAGTAGATATTATGAAATAATAACTTGTAAGGTAAATGGTAGTTTTTAGGTAAAAGAAATTTTTAATAGATCAAAGTAAAGTATAATGAGATCATAAAAATTGTAAAAATACATTCCTTGTAAAATTTGAGTGATAAAATAATTATCGTGTAGTTTTTAAGAAACACGTCGTAATAATATAAATTTAACGATTTATATACCAAATAGATTTAGAACACTAGGTAAACTCAAAATATAGTTTTTATAAACTAAATGTAAATATAAAAATATGTCGGGATCATTTTTAGAAGTAACGGATTAAATATTCAAAATAATAACTCACGCGATAACGTTTATTTAATATAAAATTCAGCGTTTAATGTGAAATGTAAAGTCATGAATGAACCGTTATGAAATGATGAATATGGAGTATGAGAAATGACCGGAAAATGAGAATTGTGACACGCTCCACCTCTTGCTTGTTCGATCGCCTTTCTTGAACTGCTACACCATAACCTTCCATCTCTCGGCGGTGGCTTGATTGTGTGGATTGGATGCGATTACGAGATTGTTGTTGGTGTGTGGAAGAGAGTTCATGTTTTGACTAATCGGAAGAGTCAATTGATTAATGAAGTTTCCACGTGTGCATCAAAGATCGACTTGTTTGAACATAGGATCGGGAATGAGTTTGTGATTACCATTACCCATAGGTATGACTTGTGAGGCTTTGGTTGTGATTCGATGTTTCAAGAGAAAGCGGTTGAATCATTCGATGAGCTTGTCTCTCCTGGTTGGTTTTGAACCGATTAAGAATCCTTTTTCAAACATGGCATGTCTCTCATTCGAAGGAGGAAGGCATAGAGTTGCTCATAGTTTGTATTCTTCAACCCTTTGGTTAGCTTTTTAAGTGACAAACTTGTGCCATTCAGATTCATGTTGTTCACAAACTTTGAGTTCGGTGAATGTTTGGCATGGTCATTCTAATGTTCCTTATGTCATTAACAAGTTTGTGGAATCTCACATAATACTCATAGACACTCTCATCCGGTTTCATCTTGAAGTGCTCAAATTTATCATAGAGTTGTGATTTCTCATCTTATAGTTAATTGAACACGAGAGAAGCATCTTGACATTATCCCATACGCCTTTGCTTGATGTTGTGATTGATCGACTTGTAGATATCTTTTGGAAGACCTTGAAGTACGATGTTAGAAGCCCCGATATCGACATCGAATCTCTTTTCTCCTTATCATCGAGCTCATCATATGTCTTTGATCCGTCTATTCCATAGATCATTGTTCCATCTTCACCGTATCAATTAAGTCTCTAGTAGTCTCAACCCGATCATCCTTCATCAATCGATTTGAGAATGTTGACTCCATTATCCTTTCCAAGACAATACAATCGATTCTTTGAGCCCAAGAGTCGTAGTCGATTACGTCAAGCATAGGTGGACGAGTATCGACCCTGCTGAACGCCCTCGCCTACGGAAGAAACAATAGTAGGAACGATGTTTGCCATGATTACAAGTTCTACGGGATTTTACAACTCTTTGATTAAACCGGGAAATTGATTCTTTCACGGGATTTTACTAAACCAAAAGAACAACCGTAAGAATGTATCACGAAGAAGTGACAAGTCTAAAATTAGACAAGTAGTAAAACACACAACTCGCTTAGTTGTCAACTCGCTAAACACCCAATTCGCTCAAGGAGACAACTCGCTTAAGGGATCAACTCGCTAAATAGCCAAGTCGCTTTAGCATCAACTCGCAACACAGTCAACATGCTTAACAGCTCGCAACACAATCAACTCGCTTGAACACCAAGTCGCTTGAATTAACTCGCTAGTTTTAAACTCGCTTAATAGCTAAGTCGCTTTAGATCTCAAGTCGCTTAAAGAAACAACTCGCTTAGAACCCAACTCGCATAAAAATCAACTCGCTAAACATTTAAGTCGCATGAACCAACTCGCATCCAATAACAAAGCAACTCGCTTTGAAGAAAAAGCTATCCGAGACACAACTCGCTTCGTACAAACTTAAAAAATAACCACTTTATCAATCAAAAACAACCAAACCACAATGATTTAAGCCTTCCAATTCAAAACATAAACACATATGATGATCCTAAACACAAAATTACAAGCAAAATTCAAACTTTAACACTAGAATTTGTCCAAATGTATCAAACTCTCCTAAACCTTTAATACCCCAAAAACCTTATGAAATCCACCAAAACAATAAGCATGAACGATGAGTGATCAAACCATTGCTCTTGATACCAATTTTTAGATATAGGATTTCACAAACACATTAAACCATAACCATGTGGGGCGTTAACAATGTTTAGAGAGAAAGTTCTAGTGAGAGAAAGGAAGAGAGTTGGGAACTATGTGAAACAAAGAAAATAGTATTGAAGCTCAACCCTACCTTGGGAGGTAGAGGGTATTTATAGTTTCTTACAAACAAACGCCACCTACGGGGCATGGATCGGGCATACGGTGGGTAAAGACCCGTCCGTCCTCCACGGTGATACATAACTAAATACTACTTAACATAAAATAACTGCGACTACGAGCTTTCAAACGATTACATATACTTGAGGTGACCGACTCATTAATACATGGAATTTCTAATTCCTAACAAAATTCAAGTGGCCATTGGATGATCAATAGTCATACAAAAGACATATTTCTTCACCTTAAAACACCATATGGTCACACTTATTAACACTTTTGGCCACTTTATGCTTAACTGTATGTGACTAAATACCCAAAACAAACATGCTTTGTGTGACTAAATGCTAGAAAAGGCCACACAGACATAAAATTAATGTGGCCATTGGATGAGCAATAGTCATACAAAACACACATTTCTTCACTTAAAACACAATATGGTCACACTTATTAACACTTTTGGCCACTTTATGATTAATTGTATGTGACTAAATACCCAAAAGAAACATGCTTTGTGTGACTAAATGTTAAAAAGGCTACACAAACATAAAATTCAAGTGGCCATTGGATGGTCAATAGTCACACAAAACACACATTTCTTCACTTTAAACACCATACGGTCACACTTATTAACACTCTTAGCCACTTTATAGTTAATTGTATGTGACTAAATACCCAAAACAAACGTGCTTTGTGTGACTAAATGTTAGAAAAGGCCACACAAACATAAAATTCATGTGGCCATTGGATGATTAATAGTCACTCAAAATACATGTTTCTTCACTTTAAACACCATATGGTCACACTTATTAACACTTTTAGCCACTTTATGATTAATTGTATGTGACTAAATACCCAAAACAAACATTCTTTGTGTGACTAAATTTTAGAAAGGCCACACACACATAAATTTGATGTGGCCATTGGATGATCAATAGTCACATAAAATACACATTTCTTCAATTTAACACCATATGTTCACACTTATTAACACTTTTGGTCACTTTATGATTAATTGTATGTGACTAAATACATAAAACAAACATGCTTTGTTTGACTCAATGTTACAAAAGGCCACACAAACATAAAATTCAAGTGGCCATTGGATGATCAATAGTCACACAAAAGACATATTTCTTCACCTTAAAACACCATATGGTCACACTTATTAACAATTTTAGCCACTTTATGATTAATTGTATGTGACTAAATACCCAAAACAAACATTCTTTGTGTGACTAAATGTTAGAAAGGTCACACACACATAAATTTAATGTGGCCATTGGATGATCAATAGTCACACAAAATACACATTTCTTCACTTTAACACCGTATGGTCACACTTATTAACACTTTTGGCCACTTTATGATTAATTGTATGTGACTAAATACACAAAACAAACATGCTTTGTGTGACTAAATGTTACAAAAGGCCACACAAACATAAACGTCAAGTGGCCATTGGATGATCAATAGTCACACAAAAGACATATTTCTTCACCTTAAAACACCATATGGTCAAACTTATTAACATTTTTGGCAACTTTAAGCTTAATTGTATATGACTAAATACACAAAACAAACATGCTTTGTGTGACTAAATGTTAGAAAAGGCCACACAAACATAAAATTAATGTGGCCATTAGATGAGCAATAGTTACACAAAACACACATTTCTTCACTTAAAACGCCATATGGTCACACTTATTAACACTTTTGGCCACTTTATGATTAATTGTATGTGACTAAATACCCAAAGGAAACATGTTTTGTGTGACTAAATGTTAGAAAAGTCCACACAAACATAAAATTCAAGTGGCCATTGGATGATCAATAGTCACACAAAACACACATTTCTTCACTTTAAACACCATATGGTCACACTTATTAACACTTTTAGCCACTTTATGGTTAACTGTATGTGACTAAATACCCAAAATAAACATGCTTTGTATGACTAAATGTTAGAAAAGGCCACACAAACATAAAATTCATGTGGCTATTGGATGATCAATAGTCACTCAAAATACATGTTTCTTCACTTTAAACACCATATGGTCACACTTATTAACACTTTTAGCCACTTCATGATTAATTGTATGTGACTAAATACCCAAAACAAACATTCTTTGTGTGACTAAATGTTAGAAAGGCCACACACACATAAATTTAATGTGGCCATTGGATGATCAATAGTCACACAAAATACACATTTCTTCACTTTAACACCATATGATCACACTTATTAACACTTTCGGACACTTTATGATTAATTGTATGTGACTAAATACACAAAACAAACATGCTTTGTGTGACTAAATGTTACAAAAGGCCACACAAACATAAAATTCAAGTGGCCATTTGATGATCCATAATCACACAAACAACATATTTCTTCACCTTAAAACACCATATGGTCACACTTATTAACACTTTTGGGCACTTTATGCTTAATTGTATATGACTAAATACACAAAACAAACATGCTTTGTGTGACTAAATGTTAGAAAAGGCCAAACACACATAAAATTAATGTGGCCATTGGATGAGAAATAATCACACAAAACACACATTTCTTCACTTAAAACACCATATGGTCACACTTATTAACACTTTTGGCCACTTTATGATTAATTGTATGTGACTAAATACACAAAACAAACATGCTTTGTGTGACTAAATGTTACAAAAGGCCACACAAACATAAAATTCAAGTGGCCATTTGATAATCAATAATCACGCAAAAGACATATTTCTTCACCTTAAAACACCATATTGTCACACTTATTAACACTTTTGGCCACTTTATGCTTAATTGTATATGACTAAATACACAAAACAAACATGCTTTGTGTGACTAAATGTTAGAAAAGGCCACACAAACATAAAATTAATGTGGCCATTGGATGAGAAATAATCACACAAAACACACATTTCTTCACTTAAAACACCATATGGTCACACTTATTAACACTTTTGGCCACTTTATGATTAATTGTATGTGACTAAATACCCAAAAGAAACATGCTTTGTGTGACTAAATGTTAGAAAAGGCCACACAAACATAAAATTCAACTGGCCATTGGATGATCAATAGTCACACAAAACACACATTTCTTCACTTTAAACACCATATGGTCACATTTATTAACCCTTTTAGCCACTTTATGGTTAACTGTATGTGACTAAATACCCAAAACAAACATGCTTTGTGTGACTAAATGTTAGAAAAGGCCACACAAACATAAAATTCATGTGGCCATTGGATGATCAATAGTCACACAAAAGACATATTTCTTCACCTTAAAACACCATATGGTCACACTTATTAACACTTTTAGCCACTTTATGATTAATTGTACTTGACTAAATACCTAAAACTAACATTCTTTGTGTGACTAAATGTTAGAAAGGCCACACACACATAAATTTAATTTGGCCATTGGATGATCAATAGTCACACAAAATACACATTTCTTCACTTTAACACCATATGGTCACACTTATTAACACTTTTGGCGACTTTATGATTAATTGTATGTGACTAAATACACAAAACAAACATGCTTTATGTGACTAAATGTTACAAAAGGCCACACAAACATAAAATTCAAGTGGCCATTGGATGAACAATAGTCACACAAAAGAGATATTTCTTCACCTTAAAACACCATATGGTCACACTTATTAACACTTTTGGCCACTTTATGCTTAATTGTATATGACTAAATACACAAAACAAACATGCTTTGTGTGACTAAATGTTAGAAAAGGCCACACTAACATAAAATTAATGTGGCCATTGGATGAGCAATAGTCACACAAAACACACATTTCTTCACTTAAAACACCATATGGTCACACTTATTAACACTTTTGGCACTTTATGATTAATTGTATGTGACTAAATACCCAAAAGAAACATGCTTTGTGTGACTAAATATTAGAAAAGGCCACACAAACATAAAATTCAAGTGGCCATTGGATGATCAATAGTCACACAAAACATACATTTCTTCACTTTAAACACCATATGGTCACACTTATTAACACTTTTAGCCACTTTATGGTTAATCAGATGTGACTAAATACCCAAAACAAACATGCTTTGTGTGACTAAATGTTAGAAAAGGCCACACAAACATAAAATTCATGTGGCCATTGGATGATCAATAGTCACTCAAAATACACGTTTCTTCACTTTAAACACCATATGGTCACACTTATTAACACTTTTAGCCACTTTATGATTAATTGTATGTGACTAAATACCCAAAAGAAACATGCTTTGTGTGACTAAATGTTAGAAAGGCCACACACACATAAATTTAATGTGGCCATTTGATGATTAATAGTCACATAAAAATACACATTTCTTCACTTTAACACCATATGGTCACACTTATTAACACTTTTAGCCACTTTATGGTTAATTGTATGTGACTAAATACACAAAACAAACATGCTTTGTGTGACTAAATGTTACAAAAGGGCACACAAACATCAAATTCAAGTGGCCATTGGATGATCAATAGTCACACCAAAGACATATTTCTTCTCTTAAAACACCATATGGTCACACTTATTAACACTTATGGCCATTTTATGGTTAACTGTATGTGACTAAATACGCAAAAGAAACATGCTTTATGTGACTATACAGTGTTTATGGTCACTAATACGGTTTAATCCAACAAAATTTGTACCTAATTAGTCACACATGTTACGGTTTTGGTTACTATTTTGCAATAGAGACTAAAAAAAAGTCAAACACGTGACCATAGAGTACGTATGGTCGCGCGACCTTTAGTCACACATGGTCGAAAAATCATGAGTGACTATATGTATATCGTCACACATATTTGGTATAGCCAAATCCACTTTTTGTTCTAGTGTTGGGAGGTAGAGGATATTTATAGTATCTTACATAAACGCCACCTACGGGCTGTGGATCAGGCATACAATGGGTAAAGACCCGTCCGTCCTCTACGGTGTTACTTAACTAAATACTACCTAACATTAAATAACTACGACTACTAGCTTTCTAACGATTACATATACTTGAGGTGACTGACACTTTAATAACTGGATTTACTAAATCCTAACAAAGAGGCTTGCCCAGATTGAAGTATGGAAAAGATCATCTGTGTTCGTCATGCCAATTGGAAAAAAGCAAGAAATACCCCCATAAACCTAAACCTGCAAACTCAGTTATGGAAGTTCTTCATACTCTTCATATGGATTTGTGCGGACCCATGAGAGTGCAAACTATAAATGGGAAGAAATATGTACTTGTCGTGGTTGATGATTATTCTTGGTTTACTTGGGTTAAGTTTTTCAGGTCAAAGGATGAAACTCCAGATGTCATCATCAAACTTATTAAACAGCTGCAGGTTTGACTTAATAAAACTGTCAGAATTATTCGAACAGATAATGGAACTAAATTTGTTAACAAAGAACTAATTCAGTTCTATGAAAGCATTGAAATCAGCCAAGGTTGTAAAAATCGTCAGGCGCTAGTGAGGTGGTCGGGTAGGGCCTAGCGATTAATCGGTTGGTGGGGATTAATCGGATTAGAATTTTTATGCGCAAAATTGTAATTTTAGATATTGTATTATATTATATGTATGAGATAAGCATAGTGCATCAAAGTTCAAATATTTTAAGTGTTCAAATATAAACATAATACATATTTCTTCAAAGTTCAAAGTCAAACATATATATTACTCAGTTTGTTGACCATTTTTAAGTGAGCTTTGACCGACTTTGTTCGATTAATCGGTTTGTTGACCGACTTTTATGTAGTTTTGTCTGATTTTTAAGCGATTTTGTCCGATTAGACCGATTTTGTCCGATAAATCAGTTTGTTGACCGATTTTTAAGCGATCTTTGACCAAACCGATTATGATAAATCAAGGCGCTTCTTGAGCGATCGGCGATTATCACGGGATTAATCGGTCGCTGAACGATTTTTACAACAGAGGAATCACCATCAAAGAAGTGTTCCAGGACTCCTCAGCGAGCGGTGTAGTTGAAAGACGAAATCGGACTCTTGTCAAGCCGCAAGGACTATGCTGATATACTCAAAGGTTCCAATGTTTCTCTGGGCTGAAGCCATTGCCACTGCTTGCTATACCCAAAACCGCTCCCTTATTCACACCACTCATGGAAAAACTCCTTACGAACCTGTCCACAATCGAAAACCAGATCTTTCTTTCCTTTGTGTATTTGGTGCTTTATGCTATCCAACGAATGATGGTCAAGACTTAGGAAAGTTAAGAGCTACAGCGGACATTGGAGTTTTTGTTGGGTATGCACAAAACCGGAAGGGTTACCGAATCTACAATAAAAGAACCCGAGATATCATGGAAACTATTCACGTCACGTTCGATGAGCTGCGATAACATCAAATTAGCCTGATCTTTTATATATCAAATTCCCGTGTTTATGGCCTCATTTGCATTAATATGGTACTTAACTCTTTCATATTCGTTCATATTTGCATTTCAGGATAAATGAGGCGCTGGAGCGAAAAAGAAGTGATAAAAGGCCAAGTATATGTTCTGAAGATTGATTTACGAGGGCCTTTTGATTTTTTGTGAAGATTACGCCGTAACTAGCTAATAAGGTTACGGCATAAATATGAGCTTTGAAGGATACGGCGTAACCAACTCTTATGGTTACGTCGTAATTATTTTTGTGAAGGTTATGGCGTAACGTGGAAATTTAGTTACGTCGTAGAGATAATTTCGGAATGGATAATCATGTGCGGACGAAGGGTTACGGCGTAACTCAGAGAATTAGTTACGCTGTAATTTATTACTTGGGCGCAAAGTTTCGAGGTCCAGGGATTAAAAGTGACAAGTTATTTCGAAGTTTACTATATTCAAGGACTTGTTATAAAAGTAACAAGAGCGATGAGGGGCTAAAAGCGTCAACTAGTGCAATAATGTTTCAACTTATTTTGATGACCATAAAAACTATGAAGTTGCTATTTCTCATATAGTTCTGGCAGTAACTTTAATTCTGACGTAATTAATTTATTTAATTACGCGTAACCATGTCAGGCCTATAAATCACCCTAAATCGCATTTTCCAAAGATCTCTTCACCCCTCCTGGGGTTGATTAGAGCACCACTCTGGGCATTTTCCAGTGATCGAAGCCGGTTTGAAGGAAGAATTCACTCGTAATCATCATCATTATTAGCTCTACATCAAGTAATTTGTATCAAACATTATGTTCAATTCAATTTATGATTTATTCATTTTTTTTTGTATGATTTATTATATGTTTGGCTAAGCACCCTGATGCTGGCCTAGTTATGATTCTTTAATTGTTTTGTTTGCATTTACTTTACTTCCGTATAATTATTTCTAAGTGTATGCATGCATAGTTTATTGGTAGCCACCCTTGGTTCGGTAGTTTTGAATGGCGGTAGAGGCCAATTGCCTAGGAGATATGACCAACTGACCCTAGGTGAGCGGACTGAGATGGGAAGAGTAAGATATGACCAGCTGACGACCCATTCTACTTGTGCGATTTGACCAACTGATCACCTATCGTTTGGATGAACTTAAGAATTAGGGGTGAGTGTCTAAGTTCCTAACAGTCGGGCACTCACTATTATAAATCTAGCATGTAGCAAGACTTAGTGACTCGGCTTAGGGACCGGGAACAACAGACTTATGACGGTGTACGATTTCTCCTGTGGTGGCATCTTTCTTTGATAGGTTAGTCTTGAATTGACCAAATGTTGTCCTCTCGAATTTGACCCCACCTGAAGTAATTGGAAGTAAGTAGAGGTAGACATAACTAGCTAGGAAGATTAACTAGGTTAGCACCACTCTCCTTCATTGATCACATCTCTTGCCTTTATCTGCTTTCTTTTATTTTCTTGCTTTATTAATTAATTTTATTATTTCAATCTTAAAAGCAATTCAAATCGTGACATAGACTTAAGTTAATTTCCGATCTTCGTAGCTCTTGGGACGACCTCGATTTTACCGAATACTACACTACACACGACCGGGTACACTGCCCGTTAGTGCATTAGGGTAGACCATAGGTATAACGAGTAATTATAAATATTAAAACTTGGTCAGTAAAACCTGCATCAAGCTGTCTGAGAAAATGGCTCCTGGACAATCTAGTTCTGGACCCGCATCTTAACATCTATCAAGTAGTCCTATTAGTTATTCTCTTGTACAAAATCCCTCACCTGCAGTTCCATATGTACCTCCTTCTGGGGAAGATTTGAAGAAATTGTTTGACCCAATGTTTGATGAATACTATGAACCTCTTGACAATGATCATTCTACACCGTCAACTGTGGCAGCTCCTAATCCAATCAACAGGCTGTTTCTATGTCTCTATCTCAAGAAGGGCCTGCTGTAGATCACTCATCATCATCCTCAAATCCTCAATCCTCAAATGTACATCATGGAAATGATATTGCATATTTTGATGGAGATAACCCTTTTGCCACTCCAGAAGATGCACCATTTGAAAATATATTTGCCCCTGAATCAATTCCGGAACCATCCTCTTCAGGAGATCCAGACTCTGCTACATCAGTTCCTCGTCACCAACCACATGAACATCTCAGAAAATGGACACATGATCATCCTTTGGACAAAATTATTGGGAATCCCTCTCGCCTTGTATCCACTCGTAAACAACTTGCCACATATGCCTTATGGTGTTTCTTCGATTCCGTGTTATCAAAGATCGAACCTAAAAATATCAAAACAGCAATGTCTGAGGACAGCTGGTTTAATGTTATGCAAGAAGAATTCCATGAGTTTGATCGTCTTGATGTATGGGAATTAGTACCGGCTCCAGATTGTGCAATGATTATTGCTCTTAAGTGGATCTTCAAAGTAAAACTTGACAAGCACGGTGATGTTCAAAAAACAAGGAAAGGCTAGTGGCTAAAGGATACCGACAGGAGGAGGGTGACTTTGAGGAATCATTTGCTCCAGTTGCACGAATTGATGCTATCAGAATCTTCTTGGCTAATGCTAGCAAGAACATGGTAGTTTATCAAATGGATATGAAGACTGCCTTTCTGAATGGAGATCTCAAAGAAGTAGTCTACGTCAGCCAACCTGAAGGTTTTGTGAATCCTGAACATCCTACCCATGTCTATCGCTTGAAGAAGGCCCTCTACGGTTTGAAGCAAGCTCCAAGGGCATGGTATGATACACTGTCAAAGTTTCTCTTGACAAAAGGATTCAACAAAGGAGCAGTTGACCCCACATTGTTCATGAGAAAGTCAGGCAAACACTTAATTTATGTTCAAATCTATGTTGATGATATTATTTTTTCCTCGACCGACCCTAATGAATGTGACCAATTTTCAAAGGATATGGACTCCAAATTTCAAATGTCTATGATGGGACAAATGTCATTTTTCTTGGGATTACAAATTTCACAAAGTCCCGGAGGCATTTTTATTAATCAATCTAAATATGAAAATGAAATTTTAAAGAAATTTGGATTTGATTCTTGTGACCCTGTTGACACTCCCATGGTGGAGCGCACAACACTGGATGAGGACCACTCGGGGATCATGGTTGATCAAACTAAATATCGAGCATGATTGGATCACTGATGTACCTCACACCGATGAACCTTATATTCATTCGTTGTATGCATGTGTGCTAGATACCGGGCTAAACCTACCAAAAGCACCTTGAAGCGGTTAAAGGGCCTTCGGTATCTCCAAGGAACCATTAACATGGGACTTTGGTATCAGAAGGACACCGATATGTCACTAACGATATGTCACGGTCTGAGACCATGCGGTGTCAAGATACGTCGAAGCATGTCGGGAGGTGCTCAATTCTTAGAAGATAAGTTAGTGTCGGTCTTCGAAGAAACAAATGAGTACATCTATATCCTCTACAGAGGCTGAATACATAGCCATGTCATCTTGTTGTGCTCAAATTCTATAGATGAGATCCTAATTATCTGACTATGGCTTTGTATTCAACAAAGTTCCAGTGCCATTGCTCTCTGCTGCAACAATGTTCAATATTTAAGGGCAAAGCACATTGAAATTTGACATCACTTCATCAGGGAACAAGTGGAGAAAGGTGTGGTTGAATTATATTTTGTGAGAACTGAATATCAGCTGGCAGACATCTTCACAAAAGCTCTTCCTAGAGAACGTTTTGAGTTTATCCTTCCACGACTCGGTCTAAAGAGTCTACAACCTGAGACACTCAAACTTCTTCAAGAGGAAGAAGAGGAGTAAAGGTATCTCTTCATCAATTCTTTGTAAATATCTTTTCAAAAAGCAAAATACAAAATTATGAAACCATCAAAAAGAAAATATAAAATTATAAAATCTTCAAAAACCCATAAAAATCAGAAAATCTTGAAAAATTCCAAAAATATTTTGTCACTTTTATCATATTTTTATCGATAACATCTACAGACTTAGATTTGTCATTCAAAGAATTACACGGGTCTTTAGATGAAGTTCGATTTTATTTTTATTTTATTTAAAAAAAATGAGATGGAGAAAAATGATGGTTTATTGTCATTTCAGACAGTAACTCGTTTTCAAAGATAGAACAGAGCCATACTTTATATGTTTTTCAATCCTCATGCTCTGATTCTCAAAACTAATGTTTGTCGCCAAAAGGACAAAGGTTTCCTTCACAAATATTTTTCCTTCTATAAATTCTTCTGAAAAATATTTGTCATCTAATGAAAACTAAATTGCTTTGAAAATAACTCGGACTCTATTTTTTGTAATTCATCTGGACTTATCATTTATCAAAATCTCTAACACTCAATCAACAACTAATGTCATTGATTGAGGGGGGGGGGGAATGATTTCAACTAAATAAAAAGTTATTTTTCAAACAATTGGCACTTAATCAAGCAAGGTCTAATTTTGAATAATCAAAAATTAACAATGTTTTTGTACAATTGGATCCAGACCAATGCTAATATTGTGTTTTCATAATATATTTAAGCATGTTTGATCATTGGAGTTTAAAGTCTCAAAATCTTATCCTTATCAGTTAAATGTTTCAAAATCAAAGTAACACTTCTCCTCAAAAGGCTTCCAAAAATAATTTAAATCAATTGAGATCACAAATCTCAAAGGGTTTGAAAATTGTGATCGGGGGAGAATTTGTGATTTAAATAGGATATAAACTGATAATTTGACAAGTGGTTTTTGAAATCCAATAACAATATCTCCTCCCTACATATGCCAAACAATTTCAAATTTTTTATGCACATGTTAAGGGGGAGCATTTATCCTAAACCAAATTAAATTGAAACGTGATTGATTTATCTCAAAGTGCAGGTTCCATCCAATATGTGCAAAACTCTTTCTAATCTCGATGCACATATTGAGGGGGAGCTTTTATAAAATATCAAAACAATTAAGGTACAAATTACTTTGCTTTTATATCACAAGTACCTTGATTGATTTTCAAATGGTTTTCAATTGGTTTCGAGGCGGAATGAACAATACCAAAAAAAACGACCAAATTTACTTTATGCTCGGAGATATAAGGATGGTTAGGTTAGGTATTCGTTCCCATGATCCCGCCAAGGCCGGAGGGATCTACTCAGGGACAATCCACTAGTTAGTGTAGAAGTCCTTAGGTATGATGAAAAAAGGAGAAAAGTGATAAATGGGAAGAGTGCGGACTGAGAAAGAGCTAGAACTGGAATAAACCCAACAAGGTTCTAGTAATGAAGTCTCGTAAGCACCAAGAGGTTGAAGAATGAAAAGAAATGAATGTGAAAGGGTGAAAAGAAGTAGCCCTCCAATAATTCAACCTTAGGGCATAAACCGGGTTCAATTCATATGCTACTGGTGGTTACTAAGGTAACACTGGTATTGAAGACAAGACGTCATGGAACCAGTGACGCACTGCACCAAACTTCCCAAGTTACTCAAGTTCCTCTTAAAATGACTTGTTTCATTCTCACGGGGAACCTACATACGCTATCGACTTTCTCTTAGAGATTGTTGATATTGAAGAAGGAGACCCTCTCCCTAGTCTCCAGTATAGGAAACCAAAGTGCACTATTGAGTCTAGAGCCAAGAGATCATCAATATATCTCATTATGACACAATTAATGAAGACTTACAGCTTCACACAATGTGGAATGTGAGAATATATTTTAAGAGTCCTACGCATTATCCTTGAGGTGTTGCCAGAACATCTGAGTGATACGCAAAGTATTCACGATGAAGATGGAAATCCTTCTAGAGCCAATATCAAACAAGCTCTTGGTGGGTGACATGTGAGATCTTTTCTAAGGATCAAACTTGTGACAACTGGATAGAAACGACGGGGCAATTCAATCATGAGTCAACCATTGTCCAGGAAATGGATTGACGGATACCTTTGAAAAACTGGTCGTTGTGCTTAAAAACTCTTTTCTAGCACACCGACTGTGTATTAGTGTTTCGAAATAAAGGGTATTTATGATTGAAATTTGATTTCTCATACAAAACTTTCGTCGTATTGCAAAACTCTTTCATCAAGCAATACGCGATTGTTCTCAAATCATTTTTTAATTAATCAGTAAATCTCAATTTGCTGGTTCACTCACTCCGTGTTGTCTTCTTTGAGACATTCCGGTTTAAGAATAGCTAAAGCAGCTGCGAAACCCTATCAAGGAGATTCTTCGGAATTATACCTGATCACAGGCATTACTTGTACTGATCAACGGGGAACCGTGGTTCTTGCAACCTATTCAACGAAATTGATCAAAGACACTTTCGTGCTCTTTATTGCTAACTGTTGTTTGCAGGAATACCAGACGATTGCAGCTAATCAGAATTGAGGCGTCAATCCATAGCCGCATTCTCACACATCATATTCATCTCAAAGAAATCATGATAAGTGCATACCTTCATCAAGTGACTCTGATATTTTCACTCCATGCTTCTGCTACGCTGCTGCAAATATCATGAATTAACAAAAGCTTCCGCAACTCTGAGGAGAAGATATCATGATCCAGAATGTGAGCATGTCGGTCCAAAAGTCACAACTTCACACAATGGCAATACAACAACAAAGGATGAGTCAGAGATTTGCTATGACTGATGATCTCAAAACTGACTCAAATAATCACCAACACGTGGATCAGTTAAAGACCTCCACTTGTAAGAACAAAACATGTGGAACATGAAGAATCAAAGACTACGGGCTACAGAGAAAAGAACTTAATCAAGAATCCAAGAACATCCAAAATGTAATATCTGTTTGTAATCAATGTAATTTGAGGTGACCTCCCTTAGGAGGAGATTGTTAGGATTTAGAAAATATGGTAGTTAGTAGTCGTAGTCATTTAGTGTTAGTAAGTAGTGTGTTAAGTAACACCGTGGAGGACTGATGGGTCTTTACCCACTGTATGCCTGATCCACAGCCCATAGGAGGCGTGTCTTGTAAGAAACTATAAATACCCTTTGCCTAGCAAGGCAAAGGGTTGGAGCTTCTCATAATATCATTTTTCTTTGTCTCACTAAGTTCCCATAACTCTTTCACTTTCTCTCTCTAAAACTCATGTTATACGCCCCTCTTGTGTGATTTATTATGTGTATGTGAAAACCAATATGTTACAGTAGCTATGGGATTTGCTTCTTCAATTCCGAAACTGTTCTTGGCAATTGTTATTGGATGCTACTTTTAATTTGTTGCTTATGAGGTATTTGTTGTTTACAAACAAGAAAAACAAACTGAAATTAGCCTGTGTAAGAGATGTTGATTGTATGTGGTTAGGCTTTAATCTAATGGAAGCTATTTTGATTGGTGGCGTTATTATTGTTTTCGTGTTACACCTTCATGAGATGAAAAATAAAATGCCTTTGGTTGGTTTATGTAGGGCTATGATGATTATCGGCTATTTTCTAAGACAAAGTGGGTGGTCCAAGATTGGATCTGTAGCTTCGCGGGGCAAAGAGCGGATGGCATGATTATGCAACCGTGTTTCTTTGCAGCCATGGTTGAGTTTAGATCTTTTTGAGCCTATTTAGTCTATAAATCTAAGCCTGATAAAGGAATATTTTTGGGGTGTTTGCCAGCAGTTTTGATTTATTATTCGGGTAAGCGTTGTTTCCCAAAACCTGCGTTTTAGCATGGCAGCCATGTTGTTGCAGCCATGGCGGGTTTTGGGTACCGCCTCCACAATTTCGGACCTGATCCTCCTTATGTGGATACCTGGTACCGGTGTTAATAATGCGATTGGGATCCTTTTTGGTGGTCGAATACTAATCACCGGTTATAAGGTGATACCTGAGTGGTGGTGCCATATTATGGCACAATTGAAACGGTGCCGTTTTGTTTCTGGTATTACTTTGGTATGATGTTGGCCTGGAACTATTTTGCCAATTTAACGCTCAACACCTCAAATCAGCCCCAGCCATGACGTGGAGAGCATTGTAGCTACTACTGTTCATTCGCTTGGATTTGTCTATCAGTTAAGGCAATGATGATCATCCTCTGCATTTACTTTCTTCCAGAAAACAGCTTACTGATAATATCAAATAATCCTGAACATTAAGTGTCGATTTCCCCCGATAATGCTCGTATTTTATATCATTTATATGAATTTACGCTTGTTTTCCTATGTTTTACACTTTCAAGTAATTTACGAGCATTGGAGCTAAAGAGACGCGGATTTGGAGAAGTTATTAAAGATATATCATAGTATGCTCATTTTGAAGAAGTTACGGCGTAACTCCTCTCTCACATTACGCCGTAACTAAAGCGTGGCTCAGAAAAACCAACTCAACAGAAGATTACGGCGTAACTCTCCCAAAGATTACGACGTAACCAACTAGGTCAAATGAGGTTCCGTGCCGCTACAAATTACGCCATAACTATTGTCACATTTACGGCGTAACCAAGATTTATTGAAGATACGGCGTAACTACTTCCATAGTTACGTCGTAACCAGTATTTTCAGTGCAAAATACGAAGAATTATATGTTACGGCGTAATTCTTAACATTAGTTACTGTAGTAACGGATCCGCCTATAAATACCCCACGATTTCCAGCATTTCAGAGCATCCCATTTCACACACAACACCAAGTGAACATGAGTAGAAGTGAAGGCGGATCTAGAGGAGCATACGGAGCTATATCGAGGAGAAATCACTCCCTACGATAAGCATTAGCATTTTATCTTTTCTTTACTTTCAATTCATGTATTTCGTAATGTTAAACATTGAATCGACGGTTCTAGTTAGTATGAGCGGCTAAGCACCTCTGGTGTTGGCCTAGTTATGATTCCTTAATTGTTTTGTTTGCGTTTACATTGCTTCTGTATAATTATTTCTAAGTGTATGCATGCATAGTTTGTTGGTAGCTACCATTGTTTTAGTAGTTTTGAATGGCGGTAGTGGCTAGTTACTTAGGAGATATGACCAACTGACCCTAAGTAGGTAGACTGAGTGGGAAGGGTAAGATATGACCAACTGACGACCCTTTCTGCTTGTGCAATTTGACCAACTGATCACCTACCGTTTGGATGAACTTAAGAAGTCGGGGATGAGAGTTTAAGTTGCTAGCGCCGGGCACTCATTGTTATGAATCTAGCATGTAGCGGTGCTTAATGACTTGGCAGGGACTAAGAACAACTGGACTTATGACGGTCACCTAATTTCTCCGTGGGACCTTTCTTCGATAGGTTAGACTGACCGACCAAATGTTGTCCTAGCGAATTTGACCCCACCAAGTAATTGGAAGTAATTAGGCGTAAACATTACTAGTTAGGATGATTAACTAGGTTAGCACCCTCTCTCTATTGATCACAACCTCGCCTTTTATTTGCTTTAGTAGTTAATTAGTTAAATATAATAATCATATTAAAATCTGTGACACCTAGACTTAGTATAAATCCGCACACATAGCTCTTGGGACGACCTCGGTTTTACCGATTACTACACTACACAACACTGCCTGTTAGTGCATTAGGGTAGACCATAGGTATAACGAGACTTAAGAATATTAAAACATGGTCAGTAAAACCAGCATCAAGTTTTTGGCGCCGATTCTGGGGAGTTATATTTGGGTTTTAAGTCTTTCATTTTTGTTTTGTTTTAAAATTTTCTCAAATTCTCACGATCTCTTTTCAAGTTTTCAGGTACCATGGAAGTTGTTAACATTGATGACCTCACTCTCGAGGAATATTTGGCGTTGACAAGAGAAGAACAGGGACCAGGGATCGTTAGGCCAGCCATCGTCGAAGATGCTCAGTTCGAAATCAAAACTCAATTTATGAGAGAGTTGCGTGCAAACCCTTTCTCAGGAAGCATTACCGATGATGCTCACGAACATGTGGACAACGTGGAATACATTGTCACCCTATTTAAAATTCCAAGAGTCTCAAACGATGCTGACATGTTACGTGTGTTCCCTATTTCTTTGACTGGAGATGCTAAAAGATGGGTTGATCGATTACGGCGGGATAGTTAACACTGGCCTCTCTAAAAAATATTTCATTCGAGATCATCCTCCATCTGGGGACTGCTAAACAATTAGAAGAAATCCATAACTTCAAGCAGGAGGGTGATGAAATGTTGTACCAAGCATTGGGAAAAGGTACAACGAATTATTATACAAGTGCCCTACTCACGACCTCAACAGCCAGCAAAAGGTGAACGTCTTTTACAAGGGTCTGAACATCTCCTCAAGGCAAATGATTGACTCTCAAGGACCAATACCTGGAATGACTCCATCATTGGCTCTTGAAACTATTCAAAAGATGGCTGACCACTCTCACAAATGGCACAATGGAGGGAGCAATCGAAGTAAGAGTGCAAATGTGGAAGGCCTTGCAGCAATAAACAACAAACTAGAAAGTCTTGGGAGAGACATGAAAAAGCTCAAAGAAAATATGCATTCCATACAAGTTGAACGAAATAAACACAATAGCACTCTCCCTACTAAGGAATGCTCATCAAACAAGGAAGTTAAAAGGATTGAAGAAGTAAAATATGGAGGTGGAAGTCCCTTCAACGAATACAATGGTAACAGGGCCAG
This sequence comes from Chrysanthemum lavandulifolium, assembly GCA_022545495.1. Taxonomy (NCBI): domain Eukaryota; kingdom Viridiplantae; phylum Streptophyta; class Magnoliopsida; order Asterales; family Asteraceae; genus Chrysanthemum; species Chrysanthemum lavandulifolium. The sequence goes on from CM040240.1 coordinate 229,632,074, forward strand.
ATACCGAGAAAAATCCCCAGGGTTCTATACATGAATCAACAACAATCCTCCTAGACCAAGCCTTGAAGAAATAATGCATAAAATATCGAGGAGTCTACAAAGAAAAGTGATAGAATCAAGGAATGGATGGTCAAGGTAAAAGAAGACACCAACATGAACTTGCGGAACCAAGATGCCGCAATTAAAAACCTCGAAACTCAAATTGGGCAATTAGCTAAAAATCTTGAGACCAGTAATGACAAAGCCAGTGCCTGCAAGGCCATATTTGCACAAGATAAACCGAAGAAAGAACAATGCACCTCTTCTGTCACCAATGATCTATCCGGGATTAACTATCTAAAAGAAGATGATAAATCAGAAGACGACGAGGACCTGCCAAACCAACTTCATGAGAAGGAACACGATCAGGAAAGTTTTCTTCTTCCATGCACTATCGGTAATCTTAAAATTCTCGCATTAGCTGATTTGGGGGCTGGGGTAAACCTTATTTCTACCTCATTGTTTGATAAAATAAAACTTACCGTTATTTAGTTAGCTCATAGACATAACGTTATTTAGTTAGTTTACAGTAGTATAAGTAACATCGTGGAAGAAGGACGAGTCTTTACCCACTGTATGCCTGATCCACAGCCCAAAGGAGGGCGTAATAAGTTGTATAAATAGCCCTCTCCCCACAGGGGAGAGGGTTGGATGTTCACAAGTTAATCTAACCTTGCATTTGTTTCTCTCTCTAAAACATCTCATTCTCTCTCTAGAACTCACACAATCCATAGCTTGTTTCTTTGTGGTGTTATGATATCCAATATCTTACAGTGTGGAATTCCTTACAGTGAGTAGCATGCTTAAAGGTTAAAAACCAAAATGAAAACAAAAGTTTAATGGTGTCTTCCTTACAGTGAGTGATGTGTGAGTTGAGTGAAGAGTGAAACAAGGAGCTAAGATCTCTAACCCAAGGTGCTTCCAAGGATTTGCCCAAAGATTACACCAAAGCTTAACCAAATTTTCCGAGCACCAACTTAAACAAAGAGTAGTAGTTTTCGAAAGTTATTGTGAGGTGAAAATTGTGTGTGTCGAGTGGGTATTAAAACAGGAAGTGACTAGATCTTGCATGGCTCAATTATCATTTGGTTAAACACATGCGTGATACTTTTATCCTTACTAGGCGAGTACCCGCGCCTAGCGGCAGCGATTCTTAGCGGCAGACAATTAACGATATGCGATATTGTGGTAAGTGTTTCGTATTATACATGCTAAATAATTGCGACTTATCTATTTCTAGTCGCTATTTCTAAGAGTAGTCGCTATCTAAGTCGCTTAGCACGTCGCTATTTTCAATAAAAGTCGCTAACCCAGTCGCTACTATCATCGCAATTTAGGCTATTCTAGTTCATTAGCAATATTGCTACATGGTCATCATTCAAATATTAAAATTTTAATACAATCATAGTCGTAGCACTAACACCAGCTTGAACAACTTGAAATATGTAAATAACCATATTCTATATAGTATATAAACGAGCGGTGAACCCACGTGTTGCATCGGGGTCACCGTGTTGATGCATAGAACAATAATGTTAATGTTTTTTCCTAGTACATAATGTTAAACGTTTTCAATAAAACTGGACTTATGAAAATGTATATTTAATCTCATCATTAAAAGACTACAATTTAAGTCAACTATGATCGAAAATATTCCCACATACATCATTCAAAGTACTTAAGCAACAACTTTTGCATTTAATTAACCAATAAATGTCACACCCAGATTGTAGTGGTAACATCAAAAGGTATGTTACTTACATTGTCATTCCAATTAGCACGATGAACGATACCAAAAGAAGCTTGGCACTCCTGCTAGTATGACTAAATTTTGATTACAAACCAACGAATCTCATAACTTGTAGGGTATTACAGGGCATCATAATAGCCAAAATCAGTACGAAAGAAAAGTTAATTGTTCACTGTGCTCGAATTCCAAGTTTTCCTTTAGAACGAGCAGGTGAGCCCGCAAGTTGTTGCGGGGATACCTTATCGATGCCTAGAACAATTGTGATAATGAATATTTAGGTGAAATTGTTAGTATATGAGTGTGTTTCCAACCAATATTTGAGAAATCATTGATTTCATTTGTTGTTTTTTGAAGATGCTCATCAGGTTGTATATTGACAAACAATTACCAAATTTGTTGGTTTGGCAGTCGTTTAGTGCGGCAACATCATGGGAAAGTTCACGGCCGTTTTGTAAACATGCAAATTCAGTTCACCAATACACATGTAAATAGTATAGGTAATGTCGATTATATACTAAAAAATTTCATTGATCCAACGTATGAGCCTTTCAAGTAAAACTAAAACTTTATACTTTATGTTGTTTATGTTTATATAGTTACCACTTAAGAACTATAAATGTGCATTGCACACAATGAAAACATCTATAGGTGTTACTACTATATATAGGGCTAAAGCAATCAATAAAACTTCTTAGCTTCAACATCTACTTTTGTGACTATCGACTTCGAATTACATGACGATCAAGTTCAATTTGACCATATGCTTCTATGACTTTGAGCTTCAGCTTATGGCACATTCAATTTCATTTCGCTATCTTTTGGCATCTAATTCGGTGACAAGGCAAATCGCACATTCAACTCCACCGTATGTGACATCTTCCTTCAGCTTCTGTACCTGAATAAAGTTAGTGGACACCGAAACAAACATTGTAGCTTTTTAGAGTAACAAAGAATTCACAATGGTTATCTATGATTACTAAATAAAAAAAAAAATAAATAAAAAAAAATAAAAAATCATGTCTTAGAGCAAAAAAAAATATTAGTTACCTGATTATCAATTCTTAGGGACGACAATTGTCTTCCTCCTTTCAAGATAATATTTAATTAAACAGAAAGCTTGTTTTTTTTTTTTTTTTTTTTACATTTAGTCGACATCTAAAATCTGAATTTTGTAATGGAACATGAATGGACCTGAAGGTACACGATAGGTAGGTAACAAAGCTTCATTTTTTTCTGAATTGAGTTCAACTTTGGTGTGTTAATTGTACTTGAGGCACTGCCCTTGTGGTATCAAAAATTCTGGATGGGGAAAAATAGCAGCTTGAAACTAATAATGCAAAGCAAATGAATGACAAAACTATTATGTATACGCATAAAAGACCTTCTGATGAAGATGCCCTACTCGTTTTTTATCGAACGTTGGATCTTTTATGTGAAGGTGGCCATGAAAAGGAATACGGGCCAGTAATATTCTCAACATCTATAATGAGAAGTTGCCTAGTAGAAGTATCTAAACCTATATCAGATTCTAGCCTAAACCCATATTTCCTAACCAAAATTTTGTTCCTCTTTCGAGATTGTGCATGTGGTTGAACAAAAGTCTGTAGTCAAGGAAATAATTTTATAGCAGATGCAAAAAAGCATATATCTTTATATGCAAAGGCGAATAGCAACGTCGTATTTTAACAGTAGAAGCACAATGAATAACACCCATTAGTAAGAGCAAAACGTATGAACAACATGAGTTGAGGCAAAGGACAAAGAGTACGTACCTCAGTCTAGGGAATTGCTACCCCTAAGCATCTAGCGGGAATTCTCCAGGACCATGAAACAGATATTGGTACTGACCCTATAACAGAGTCCTAAACAAATCGAAACATTAGACAAAAGAATGTTTCTACCTTCTAAAGGCAAGAAACTACTTCACAGCACTTTAAAACTACTTATATGATGTATTTAGACAATTTAAGGTGATATTTTGGGATTGTCTATTAGAACATTTGTGATTATTCTTAAAATCGGAAGCATACAATCAGCTTATTTCAACCTAAGGCCCAACTATCAAATGAGTACTTTTGAATCCACCACGAATTGGTTCAATTCAAGTGATTATTTTTAATGAACTGATTAAAAACATATTGGTTGGTAGCACATAATCAGTTTTTCTTTTTTGGCCAAACATGTACTAATTGTCACCATTATTGTTGTTTTTTTTTATTATGAATTAGTAGTATAATCTAAATATTATTAGCTTACCTATTTCACAATTTTGAATCTAGAGCATATTATTTAGTGACCATACCTGTGACGATCAGACCTTTCACACGCATATTGTGTCTCTTTTATAATCGTAATCTTGGTCCCGCTCTCTTTTCCAACCCTTATCCTTGTCACGGCCTCTGCCTCGACACATGACATTTGCCTCGTTCTGCAGAAGACGGACATGGCTACGTGACAACATTACCCCTATCTCTTCTGGTACCTCCTTCATTCCGTAAACTTTTAACATGAATTCACATTCAATCAATAACAAAACCTAAACATACATGTATGTTAAAATCTTATTATTCAACACAAAAGACTAAATCCGTCGCCATACTCAGGTTCAAAGACATAAAACTGGCATGTTCTACACGATAGCAGAAAAATCCAACGCATGGAAAAAAATGAACTAACCTGAGAAAGAAAAGTACATATGCTTATTAAACCATTTACGAAACAAATACTACGGTTTAACAAAATAAAGTACATGAGTATGCACCTTGTCAATTGTGACATCACTCGGGAGGCCGCTCGTACATCGCCTGAAAAGAAATATTATCACTTTCATTACTCAAAAAAAATGAATGGGCAACAACAGTACAGTTTCTTCCAGTTTTTCCTATTTGAATTTGGTTCCAACACAATTCAAAAGCCGTGTCATTTACTTTTTTTCTTTATACACCCAGGCACCTAATGTGATGATTCTTAAGTGGTTGATGACTATGCCCCTCTTTAATCTCATGCATATAAAATGAATGAACTAACTAACATCTAAAGCTCTACAATCTGCAATTGGAAATAATATGGGATTATCCTATATAGGTGTACAAATCTTGATGTCCTCAACATATACATTCATCTTAAAAGAGCATATGAAAAGTCATATGATCTAAACCAATAGCGATCCCGGCATTAGCAACACATCAGCAAATCGCATAAGCAAATTAAACCTGGCATCAGAAACCCAACCCACATCAGCAACCCAAATTAGCCAACGCTAAAAGGTTCTTATCAACCCATTTATAGAGACGACCCATAATATAAATTCTAAGGACCTGTTTATATTAAGGACCTATGAGAAGATGTGGAACGTTTGATGTTAAAGCATAAAATATCTTTATTACTCTATAAATCATTTAGGCCTACACAATAGGCATATAAGCAATCCAAACACCATTTAAAATGGTCAACTAACAAAATTGTCATTATAAACACGTAGTTTACATAATTATGTGGTTATGACCTCGTCACAACCGTAGATACAATTTCATCCCACTGTGGCATTTAATCGAACACTTTATGGGCATCCTCCAAATTGCCACCACAAAACTTATAACAATCATAGTAACAACAAATAAACTGAGAGAAATTTGATATCAGAGATGTACATAATAACATACCATAACAAAAAATTGTCTCAACATCTCAATGAGAAGAACCTCAATATCCTTGAAGGCAACCTCACCCACCGGTAAATAGGGCACAATCATAAAAAAATTCGGCCTGCAAAATTAGACATGTTGTGAATAACAAAATTATAAAAGAATCTCACTACACACACAAAAAAAACGCACCTTGAATTATTAACCCCCGGCTCAAAAACTATCAAGCTGAAAAAACAGTCACCGGAATTTAGTTTGTAGGTGTCGCTGATTTTGATTGTAGAGAGTGTGTGTGTGTGTGTTTTAAGACGTTCTTGGACCGGCGGCGGCGGCTGCTGCTGGTTTAGTGAGAGAGATGAGAGATATGTGGTGTGTTTAGGTTAGAGAATATGCAGGTATGTTTTATTCGTGTTTTTTTTTTTTTTTTCCTCTCTCATTTGACCGATTGAATAATTTCACTTTTCCACTTTTCAAGTTTGACTGTTTTTATATTATATGTAGTATAGAGTAACCAAGTATTACAAGTTAAAGCATCTTTTCACAAATTTTAAGTTAGTCATGTGATTTTGCTAGTTGGCAAGGGGCGGCAAAATCATATTCTTAGGGGGAAATTTTATTTTTGATTTTTTTTCGTTATGTATTTCGTGTCCCGTTTGAGATTAAACGTGAGTCGTGGTATCCTGGTTTTGCGCTTTTAAGCAAAAATGCATAAAATACGTTTTCGTGAGTGTTTTTATAAAAGTACTATAAAAACATTATTTTTGATTCAGGAAAATATTTATTTAACTTTAACCATAACTAACTGGGTGTCGGTACGCGTGCGAACAAGCTTTTTAGGAAAAGCGAGATAACTTATCGTATTTGTGTTTTAACCAACACTAAGCGTCAGAAAATTAATAATTAGTATTTTTTTTTAAATAAATATTTTCACTATTAAAATAACAGTCCAAAAAATTACCGTTTGTCACATGTTTGGAGTGATTCAAATTGCTACGTTTAAACTGTTATATTGGCTGCAATTTACTTAACTACCACTGATAACATCAAATAGACTTGATATTATAGTTTCAAAATCCCTTATTAATGCTCACTTTTGTTATGATTTTATATGAATCAAGGTCATTGAGGTTCTTTGTTGTGGGTAGCCTTAGAGCATGGGGTACGGGTACGTTGTTTGATCGTGCCGAACCACCAGCCAACGAAAACCAATGGCGCACTGTACCGGTGCTGGTGCCATTGGCCCTAGCGCCGTAGTGGCCAGCACCGCCGTTGTATAATTTTTATTTTTATTTTTTTTTTAAATCCGAACGTTAAATAACGACTATACGACCTTTTTTTTACCCCAAAAACTCAAACTTTTAACCCTTAAAAATCATATAAATACCGCCTTATCATTTCATACTTCACACACACTTCCAATATATTTTATAACATACTATTCTATACTTCTCTCATTTTTTTTTCCAAACAAAATGAATCCCAGTCAACAATGGATTACCGGTATGCTAAATGACCATTCGAACCAAATTTCGGGCTCTTCTTCGAATCCTACCAACAATCCGGGCTCATCTTCGAATCTATACCCCCAAATGCGTTACTATCCCAACTTCGCAAACCCATATATGAATCCCGAAGAACAAATGCTATTTAGACAATGGAAAATGTAACAACAACAACAATATACTCAATTTTCTCAACAACAACCAACCCAATCCACCGCTTCCCAACCAAATTCCGACCAACAATCCTACCACCTATGAGACAAATACGAAGATGAAGAAGAGGCGGTCCCGACCCTGACGTCGAAAAAAACAAAGACGAATAACAAGAGGAAGAAAACCAAAGAACCGCAAGGCGAAAATCGAGCTCGAAATCTGTGGAGCCAAGACGAGGAGTTTCTTTTGGCGGAGTGTTTCATTCAAATATCTGAGGATCCAGAAACGGTGCGGATCAACAAAATGATACGTTTTGGTATAAAGTTCTCGACGCATACAATACGGAAGCCAAGAAACGCAACTTCACTATTCGTACCAAGAACATGTTGACGGAAAAGTGGACTCCAATGAATCGAGACGTTACCAAGTTTAATTCGATATACAAGAATCCTAATCCATAACTTATGGGAGGTGATATGAACACCACTTAAAATGATGTGCACATCATCAATCATATAGTGTTGTACTGTGTATATTACAGGTATGATTTAATGGTCAAATAATTAAAAAGTGTTATATGCATATTACTTATTTATCTTTCGTCGTTTCCTGAATATTACACTCTTGCGAGGCAACTTCCTAAATTGTTCAAAAGCAATAAAGCAATAAAGCAATTGTTCAAAAAGAAAAAGCAATAAAAGCTATAGAGAGATACTAGACTATTTATGCTTAATTTACACAATCAAACAAATGGCATTGTGAAATAATCAAATAATAAAAATGGGTTATCTCTCGCACCGTGTTGATCCAAGTGAACTCAATCCAGGCGACCATATTTACACTTGGAGAAATGGCTTTCTATATTCGCATCATGGTTTGTATATATGTTATATGATCATTTTATTATTCGTTACAAAAATTTGTAGCTAGGGTTTTTGGCAGAGTGTACTTTGAAATACAGATCTAGATCTTTGTCTCTTCTGGTATAGATGACTGAAATATGCAATTTTGCTTTGTGTTTAGTTTCTGTTTGCTTTAAGATCATTTTGCCTAACATTGATATAACTTTTATAATAAATCGGTAAAGTTATCTAGAATTGCAGTTTCGAATTTGTATCGGAAGCTTGGTATATATGATGTATAGTTTTGAAATGTATTACCACTTCACATCCAAATCTTGTATTTCAACTGTGATGAAACTTGGAGAGTTAAAATTTTTGATTAAAATGTTGATTATCCAAAGAGCTTATGACTTCCCAACGCACTTTAAAAGCCATTAAAATTTCAGGGTTTTTCTTAAATAGCTGCTTATCATGCTTATAAGCTAACATGAACAATCTATTAGGCTAGTCCCAATCATGCCCAACACATCGGTTGGGCACCCCGAAAATTAATAGACGACCGATGTTTAATTCGGTCAAATCGATTGTGGAAGCCAGGTCGTTACATCGGTCGAGTACAAAAAAACGCAATATCGGGTGATATTTCGACCGATAATATACACACCAAAAAATGTCCTATTTGATATTTAAAAAAAAAAAAAAAAACAACAACAACTTCATCTACTGTGGCAACTTGGTCGTGTCTGGTGCGTCGGAGAGAAAGGCGATGTGGCACTGGTGACTGAGTCATCTCCGTCACGATTGGGACTAGCCTTATATTTTAGGCAAATCAATGTTTGGGAACCTGAACATATCTTATCTTAACTTCTGATGGGTTTCTACTAAACTTAATACAGGTGTTTATGTTCTAGAACTTAATGATTTGGCTATTTTTATTTGTAGCTTCTTATTATGGCGTGTTTTAAAAGATTGTTTCGAGTCTGTTGTATTTATCCTTTTCTTTTCTTTTTGTGCATACCGTACTATCTTTGTATTGTTGTATATATGAATCCTTTCATGGTAATAAAATATTTTTTTTGTATAAAAAAAACAGGCATATATGTTGGTGAAGAGATGGTTATCCACTTCAATGGTCCAGAAAAAGCTGAATCCGGTCCTGTTTGGAACTCCCAGGATTGTGGAATTCGTTTTGTTCTTCCATCTTCATGTACAAGTCATTCTGCTACTTGTTTGAACTCCCATGATTGTGGGTTTTTACAACCTAATGTTGGAGGAAATTCTGGTTCTAGCTTAAGCACGTGTTCTCACTGCACATCTTGGAATCCTAATATACCAGCTACATGTCTAAGCTTACCTCACTGTGGATATCATCAACCAGATAGTGGAGTTATCGTCTCATGTTTGAACTGCTTCATTCACACAGGATCCTTATACCGCTTTCAATATGGTGTAGGGAAACTTTCATATGTATCCAAAATTCGTGGTGGGACATGCACTACTGCTAAATCAGATCAACCTAATGAAGTGATCGATAGAGCCTTATATTTGTTGCGTAACGGGTTTGGTAGTTATGACGTTCGTATGAATAATTGTGAGGATTTTGCTTTGTATTGCACAACCAGTCTCGTGATTCGTGGCAAGGTTACTACTGGAAGCAGTGGCCAAGTAAATTTTCTCACTAATGCACCTTGGAAGACCACTTTAACTTCAGCTGTTGCTTACTCAAAAAGAACTTTATCTGTTGGAAAGATTATGTCCAGCTCTTTTGGTATGGTCAGTATGGCAGTAACAATTGGGGAATATTCTTGGAACCGATATAAGACGGACATTGGTGTCCGAGATGATGTTGAAACGGTTCCTGTGGAAGAAGTTGTTGAGTTCCGTAGAAGATACATGTGATGGACATTGCACATCATGCAGTTGTCAAGCGGTCATTGAGGTCGACTGTTTTTGTGTTTAATTTCTGTAAGGACTTGGATTTTGTTTCAAAGGTTGCAGTTCAAGAAGGATAATTTATCTCATTTGTTTATTGGCGTTATCCTTGTTTTTTCTTTACGGCTATGTTGTGTGTCAATATTCCATAAGTTATACATTTATTCATCTTCATTAACATTTGGCGTCTTTTTAGATCCACTATTACATGTGCAGCAAGCCATATAAACCACTAGATCTCAATAGACGAGTGACATCCTTATTAGCGAACAAACCCACAAAGTTCAATTATCAATCACAGCGATAGAATGACAAGGTTTAGAAAATAAAACAAATTTCTCTTATTTTTAATGGACATCTCACATTAAGAGTCTAAAACTAATGAACTAAACTTAGAAGATGGTTGACTTTCAAGAGGATCGAGGAGCATGAGCTTTCATTCGTCATTTCTCACTCTTGATTGGGCTCATACGTAGCGATGTTTTACGGCCATCGAGTTCTGTGAATTCCTCCACGGGAACCCTTTCAGCATCAGATCGAACACCAATATCATAATCGTGACGGAGTTTAATAAAGGTCAAACCTGCTACTGCAAAAAAAGATGTGAATGTTGTACCAAAAATACCCTTCCACTTATCACTAGTTCCTATGATGTGTCTATCAGCAACAACTCGAACACCACCGATGTCCAAAGCATATGGGGTTATAAATAAGGTCACAAAGACCAAGCCATAAGAAAAGCCGTAATGATGCACGGAACCAAACTATTCCTTGGCCACTAGTTCCTATGATTGGCTTATTATCACCACCACGAACCATAAGACTTGTCTTGCAATATAACCCAAAATCTTCACAATTGTTATCAATGAGGTCATACTTTCCAAATCCGCTTCTATGAGCACTGCGCTCTTTCGACAACTTTTCGGTGGGTCTGAAGCGCCATGGTACATGTGCCACCACGGAGTTTAAACATGTGCTCAAATGCACCCACTCCATACGATAGCGGTACAGGACTACCTTCCCTAAAACAGCTCAAACAAGTTTGAAAAATCGAACTGTTCTTACCCTATATCCACACCCATCTGTTGAACAATATTTTGGAGCTTTTATTGAAATATACCGAAATATCTTTTCTGCTGCGGTGACATGGATAACCAGTTTACTTGGTGTACCAATATAAATACACGTATTCAGTGGTGTTTAATCCAGCATAAAAGAAGACTTATTAGAAACCCCCCATTGAAAAGACAATGTTTTCTTAGTAAGTACAACCAAGAAATATTTTTCCGCAATGGTTCCGTCTCTTAATCTTGAACTTGGGATAAAATTAAATCAGAACAGAATACAAACAAAATGAAGATATTACTAGCTATTTCAAACTTCATTTAACATACTAGTTAATGTTAACTAGCTAGTACACACACTCAAAAAGATTCTAGACTCAAAATGAATTAGTATGCTGCGACCCAAAGGGCCTTTGGCCTAGCAGTATGCGAGTGGCCCGTCAACCAAGAGGTTGTGGGTTCATTCAAGTCTCATTCAAGACATATATGATATATATAATGTGTGACATAGGTGCCACTAAAAAAAATCAAGTATGTTGCAGCGACTATATGAATATATTTTATGTTTAAGGAGAAACAAGTAACATACCATGGTGAGTATAAATGGAGCCTCTTACCCAAATGTAAATATGGTCTCCTGGAATAATTTCAGTTTCATCCACTGGGTGAGACACAAAATAGCTAATTTGGGAAGTGATCGGTGGGAATATGGTATCCAGGATTTCCATTTTGCAAGCGGCAGAAATAATTAAAGTTTCTGGATTAACAAGACAATAATAACTTCATTTATATGCAAAACCTCTAAAACTATCTAAAAAATAACGTATTATAAAAAATTCAAGGACTATATAAGGAGCTTAATTACAGGGAATGGACAACAGACTAAAGATGATAAAAAAAACAGATGGTTACAACCTCAGAACAAGAAGACCACAGTGACACAGTTCGACTTGCTGTACTGCAGTGGCTAAGGTGTTGGACTTATATTCACGGTTTAATATCTACATTTAGTAAAACAAATATATATTGTAAGACCAAGTAAGTATTATAATTGTAAAGAGGCAAAAGTCTTTGCAGGTGGCCGGCCAGTATATCATTAAAATAGAAGGCTTTGATTGACAACTATGTATTTAGATAAACAAAAGATAAGCGTTGGTAAAATACACCCATCATAAGGTTTCATGTCATTTCTATAATCAAAACAGGAGACTCCTATTTGTCATGCACATGTAGTCAATAGAGACATACATATTTAATTTCACAAATTATGGGTGTAGAGAGTGACAGTAATTATATAATTGTTGCAGTAGGTATGCAAACGGTGACAATGATTAAGGATAAATCAAAGTTCAGAGTTTAATAATCCATGATATTGGTCAATTTGATTGTGTTCAAGTAGAAATAATATTACAGTCCCAAAATTATCTACAGTCCAAACTGCAAAGGCTTTTATTCTGTTTGTTGCAGGTCTTTAGTGACTTCATGTACACATGATAAAGGCTTTGTTTTGCCTTTCGAAATTACATGATAAAATCTTTACAACCTACGCCTCAAGTTGAGATTATTTCCTGTATGAAATCTATAAGGGTGATTCGTCAATATATTACCAGCATTGTCTGTGAGGCAAAGAGCACACATGAAGTCAGCCTGCACTTGACGAAGATGCTACCAAGGGAAGTAACCGCTCTGAATCCTCCGAGGAAAATATCATGAACAGCAGCATCAGGCAAGGAATCAATTCTGTGTGAACAACTATCGCACATAATTCAAGATTGCATAAAGACTTCAAATTTAACTTAAATTACTAATTCAAGAAACTACAGTGTCAAGAGTACAAAAGCAGCTTACATAAGGCATTTAGGTCTTTGAGACCTTTAATATAAGCTTCAATCTAGGCAATGTTCATATCATGGGTGAAGAAAGTGCCTACAATTTCTTCACTGTGCTTCTTTAGAAAATGAATCAAGCTTTTCGACCAAGTATGCACTACCTTATCGAGAATCAACTAAAACAAAAAGATTTCCGAAAAACATTCCCTTGACTTCCAAATTTTGTGTTTTTGCTCCTACATAGTTCCAAATGACCGATAATGGCCAAACACCCTTCTCAATTTAAGTCCACCATACATAAGATTCATAAAATTGTATTGTTATAAATAAATATGCATGCAATTACTAAAACACATAAAGATAGATACCATCTAATTTTCAATTTCTGAAACAAAGCTCAAGTCCTTAAGAGTAAATTGAGAAAACAACTGGACTTAATGACCATAAGTCAAATACTGATGCATTATGTCTTGACTTCATGAGCGATTTCATTTTCCACAAATGATTTCTTCACCCCCTTCAGCTTCGCAACAATGCCATATCCTCCACCTTGATTTTAACAACATCCTTTCGAACACCAATATCAGTGGCATATCGACTCAAACAATGCATCCCCGTTCCTACAACAGCAGCCACAGGGGTACTACATCTAAACACTTTAACTGCAGAAGAAACAATGACAGTCAATGGTGACATTACCCAACCATTCACTTGACCACTGCTTCCCGCTTCATCCCAATTACGAACCAAAAGGCTCGTCTTGCAGTACAAAGCAAAAACCTCACAGTTGTTCAACAGCAAGCTATAGTTTCCAAATCCGTTTTGTAGCAAATACATGGCTCGGTAGATCACATCTTGAGGTGGGTCAGATTTTGCAATGGTGCATGTGCCACTACGGAGTCTAGAGATGTGTACATATGTATTGGCTCCGTACTGAAAGAGGTATAAGGAACCGGTTCCACTGAAACAATCCAAACAAGAAAGAACCACTCCGCTTCCATGTTTGTGAAATCCACAGTCGGGACAAGTTAAACATGAATCTTGAATACTCTTGTATCCTTTTTCTCCGGTGGTGAAGTGGACAACTTTGTTTTCACCGACATAAATGCCTGTAATATAAAATTGTGTTTAATCAGTCATAAAGAGTTACTATAAGAACTCATAGAAAAGATAAGATAGAATGCTCGGGTTCCCAACAATTCGAACCTCACTAGTATAGTAATCCAATGCTTGGAAACCTTCAGATTTGGTTAACACGAGATGCCTATAGAAGTAACTAGAAGATGGGTGTTTGGAATTTTAATTCTAAAATAGCTTCTGCTTCTTAAAAAGTGCTTTTTGAACCTTTACAATAAGCATAAACCTTCTATATGAAAATGTTACAAGTTTTTTTAACTTTACAGAAGGCAATCCCAAACACCCCTCTTTCAAATAGCATATAATCAGTTTCAAGACATAAGACAAAAGCAAGCATACAAAGCAGGCAAGGGTATAGGAAAGGTAGAATCCCCCGGATAAACCCAAAAGTAGGGAGACGGCTTCCAGGAAGACCTCCGGCAAGTGTAAGTGTACAAGTGAGAGTGCTCAAATATAAGTGCATGTTTGAAAGCGGGCAATAACAATGATAAGGGGTCTAAAAGACATAAGACAAAAGCAAGCATACAAAGCTAATAGGCAGAATACCATCAAAAGAGCTTAAGAGAAAAAAGGACAAAACATATAGAAGCATACGCCGCAAGAGAACGCAGAATACATAATAGCTAAAGTGCTATAGAGACAAAGGGAACGCGAGCATAAGCATACACGCATAAAAGCATAAACGCAAATGGCAAAGGCACCTAGAAAAACGCAAGCAAAGAAAAGGGGGCTACATAAAAAAATAAATCCAAGACCTAAGAGTAGCTTATCCAAAATGATATAACATTCTAGAAAAGCAAACCCAAATAGCCTTGTACATGTCAAACCCTCTCAAATTCAATTCCCGCTAGGTTTAAAAAGGGTAGGGTTTTACCCGGTTTGGGTCTGTGTGCCGTGGTCCGTGGACTCAAAATTAGTCGGCCAAAAGATTGGAGCAATGTCGCTAATCAACTCGTCTAGATGATTATCTCACTAGTCAAAGAAACCACAAACATGGTCATCAAAATCTAATTAGCAGCTACTAAAAAAATAAAAATGACAAAATTTTTCATTGAGGACTTTCATCAAACACCTGAATCTCTACCATTTAACATAAAATATAAAGATTAGTTAAAACAACATAGAACCCATAATGCAGCTAGTAAATGTATACAGACCATGATGAGCATAAGCAAATGCAGTTCTCCAAGTGTAGATATGGTCGCCTGGCTTTATCTCCTTTCGATCTATTCGATGCGATACAAACCCCATTTCGATAATCGATTGTGAAGAATGAATTTTTCGAAAATGAGAGATTAAATTTTGTTTAAAGAGAGTAAGAAGGGTTTGCCAAAAAAAAAAAAAAAAAAAAGTTTTTTAGTTGAAATGGTTTTAAAGGGAAATAAAAGATTTTGAAAAAAATAAAGAAATGGCTTCGCCCGGGTTCGAACCGGAGACCTTCAGTGTGTTAGACTGACGTGATAACCAACTACACCACGAAACCACGTTGCTATTTAAGTTTATGTATTGTTTTATCTTAAAACTTAAGTTTTTTTATATTTTCAACATAAGCAGTCTAAGGGTCTGTTTATTTTTTGTTCCAGATTCAGTAGCTTATAAGTAGGGGTGTCAGTAGGGTCGGGTTAAATCGGGTTGAAAAGACTTATCGGGTTAGTTTCACCCGAACCCGATAACCAGACATTATTATCGGGTCGGGTTCGGGTTAGATAATTTTTGTTATCGGGTCAACCCGATAAGACCCGAAAATCACTATATAATTTGCCAAAATTTGATATTACATATATACCGTTAAAAAACAGATGACTACACTAGTCTTCAAAAATAAAAAATTTAGTACACGTCCAAAAATGCATTGTTCGAAATGTTTATCGGATCCGATTTGCTCATGAACTCTATTTTTTTCTTTTTTATTTCTGAAGATTTATAAGAACTGTAATTGTTAGTTTGTTACTCTAGTATTCTCAATTCATCCATGTCAGTTAATTACATGCTAAGATTATCTATTTTAATTTGATACATTACTATCACAAGTCCAACAAGTATGTATTTCTAACTTTAGAACAGTTGATGAGTCCCAATATTTTGGCATTCTCATGACACTATATAGCTAATTCAGTAGATTTGATATAGTATAAAACATATGCATACAATTAAGCTTGAAATACTACATGCATGTGACTGATCTAATACGTAGAGTTACTAATGGAAATGGAAGTAATTGATCTAATGCATCCTTTCTTGTGTCAGTTACTAATGGATATAGTTTTTAAACCAAAGTCTAAACCATTAGAAGTAACTGATCTAATACGTAGAATTGGATTTATATTATAACCCCACATCCCGAATCACCCGACCCGACTTAACCCGACCCGATAACCCGATTTCTTATCGGGTCGGGTTGCGGGTCACTTTTTCAAAACTCAAAACCCGACTCAACCCGACCCGATAAACCCGACAACCCTATAACCCGACCCGATAACACCCATACTTATAAGTGTGGTGGGCTTCACGTCTGTTAGAGCATCTGAATATGGATGAGTGGGTATTTCTACCCACTAAGGACTCAGAGGAATATAATAAACTAGTGGGCCCAAATTAAAAAAAAAAAACAATATTATATACACAAGTTGTGATTCAGAGACATTAACAAAAAAAAGTAAACACAACCTAAATGAGTGTATTAGTAGGAAATGGACTTTAATTATTAGAGCACCGATTGTCGGCCGTCGTAGCTCACCGTACACGTGGCTACTTTGTCGTGGTTTCGCGTGACACCGGACAAGCTCGCATTGTTGGAGGCCTCGTCATTTGCACGACGAGGTTTGAACTTGTACTATTATCGCTTTTTTCTTTTATTCGTTTTTGATTTCAAGTGTGTGTGTGTAAGATTGGGGAAGAAGATGCTTTTTTTTTTTTTTTTTTTTTAGGTGGGGTTAAATTGGCTTGTGATAACATTTACATTCAAGTTTTTTTTTTTTTTTAAGTTTAATTTATAATTTTTTTCTTAAATATGTTGTATTGTATTTTTGTTTTAATAAATAAATTTAGTTTATTTGGAAATGTAAAAAAAATTGTAAGTGGTGGGCCTCAAATGAGTAAGTTGAGGCTAGTTGAGCGATGTGGCGAGTTGTTATAGCGATATGGCAGTTCCGAATGAGTAATTTAACTTGTCAAGCACTTGTGCTCTTACAGTTTTATGTATGTACAAGTTCTAACTATTCAAGCTTACTAATGAATCGATAATTAAAGTCATTCCATATAGTATCTTTGCTCTATCGGTGACATATTTCTAAATTTCATAGGGCTTAGATGGTGCATTTGATAGTGATAGTGGAGAGGACAATGGCTTAGATGGTGTTTTACAAAAAAACTTAGGCGGTTAAGAAATGAGAAAGACAAAGGCAATTTTTAGTCAAGAAGTTTTTTATGCGAGACGGATATTTGGTTCACGTAAGGAGAAAAAGATAGAGTTTGCATGCATTTCATATAAACTAGAAGGAAACTAAAATTGGTAAGGAATGGGAAAACTAGAGTTAGGGCCAAATGTGTTGGATTTATCCTTGTTTTTTACATTAATGATAATGAGCATTTTAATAATGGGCCTTCTAATAAATGTGCAAGTCAATCCAGTGGTCTAAGAAATAGGTCTAAGTCAAGAGTGAGTGATGCACATAAAGACAAAGGAAAGGAAATAATTGAGGTGGATACTTGTTGGGATTGTTCTTAGAAAATTTGGGTTTGTTATAATTGTTGTTGAAGTTGAAATTGTAGTCATAGTTGAAGTTGCTCGGGTGTAAATTGGTTAGAAAACGTGTTAATGTTGGAAATTGGTTTGGGATTTGCCTTTGGTATGACGAGCCAAATCGTGGAAGTTGGTTGGCGTTTGAGGTGATGGAATTACGGATGTTGGTGTGTTTGGATTAGAGGAAGATGAGGGACTCTGTAACACCCCAACCCGACAAGGGTAAAAATATCACAATACGGTTTCATATCAGAACTTTAAATATATACAATAACGGAAGCCCTTACAAAATAATCAAAAGAAAACATAAATAACTAAACTTCAAAATAAATCTAAGATCTCTAAAGGTCAAGTCTTGCTCACAGCTCTATTCTCAACCCAGATCACCTATCCCATAAGCTCATCTTGAATGCCTAATACCGCAGAAAAGAAAATGCGCAGAGCTTACAAAGCCAGTGAGCAGATATAACGAAACAAAACTAAACAAAACAAATATACAAATAACGAAATCAAAATGAAATGATGATGAGGATCTTTTAGGATTCTGGAAGCACAAATATACATAAATCCAAACAACCATATAACAATTTAAACATCTCATAGCACATTAATGACACAAACACAAACACATCGAACAACCAAACACTTAACATATCAAGAATAACAGTTACTTATAAGCCAAACAAAGAGTCTAATGACTAACGGAAGCGAGTTACCAAACAAATAAACATGGCATTCATACAAATCAATTAATCTACATTAACTCACTTAAATCAATATTGTAGCAATGAAATAGCAATCAAATCATGGCGAGACAAATCATAAATGAGATAGATATCCTAACGTATAGGTAAAGTTCACAAAATTAATCGAACAAATTATACATACTAAACTTACGAATACCCACTTTCACACTAGCACATTCATCTCACGATCAACGAATTCACCTAACGATAACTAACATAATATCGATGATGACATGCGAATCATGTTTCAACATAATAATCATATCCTAGCATAGCAGACGATAGTCTTATAAACATACAAAAGCATAACCACATATAATAGCATATAATAAGTCGAGCACATAATTATTAACCCTTGAACATACCGAATCATAATCAGAATACTTAACATAGAAATAACAGATAAAGATCTAGTTAACTACCACGAGCCCAGAACATATCATATCAAAAACATCATAACTATATAGAAACAATCTCAAAATAAATCGGAGTAGCTAGCTCCCAGAGTTTTATGAAGATGCGTATTGCACACGCGACATCATTCACCTAGATAAATCATATCGGATAATGGATCGGATCTAGGATGCATCCATCGCCCACAAACATATATTGGTCATATAATATAACTTGAGCTCATACTAAATAACAGATAAGGGACGTGGCGAGAACTTCACTCTCGCCCTAGAGTCATGTTGAGGTGCATCATCGACACCGGACATGGAACCCCCATGACTAGTTAATAATTGGCTCGGTGTCAAACTATCTTAGG
This sequence comes from Chrysanthemum lavandulifolium, assembly GCA_022545495.1. Classification (NCBI taxonomy): domain Eukaryota; kingdom Viridiplantae; phylum Streptophyta; class Magnoliopsida; order Asterales; family Asteraceae; genus Chrysanthemum; species Chrysanthemum lavandulifolium. The sequence goes on from CM040240.1 coordinate 229,651,223, forward strand.
TCAAATTAGAATGTCATAACCGACATAGATCATACTTTATCAAAGATTAAATCATGTTTTCGAAATCAAGGTCTTCATATCATATAGTTCAAAATCAAATATTTTATGACTCAAAAATCAAAGTTCAGATAAGCAACAGCTCAAATAGACACATTAGGGTTCATAGCAAAGGCTTAGGAAATCCTAATATAAAAGCTAACGAAAAGAAAACGTTATAAGGAACCTTTACTGAAAAGGTCAGAATATCTGTACCTTAAAGCAAATGAGAGGAAAGCAAACGAATGTAGGAATACGAAGATGTAACGTCGCGTCTCCTTCAACGAATCTACACGGATTATGATTTATTTAATACTTATTAGCTTCATTAATGTTATAACGGATTAATCTCATTAATACTTTTAGAGTTGTCAGAATATTCTCAATTTTAGTGACAGACGGAATTCCAACATTTTAGAGTATTAATCATTAATTAGCCAAACTTAGGAGTTGGAAATGACAATTAGTAAACTTAAGGGCTTAATATGATAATTATCTCATTTGAGGACTTACATCATTCAAAGTATAGGGTTTACAAATGTCAAGAATGGATTTTAGGACTCTCTTTCAAAATAGTTTACACAAGCCTTTATAACTTACATGATTAACCAAAACTCACACGTAACATTGTTCGAATGCAACTTAATGAGACCATGCATATTCTAATTTAATTCATGATATGTGACTTCTTGCATAAAATCATAACTTACGCATGTTTACTACACACTTAGTACTAGCTCATTATACCCTTAATCAACAGTTATTAATGACTCCAAAACTTACCATTCTCACATGAAATAACGAATTTGCACACTTAGCTTTTAACCCTAATCGACTTCCTATTTAGGTTCTAGGGTTTCCATACTTTTAATATTACTTAATACGCATTAAATTCACATGTTACTTTTAATGATTTCCACTTTGACCTAGAACGTATATGATAAACAAACCGAAGTTATCTCAAAACTCGTGCATGCCTCTACAAAATCAACTCACACTTGTCGAACCCATAATTACTCGAAATTACATATTACACCTTTGACATCTTTAATTTCATGATCTAACCTTATATTATCGATTTTACCATTTTAGCCCAAAGGTTTTAGAATTTTCAAAACATACCCTTTTAATTTAATAACAATTGAATGGCCTCTAAATATCCAAAATTACACGTTTAACCCTCATACTTATTTTATACGTTTAGTACCTTTATTTTCTTGTTACGAAACAACCTTTAAGTTTCATAATTTACAAAACCAACCCAAAACGTTTATTTAAACCGAATTATGCATAATTCAAGTACAAACCCTAAACCTAAGTTTATCCCATCATTAATTCATCATTACTACCGCATTAATTACCCTTAGTTATAACAAGCAAACCCTAATCGTCCCTTTTATTTCTTTCCTTTTTCAAATACGATCGAACAAAACAAACCCTTAACAAATCACACAAGCTTCGAATTCATGAACATGTATTTTATTCAGGTCGTATAACCTATAAGAGCTTCCAGAAAAATCAGGTCATGGTCCTAAAAATTATTATATGCTCGTTCGCTATTTTATACGCTTTTAGGGTTTTAATCCAAAACAATTCCATACGACTTGTTAAATATGCATGAATAATTTTTACAGGTTCTATATGATTTTTAGGACTGAAAATAATATTGGAAACATACCCTTGATGAGAATCGAATGCTAGAACAAAAGAAACCAAAACTCTATTCGACGAAACCCTAATCGACCAAGAAAAATCACCACGATCGATCCAAAGACCTTAGAACCTCGAACCGATTTTAACACCTTCTTTACCTTCAAACTCGTCCAAGAAAAATAGCTCTAAGCCTTGAAAATGAATGTCGAATTATTTAGGGTTTTAGAGTCGGTTTTAGTATAATCGGTTATTAGGGTTTAGAATAAACCGTATAATGTGTTTATATATGATTTACTAATTTTCTTGTGGGCTTAATATTATAATGGACTTATAATAAATGAGATCTTAATTTATAAATTTGTATTGGGCCTTTATTAATTTTATTCCTTTATAACACTTAATAAATACATTCATTATTTATAAAACACAAACCGATTTTATAAAATTATAAACTATAAAATAATCTTTACAAAGTCTTTAAAATTTATTTGGATCATATGTGATATTTCTTAATAATTTTACGAATTTACATAGCTTATTTGGTATTCTTTAAATTAATTATTCATACTTTTTGATCATAGGAGTATTTTGGTCTTTTGTGAATTTTAGAAATTCGGGTTTTACAATTTCTTCCTCTAAAATAAAATTTCGTCCTCGAAATTGAACAAGACGAATACCGGCAACAAATGTGGATTTGAACTTCAAGGAATATATGATTAACGCTAATCATATACTTATAAAAGTATTAGCAGAAAAGATGAGATGCGAGAAAATCAAAAACACACTCTAACTTATTCAGGTATCTAATGATGAAAACTATCATATGCATAGACGGAACGAATCCTAACGGTCTTACTAATCGCAGAAGTACGTGGAGACATACAAATCTAAGGCAGACATAACAATCTATAGGTTTACACAGATCATAATGATTTCGGATCCCAATCGTACAAAACTTATACGTAACAGATATCGATGAAAATCTCACAATTAGGTACAGAGTTTCAACCAAACATGAAGAGTGTCAAATAACGGATACAAGGCAAATTCCATTCACATATCAACCACAGGCATTTCCCAGACGTCGTATACCTTCAATAAGTTCAGATTATATGATCTCGGTATTATTACGTTGATCAGGCGTCATAATACTTGCATCACATAACAAGTTCTTATTGTCACTATATTCGGTCTCGGGTCATAACAAAAACACATAACTAATATCATAGCAAAACACACCATATACAGATAACATACAGATAGCAAGTAACCTACTATAACAGACCAGGTCCACATGAGTATACCATCATGATGGTCATACATCATTTAAGCTCTGATTAAACAACATCATTAAGAAGATAAATAGCAGATGAACTTATGAGGGCTAACGGAAACTTAACGAATCTATCAGAAAGAAACAACAGACAGGAACTATACTTTCAAAATTTTGTTTTATTTCCATAAATCAAACAAAATTTGCAAAATCGTCATAAGATGAACTCCCAAAATAATACTTAATAATCCAAGATTCAATCATCTAATGAAACAAAAGGACCTAACTCAAAATCCAATGTCAGAAATTTCTCATAACGAGGGCAACTAATCAGGAGCGCCAATTCCTATCCTTGTGTCGGATTAAACCTACTAGAAGCCGTAGATTCTAGATCCGAGTCCACCTCGTATTCTTCCTCATCTTCTTCTTCCTCCTCTTCTTCCTCACTTATCCATCCGTTCTTATTTCCTTCAATGCATGGTAATAAGCGGCTAGCAAAGTCGTTTCTCCGATTCTCTCCTCCTCTTCCCAAGACACGGTCCACGAAAGCATACAAATCGAGACTCTAGTCCAACCCACTCCTCCATCTTCAACGAACTTTGGACATCTATCATGATACTTAGTGGTGAAACCTTGGTTGTCAACAACCTTAGTTTCGTACTCCTCTACTACTTTTCCGTTTACGTCCTTCAAGGTCAGTTTCTCCTCGATTGTGCATGGCCACATATAGGCCGGAACTCGTATCCTCTTGTTGGTCTGCTTCACTCTACCAAACCTCTTGCAGCCTTTAGCAATAACAACGGCCCACCTCGTCTTCTCCTTAGGTTGTCTAGCTGGTCCTTGATTGCTCCTATCAGGTGAACTAGAACGACGAGGGATCACCATCTAAAAGAACAACCAACTATTAGCAAAGTCTAAGTACGATAGTGGACACAAGAAAGTATGCAAAGGGAAATCCTAAATCTACCCAATCCTCACAGGTCATAGCCTAAGCTCTAAGGGTCCTAAAACCTAGAGCTCTGATACCATAAATTGTAACACCCCAACCCGACAAGGGTAAAGATATCACAATACGGTTTCATATCAGAACTTTAAATAATATACAATAACGGAAGCCCTTACAAAATAATCAAAAGAAAACATAAATAACTAAACTTCAAAATAAGTCTAAGATCTCTAAAGGTCAAGTCTTGCTCACACTCTATTCTCAACCCGGATCGCCTATCCCATAAGCTCATCTTGAATGCCTAATACCGCCCGCAGAAAAGAAAATGCGCGAGCTTACAAAGCCCATGAATGATATAACGAAACAAAACTAAACAAAACAAATATACAAATAACGAAATCAAAATGAAATGATGATGAGGATCTTTTAGGATTCTCATGAAGCACAAATATACGTAATCCAAACAACCACATAACAATTTAAACATCTCATAGCACATTAATGACACAAACACAAACACATCGAACAACCAAACACTTAACATATCAAGAATAACATATTACTTATAAGCCAAACGAAGAGTCTAATGACTAACGGAAACAGCTACCAAAGAAATAAACATGGCATTCATACAAATCAATTAATCTACATTAACTCACTTAAATCAATATTGTAGCAGTAGAAATAGCAATCAAATCATGGCAGACCAAATCATAAACAGATAGATATCCTAACGTATAGGTAAAGTTCACAAAATTAACTGAACAAATTATACATACTAAACTTACAGAATACCCACTTTCACACTAGCACATTCATCTCACAGATCAACGAATTCACCTAACGATAACTAACATAATATCATATGATAGCATGCGAATCATGTTTCAACATAATAATCATATCCTAGCATAGCAGACGATAGTCTTATAAACATACAAAAGCATAACCACATATAATAGCATATAATAAGTCGAGCACATAATTATTAACCCTTGAACATACCGAATCATAATCAGAATACTTAACATAGAAATAACAGATAAAGATCTAGTTAACTACCACGAGCCCGTAACATATCATATCAAAACATCATAACTATATAGAAACAATCTCAAAATAAATCGGAGTAGCTAGCTCCCGAGTTTTATGAAGATGCGATTGCACACGACATCATTCACCTAGATAAATCATATCGGATAATGATCGATCTAGGATGCATCCATACGCCCACAAACATATATTGGTCATATAATATAGCTTGAGCTCATACTAAGAAAGCAGATAAGGGCGTGGCGAACTTCACTCATCGCCCTAGAGTCATGTCAGAGGTGCATCACTAACACGGACATGGAACCCCCATGACTAGTTAATAATTGGCTCGGGTGTCAAACTATCTTAGGTCAAATTAGAATGTCATAACTGACATAGATCATACTTTATCAAAGATTAAATCATGTTTTCGAAATCAAAGTCTTCATATCATATAGTTCAAAATCAAATATTTTATGACTCAAAAATCAAAGTTCAGATAAGCAACAGCTCAAATAGACACATTAGGGTTCATAGCAAAGGCTTAGGAAATCCTAATATAAAATCTAACGAAAAGAAAACGTTATAAGGAACCTTTACTGAAAAGGTCAGAATATATGTACCTTAAAGCAAATGAGAGGAAAGCAAACGAATGTAGGAATACGATGATGTAACGTCGCGTCTCCTTCAACGAATCTACACGGATTATGATTTATTTAATACTTATCAGCATCATTAATGTTATAACGGATTAATTTCATTAATACTTTTAGAGTTGTCAGAATATTCTCATTTTTAGTGACAGACGGAATTCCAACATTTTAGAGTATTAATCATTAATTAGCCAAACTTAGGAGTTGGAAATCACAATTAGTAAACTTAAGGGCTTAATATGATAATTATCTCATTTGAGGACTTACATCATTCAAAGTATAGGGTTTACAAATGTCAAGAACGGATTTTAGGACTCTCTTTCAAAATAGTTTACACAAGCCTTTATAACTTACATGATTAACCAAAACTCACACGTAACATTGTTCGAATGCAACTTAATGAGACCATGCATATTCTAATTTAATTCATGATATGTGACTTCTTGCATAAAATCATAACTTACGCATGTTTACGACACACTTAGTACTAGCTCATTATACCCTTAATCAACAGTTATTAATGACTCCAAAACTTACCATTCTCACATGAAATAACGAATTTGCACACTTAGCTTTTAACCCTAATCGACTTCCTATTTAGGTTCTAGGGTTTCCCATACTTTTTAATATTACTTAATACGCATTAAATTCACATGTTACTTCTTTTAACGATTTCCACTTTGACCTAGAATGTATATGATAAACAAACCAAGTTATCTCAAACTCATGCATGCCTCTACAAAATCAACTCACACTTGTCGAACCCATAATTACTCGAATTACATATTACACATTTGACATCTTTAATTTCACGATCTAACCTTATATTATCGATTTTACCATTTTAGCCCAAAGGTTTTAGAATTTTCAAACATACCCTTTTAATTTAATAACAATTGAATGGCCTCTAAATATCCAATATTACACGCTTAACCCTCATACTTATTTTATACGTTTAGTACCTTTATTTTACTGTTTACAGAAACAACCTTTAAGTTTCATAATTTACAAAACCAACCCAAAACGTTTATTTAAAACCGAATTATGCATAATTCAAGTACAAACCCTAAACCTAGGTTTATCCCATCATTAATTCATCATTACTACCGCATTAATTACCCTTAGTTATAACAAGCAAACCCTAATCGTCCCTTTTATTTCTTTCCTTTTTCAAATACGATCGAACAAAACAAACCCTTAACAAATCACACAAGCTTCGAATTCATGAACATGTATTTTATTCAGGTCGTATAACCTATAAGAGCTTCCAGAAAAATCAGGTCATGGTCCTAAAAATTATTATATGCTCGTTCGCTATTTTATACGCTTTTAGGGTTTTAATCCAAAACAATTCCATACGACTTGTTAAATATGCATGAATAATTTTTACAGGTTCTATATGATTTTTAGGACTGAAAATAATATTGGAAACATACCCTTGATGAGAATCGAACGCTAGAACAAAAGAAACCAAAACTCTATTCGGCGAAACCCTAATCGACCAAGAAAAATCACCACGATCGATCCAGCACCTTAGAACCTCGAACCAGATTTTTAACACCTTCTTTACCTTCAAACTCGTCCAAGAAAAATAGCTCTAAGCCTTGAAAAATGAATGTCGAATTATTTAGGGTTTTAGAGTCGGTTTTAGTATAATCGGTTATTAGGGTTTAGAATAAACCGTATAATGTGTTTATATATGATTTACTAATTTTCTTGTGGGCTTAATATTATAATGGACTTATAATAAATGGGATCTTAATTTATAAATTTGTATTGGGCCTTTATTAATTTTATTCCTTTATAACACTTAATAAATACATTTACTATTTATAAAACACAAACCGATTTTATAAAATTAGAAACTATAAAAATAATCTTTACAAAGTCTTTAAAATTTATTTGGATCATATGTGATATTTCTTAATAATTTTCTGAATTTACATAGCTTATTTGGTATTCTTTAAATTAATTATTCATACTTTTTGATCATAGGGGTATTTTGGTCTTTTTGTGAATTTTAGAAATTCAGGTTTTACAGACTCAGTATTTGGTTTTGCGGGTTGGCGAGCATTTGATTGATCCATTGATCGAGAATCATTTTTGTGAGTCTAGAGGTAGAAATAAGAGAAGTATTGTTGAGTTTAGAGGTAGAAATGTGTGTAAAAAATAGAAGATTTAAGGGGGTATTAATAGGATTTTTAAACGGTAAAAAAATTGAAAAAATGGGTATTTAATACAATAAAACCGGCTACCCCTGTTGGGATTTAATTACCTAGTTAGCTAAGTAACGCAAACGAGTACGCAACGGAATTGGATCTATTATTTGCAATTAGGTAAACACGTATTTAATAAACAATAAATAATAAAAGATAAATTGAAAACTAACCTTTGGCGACAACTGCACGCAAGTAAACGAACAAAGAAACCAAAGAAACCCAAGTATCTAAAATAGATACCTCTACGAGTATCACACACAAACACTTAAACCAAGTACGTTCGATAAGAGATAGTCGAGAACGTTTAAACAATCAACCCCTTAAAAACACTTGAATACTACGAACAAGAAAACCCCAAGAACACGTCTCTTCTTTTCTGCCCGAGTTATTGCTTCTGTCCGAGAAGCTCCTTTGTCACCCGATATCGGATAAAACAATCCAAGAAACACCCCTTTGTTGTCCGAGAAGTACCACGACAGAAAACCAATGAAAGTTGTTGTTGTAGCAATTCGACCAGGAACTAGAACAAGTTAACACCAAAGTAATCAAACACTAAAGCACTTGGATCGATTGATTGAGCAAGATTTAGGGTTTATTCAAGAACCCTAATCGGATGAAAGAAATCCGATTGACTTCTTTAAGTGGATCGATTACTTTTAAGGTTTAGGGATTAGGATATGCCGTACCATGCATGAGGGGATGGGTGTGTTTATATAGGGTCTTGACCGACCCTTGTCTTGGGACAAGACTTGGTCGACAAGTAAGAAACCCAAACACCCTCCCTTTGCCCGATCATTTAGAATAAGCTAGGCCCAAGGCAATCCCAAACTGACCCATTTAACAATTTGGACAAGCCCATGGATCGTGTATAATGATCGGGTAAACATGTATGTATATCGGGTATACGTATTTAAATATTAAACGTTCGACACGTACTCTCGTGTTTAACGTATATGCCCCCATAGACTCACACACTTTTAGTTGTTTATGCGTGTTTTAACTCCCTCAAACCAACAGCTCCCACTTGGGAGTCGGAGTCTCGAATGGCACACAAAACTAACGACGAAAACGCCTAGAAACGCTCTCACTCGCCTTTTAACTAAAAGTGTATGAGATAATAGTTTCAAAAATTTCTCAGTAGCATGGCCATTCAATGTCTTGCTTTAATCATCCTTTGTTATAGATACCGTTAAACCATGGATATGGATCCGAACTCATTCCATATAGTTTAACCATTTAGAATCTCGTTATAGATTTTAATTCAGATATATACGAAATGTAATCAAGAATCATCTTGCATTACCCTTTGGGTTTGGCAAAACAATTATCTGATTAAATCTGGAGAGACGCCATGGTATCATTCTGCACATATAAGTGTAATACCAAATCATTTATTGACTGCAAGTGTTGTGGATGCTGCTTCACATCATTCCTAAGTATAGCCTTTATAACTACCTTATTCAGATAGCGTTTTGCGTATACTTACAAAAAAATGATATCTACACATAACAGAACTTGCTTGTATCTCAAGTATAAGGACGAAATTAACAAACCATTTTCAATATTTTACTTATGACAAGGATCCAAAAGTAAATGTTTGAAAGTTGGGGTATCCAATATGCATCTCTAGTGAATACATATGAGTTTGGCGAGAACAATCCAAATTCTCGTTAGAATATAACCAACACTCACATTTGCCTTACATAACAATATTCCAATATTGTTAACCGACAATGGACATATTTAGAATGATAAATCATTTCATGGATTAAACATGCAAATATGGAATAACAGATTATATGAATATAATAACAAATACCTCGTATCTTTATTAATTAGAAAGTAATAACTGTCTTACAATTCTAAATTATCCAAATACTAATTAACACAAAGTTTACATGAGACTACTAGCAGGTATTAAACCTATACCTCTAGTCAATTTAGAATGCTTAGGATAAGCTAAAGCTTTCGTAAATGGATCAGCTAGGTTGTCATCTGTGTGAACCTTTGATATCTTCACATCACCCATTTCAATGGTCTCTCGAAGATAATGAACTTTAGCGCGATAATGTCTAGCACCTTTAGTGATTCTGCTTTCATTAGCTAGAGTAATGGCTCCAGTATTATTACAATACATATTTATGGGTTCTTCAATTGTGGGAACAATGTTCAACCCAGAAATGAATTTACGAATCCGTACAACCTCTTTAGATGCATCACAAGCATCTATATACTCAGCTTCTGTAGATGAAGTAGCAAAGATACTTTGCTTCGTGCTTTTCAAATCAACAACACCTCCATTTAGAACAAATACATATCCAGTCTGAGATTTTAAGTCGTTAACATCTGTTAGTTATCCAACATCAGTGTAGCAAGAAACCCCGAGCTCTTGTTCCGCTCTCCTCCATAAACCGTAAACATATTCTTAGTATTGCGAAATACTTAAGAATATTTTTCACAACACTCAATGAAGTTCACCGGATTCATTGAAATCGGCTTGTCACATTCGTGCGAACGCAACATCGTGTCGAGTACATCTCACAAGATACATAATAGATCCTATAGCCAAGCATAAGGAACTCTTTGCATGCGCTCTTTTCAGACAGTGTCTCAAGACCTTGTGACTTACTCAACTTAGGCTCTTCTTGCATTGGGATAGCTCTACGTTTGAATTCTCCAAACAAAATCTCTTCAAGATTTTCTCAATGTAAGCACTTTGATATAAACCAATTAATCGTTTAGATCTGTCTCGATAGATCTTGATTCCAAGAATATATGCGATTTTTCCGAATCTTTCATGGCGAAACATCTTCCAAGATAGGATTTTACATCTTGTAACATTGGAATGTTGTTTCCCATAAGCAATATGTCATCAACATATAGAATTAGGAAAGTGACAGAACTCTCACTAGCTTTCTGATATACACATGGCTCATCTTGATTTTGAGAAAATCCGAATTTCTTAATATCATCATCAAAACGTTTATTCCATTGCCTCGATGCTTGCTTAAGTCCATAAATGGAATGCTTGAGCTTGCATACACGGTTAGGATATTTAGGATCAACAAAACCCTCAGGTTGCTCCATATAGACCTCTTCGTAAAGATGTCCATTGAGGAAGGCGGTTTTGACATCCATTTGCCATATCTCAAATTCATAGAACGTCGTTGTGGCTATGAGAATCCTTATAGCTTTAATGTCTGCTACAGGAGAAAAGGTTTCATCATAATCAATCCCGTAGGTTTGAGTGAAGCCCTTTGCTACGAGATGAGCTTTAAAGGTGTATACCTTACCATCCATGTCGGTTTTCTTCTTGAAAAGCCACTTGCTACCAACTGTCTTGCAGTTACGAGGAAGCTCAACTAAAACCCGACATCATTGTCTTTCATGGATTGCATTTCCACATTCATCGCATCAAGCCATTTCTTGGATTCGGGATCCAAGAATGCGCCTTTATAGTTATTGGGTTCACCAAGACCCCTTAACTCATGTTCCTCAACACAATGTTTAAACACATACGGTCGAGCATGGCGTGTCCTGTGGACTTACGAATTGGAACAATATCACTTTGAGGTTCTTCAATTTCTTGATCATCCTCATCATGATGAATGCTAGTGTCTAAAGAAGGATTTGTATCTTCATCTTGAATTATTTCAAGATCTTCTAAACTCCCACTTGCTTCATGATCCATGAGATCACTCTCAAAGAACTCAGCATTTCGAGCAACAATAACTTTGTTCTCTGATCGAAGATAGAAAGAATATCTCATAGTTTCCTTAGGGTTTCCTACAAAATTACACTTAACAACTCTAGGTTCAAGTTTGTCAGGTTTGGTAAGTGTATCACGCTTAACAAGTGCCTCACAACCCCAGACTTTTAAGTAAGATTTTAGGGTTGCCATGCCATACTGTATGGTGTCCGATAACATCAAATAGTCCCAATATTAAGTGTCAATTTCCGATAATGCTTGTTATTTATATCATTTATATGGATTTACGCTTGTTTTCCATTGTTTTCCACTTCGTGTAAATTACGAGCATTGGAACTAAAGAGACGCGGAAATTTAAACATTACTAAAGATTTATCACAAGATGCCTATTTTGAAGAAGTTACGGCGTAACTCCTCTCTCACATTACGCCGTAACTATTGCGTGACCCGAAGTCCAACTTATCAAGAGGTTACGGCGAACTCTTCCCAAAGGTTACGACGTAACTCTATTAGGTTAAAAGAGGTTCCACGCGATACTTACGTACAGTAACTCTCGCATCACTTACGACGTAACCAAGTTTATTGAAGACAACGGCGTAACCACTTATTAGGTTACCGTAACTAGCGCATCTAGTGCATTTACGAAGAAATAGAAGGTTACGGCGTAACTCCTCTATTGGTTACGCCTGTAACCTGACACGGCCTATAAATACCCCACGAATTCAAGCATTTCAAATCATCCCATTCCACACACAACACTCGAGAACGTGGGAAAAAGCTCAAGGCGGTCTAGGGAAGCATACGAGTCGTTTCCAAGGAAGAAGTCACACCATTACGATAAGCTTTAGCGTTTATTATTTATTTTACTTTCAATTCATGTATTTCATACCTTTGAATATTGAATTGATTTGCATGATTAATATGAGCGGCTAAGCACCCTTTGGTGCTAGCCTAGTTATGATTCCTTAATTGTTTTGTTTGCGCTTAACTTTACTTCCGCATAATTATTTCTAAGTGTATGCATGCATAGTTCTTTGATAGTCACCCTGGTTCGGTAGTTTTGAATGGCGATAGAGGCCAATTGCTCAGGAGATATGACCAACCGACCCTAGGTGAGCGGATTAAGACGGGAAGGGTAAGATATGGCCAACTAACGACCCTTTCTACTTGTGCGATTTGACCAACCGATCACCTATCGCTTGGATGAACTTAAGAATTGGGGTGTAGTGTCTAAGTTCCTAACGGCCGGGCACTCACTATTTAGAATCTAGCATGTAGCGGTACTTAATGACTCGGCTTAGGGACCGAAACAATGTGACTTATGACGGTGCGGTGATTTCTCCGTGGTGGCATCTTTCCGATAGGTTAGGTGAATTGACCAAATGTTGTCCTCTCGAATTTGACCCCACCTGAAGTAATCGGAAGTAGGTAGACGTAGACATAACTAGCTAGGAGGATTGACTAGGTTAGCACCACTATTCCTCTATTGATTTCCCTTTATCATTTATTTGCTTTTCTTTTATATTCTGCATTAGTAGTTTAATCAATTAAATCCCTATCAAAACCATTATTATTCTGTGACAATTAGACTTAGTAATAATCCGACACACATAGCTCTTGGGACGACCTCGGCTTTACCATTTACTACACTACACACGACCGAGTACACTGCCCGTTAGTGCATTAGGGTAGACCATAGGTATAGCCAGACACTATAAATATTAAGACCTGGTCAGTAAAACCTGCATCAGTGTCTTATCAACCTTCTTAGTTGGAACCATATTGAGAATGTTTACAGCAGACTCAAGGGCATAATCCCAAAAAGATTTTGGAAGAATAGTTTGTTTCATCATGGAGCGCACCATGTCAATCAGGGTTCGATTTCTCCTCTCAGTTACACCATTATGTTGTGGAGTATAAGGAGGAGTTCGATGGGCAATAATCCCATGCTCCTTTAGATGATCCAAAAACTATTGACTCATATATTTACCTCCACGATCAGAACGTAGTGATTTTATGGTCTTCCCGAGTTGATTTTCTGCTTCCTTTTGAAATACCTTATATATTTCAGACACTTCATGTTTATGTTTCAGCAAGTAAACATAATCATACCGACTATAGTCTTCAGTGAAAGTCACGAAGTAACTTGCTGTTTGTCTTGACGTAATTCTAAATGGGCCACACACATCTGAGTGTATTAATTCAAGTAGATCTTTAGCCCTACCCACTTGATGTTTATAGGGTTTTCTTGCCATCTTACCAGACATGCATGAAACACACTTTTCAAGTGACTTAATGTCAGATGAGTTGAGAAGTCCATCGTGTTGCAACTTCTTCATGCGTTTCTTGCTAATGTGTCCAAGACGACCATGCCAAAAGAGAGCAGAGTCCAAATTAGACTTGCCTCTTTTATTGCTAATAGCAAACGTAGAACTTTCATTTGTATTTGAACAAGACATATCAATTTCATAAATACCATTACGAGGAATAGCAGTCAAATAAACAACGTTATTCTTAGAAACTGAATATTCGGTTCAAAACGGTTAATAAAACCATCGTCATACAAATGGGAAACTGAAATAATCCCTCTAGTAATAGAGGGAGCATAATGACAATCATTTAAGACAATAACTAATCCGCTAGGGAGACATAAATGAAAAACACCGATAGCTTCAACTCATGCCCGTTGACTTGCCCACGTACAGACTTAAAGCTACTGGCTTCAACTTCCTACTTCCCCTGAGACCCTGAGTAGTATTACAGATGTGAGTACCACAACCCGTGTCATATACTAAGGATGTATTAGGAAACGAATAGAGTTCTATAGTGAAAATACCTGAAGAACTAGCTGCAAGAGACTGTTTCTTCTTCATCAACTCGGCGCGATACTAGGGACAATTCCTTCTCTAATGACCCATCTCACCACACTGGTGACAGGTAGCGTCCTTCGCTGGATTACCCTTCTTGGGTGGTGGAGGAATCTTAGGTTTGGATGCATTGTACGGCTTATACTCAGTAGCATGACCAAACTTGCTATTTCCATTTCCATGATTCCCCTTAGCAGCCTTAAACGATTTATTTTGCTTTTGGTTTTTCTGGACCTTCCCCGCACGTATGTTATGGAGTGCAGGTGAAACATATTTCTTTGGCAACGTCTGATCATGTTGCTTAAGCATAGCATGTAATTCATTTACAGTCTTCCTCATGTTGTGTATATTAAAGTTCTGCACAAACGAAATGTACTCTTTAGAGAAACCGATTATGATCAAACTAACTCCATAGTTCATAGTAACTAGGTGACCAAGACGTTCCAAATTGTCAATGTAGCTCTTCATCTTTAGAACATACGAGCTAACCGGTTGACCCTCTTCCTGCTTGCAAGCGTGAAATTCACGTGCGCTTGTGAAGCTCTTATTCACTGTTGGGAGAACATAGACTTCAACTCAAGTGTAATATATAACTTTTCACTTACACATCAAACCATAACACAAAGTAGCATATAGATGGAATTCTAGAGAGAGAAAGTTAGAGGTTTAGGGAACTTAGAGAGAAAGTGAAATTATTATTATGAGCTCAACTCTACCTTGGAAGGTAGAGAGTATTTATAGTCTTACATAAACGCACACATCGGGTCGTGGATCGTGCATACTGGTGGGTAAAGATCCGTCCGTCCTCCACGGTGTTACTTAACTAAATACTACTTAACTTAAAATAACTACGACTACGAGCTTTCTAACGAATACAAATACTTGAGGTGACCGACTCTTTAATACCGGGAATTTCTAATTCCTAACATGAAGCATGTCATAAGCACCAAGATGAGTTAGATTTCTTTGGATCTCTAACTCCATGGTCATGAACATGAAGGCATCTATATCCTTTGAGCCTTTGACCCAAGCAGTGTGAGTTGCAAGAGCCTCGTGAGGATAGGGTGGCTGTGAGTTGCAACAGTGTGCAATGTATAGGATGCTCCAAATAAGTTTCATTATCTTCACCGATAGTATAATGCTAAGTCAGCGATACCAATCAATGAAGTTAGGTCCAGTGAGTTTTGTTTCTCAACAAAACTCCCGAGTAATCGAACTGCTTCGATCAAGTAGTCATCTACAATTTTGAAAAGTTCAAATAATTAGTATTTTCGATAATTGCATTCTTAAAAGAATTAACTTCCCAATTAATTACTAATAAGACTAAGATCCATCTTGCACTCCCACTTATTTACCAGAGGTCTGACCAGTGAGTAACTAAGTAGGACAAGAGGAAAGCGACGAGCGTTAATTGCATAATGCAACTCTTAGACTTTATGAGACTGTTTAAGACATTAGTATCAAGTAATATTGTCAAAAGCATGTTTAGTTCTCATCTTATGCCTCGGGTTCAAGGTCTGACCAAGCCAACTCGAAATAAGTCGACCAAGTATGAACTTGCAAAAATAAGCAAAGGTCTGACCTAGGTGAAATAATTACCATGGGTTAGAAAGGCATTGAGGTCTGACCAGAGAAGTAAATCCAAATGCACGTGTTCATAGTTGGATGGCATAGACTTAAAATTAACAAATAGGTATGCATATAAATGTGGTAAAAGTCGGTACAAAGAAGCATGCAAAACAACTTTGTAACACTAATTTTAAAACTTTGGTAATGACATCGTAGTGATCATCATGGTTCACTGTAGCTCAATCGAACTCACATGGGAGGCAGAGGACCGGTCGTGCAAGGCAATAACCGAAATCCTTTCGTGTGACTGTGCACCTCCTTAAACCCCTTTATAGTTTGTTCTAGTGGGTGAGCCGTACATCCCAAGTGTCCATAGCGTCTAGTTTTTAAATTCATGAAAACTTGTTTCAATAGTTTAGGTCACTTTATTTTACAAAAACAATTTTTCACGAATCAAAATGAGCATGATATTTAGGCGTGTAAATAAAGACCAATATTAATTTTATGGTTACGATATGTATTATTCCATATTGCATACAATTAGGTGTCAAAACAAGTAACAATAATGCACATAAGGAATCACAAACATATAAGCATAAACATCAATATATAAACACATATTGTTCCGAGTTCTCTCGCGAGTCTTCGCCAAAAGGAGAACCATAAGACCGTCACTAGGTTCAATACCTAGATCGCCCCATACATCACAAAAAATAATTGATTAGGTCTTGTGGCCGAAAAAACACATAAAAAGCATGACAAACTTAATTAACAAGTAATTGCGCTATTTTATGTATTTAATAAACAATATGTAATTCAAATTATCATTATAATTCTAACTAACAATTAATTCTCATTAACCATTAATTCTAATTAACAAATTTAATTTCAATTAACAAATTAATTCTAATTAACAATTAATTTAATTATTTGTGTGTCTATGTATTTTTTTATTAATAATTGACAAGTATTGCATATAGTTGTCAAAACAAAAATTAAACAAATAACTAATTTAGATTTCATGCATCTTTTTAAACATGTTTATTAAAAGAAACATGTAACCCATAATAGCAAAAAACAAGTTGAGTCGTGATGTCACTGTTGGGATTTAATTACCTAGTTAGCCAAGTAACGCAAACGAGTACGTAGCGAAATTGGATCTAGTATTTGCAATTAGGTAAACACGTATTTAATAAACAATAAATAATTGAAAACTAACCTTTGTCGACAACTGCACGCAAGTAAACGAACAAAGAAACCAAAGAAACCCAAGTATCTAAAGTAGATACTTCTACGAGTATCACACACAAACACTTAAACCAAGTACGTTCGATAAGAGCTAGTCAAGAACGTTTAAACAATCAACCCCTTGAAAATACTTGAATACCACGAACAAGAAAACCCCAAGAACACGTCTCTTCTTTTCTGCCCGAGTTATAGCTTTTGTCCGAGAAGCTCCTTTGTCACCCGATATCGGATAAAACAATTCGAGAAACACCCCTTTGATGTCCGAGAAGTACCATGACAGAAAACCAAGGAAACTTGTTGTTGTAGCAATTCGACCGGGAACTAGAACAAGTTAACACCAAAGTAATCAAACATTAAAGCACTTGGATCGATTGATTGAGCAAGATTTAGGGTTTATTCAAGAACCCTAATCGGATGAAAGAAATCCGATTGAGTTCTTTAAGTGGATCGATTACTTTTAAGGTTTAGGGATTAGGATATGTCGTACCATGCATGAGGGGATGGGTGTGTTTATATAGGGTCTTGACCGACCCTTGTCTTGGGTCAAGACTTGGTCGACAAGTAAGAAACCCAAACACCCTCCCTTTGCCCGATCGTTTAGAATAAGCTAGGCCCAAGGCAATCCTAAACTGACCCATTTAACAATTTGGACAAGCCCATGGATCGTGTATAATGATCGAGTAAACATGCATGCATATCGGGTATACATATTCAAATATTAAACGTTCGACACGTACTCTCGTGTTTAACAGGTGTGCCCCCATAGACTCACACACTTTTAGTTGTTTACGCGTGTTTTAACTCCCACAAATCAACAACCCCAACGTCCTTTTTTTTATCCGTTACATAACTTCTAGATTTGAAAGAAAAAAAATACAGGTAATCTCGTGTTAGGTCTCCAACAATGTATCAAGATCCATGTATTCGGGTGGTCGTGTATTAGAAAACCAAATAAAATCATGGTTAGTTTTAGTGAGAGAAAGTATAGAGAGAAGGGAACTAGAGTACGTGTTTTATTAGAGAGAAAAGAAATGTGTTACAACAAGATTGAACTAGCTCACCCTTCTAGGAGAGTTTGGTATATATAGGGCTAACATAAGCCATCTATCACAACTTAATACTATAAGTCCTACGTTATACGCATACATGATAGTTGATACAATTCGTGTAAATGTCTTCACTTTTAAAGCTAACATCCCGGCTGGCCAGGAGGGCGCTAGAAACTATGATGCGACTTGTGATGTCAAGCTCGCGTAATAGGTTTGCGTTTTTGATCCGCGCGACCCTTTCCAGCCACCCACTGGGCGCTCTTAAAGTTATCTGTCGTTCAAGACCCGAGGGCAACTTTACAGACCCTGTATAACACAATAACACACAGAAGGTGGATAACTTTTTTTTAATGTCGAACAAAAGTACAAAACCATAATAACTTTCCAACGATCGAGCTAAAAGTGTCAAGTAATCTATATTAATAAATCCGATTATCCAAAACTCCAAAAGTAAAAAAGAAAACTAGTCTCTCTCTCTCTCTCCTTAACGCTTGATCTTCTCTGAATCAAATTTATATTCAGGACATCGATTATTAAAAACACATCATAATGGATTTTGTGTGTATCGAAGAGGCTAAAGACAGGAAAGAGACTATAAATACCGTTGCACCCATTGAATCAAAATTGTACTAGAAATAAACAAGTGTGTTTTGAAAATAAGCAAAAATGGGCTATTTCTCTCACCAAGTTGATCGAAGTGATATCAAGGCAGGCGACCATATTTACACATGGAGAAATGCCTTTCTATATTCTCATCATGGTATGTATCCTGTTTATATTATTCACACATGCATTTTTCAACATTTTGATACATAACTTTTTGTTAAGAAATATAAAACATAGATTGATACAGGCATTTATGTTGGTGAACAAATGGTTGTTCACTTCATTGGACAAGATGAAGCTAGTTTTGGTTCTGGTTGGAACTCATCTTCCGGTTTTTCATCTTCACATTCAAATCTTTCGGCTTCAAGCTTAAACTCTAACTGTGGATGTTCATCGTCTAAAAGTGTTGAAATTACTAGTGGCAGTTCTACTACGAGCTTGTGTTCATCTTGCTCATCTTCAAATCCGAGTCGACCAGCTTCATGCTTAGGCATTCCTGATTGTGGTTTTCAGCAACCAGGAAATGGCGTGTTAATCTCTTGTTTGAACTGTTTTTTTGGCACTGGATCACTGTATCGTTTTCAATATGGTGTATGGAAAATTACGTATGTATCCAAACTTCGTGGTGGGACGTGCACTACGGCTAAGTCAGACCCACCTGAAGAAGTGATCATAAGAGCTTTTTATTTGTTGCATAACGGGTTTGGTACTTATGATGTGGTGAAAAACAACTGTGAGGATTTTGCTTTGTATTGCACGACAGGTCTCATGATTCGTGGCAAGACTACTACTGGAAGCAGTGGTCAAGTGAATGCTGTACGTAATGCAGTACCATGGAAGATAATTTTTTATACGGTGGGCCTTGCAAAGATTGTGTCTAACTTGGGTGTGGTTCCTGGAGGAGCTGCGGCTGTTGTGAAATACAGTTTGAACCGATATAAAACTGATATTGGTGTTCGAGATGATGTTGAAAAGGTTAACGTGGAAGAAACTGCTGAGTTCCGTAAAAGAAACATGTAACCAACACATCATTACTTGATAAGCCTATGGTCATTAAGGTCAAATTTCTCTCTTGTGTACTTCCTGTAAGGTCAATTCTTAGATTATGTTCCAAACCTTAATTCTGAGATGGATATTTTATCTTCACTTGTTTAATTTATGGTAATCGTTTTCATTTTATTCTATTTTATTATTGTTAGTGACATTTAGTATGTGACATATATACTCCATTGTCCAAAAGGCTGATAGCTGTTGTTGTGACAACGAGCGGACATACATACTTGAGACAGAAGGTATGTACCAATCAGTGGCGCCGTCACTAGTGTGAAAATGAAATTTTTCTTCACATATTTTGGAGCTTAATACCGAGTGGTTACCATTCTCAAACTTTATTAAGTAGGCATACCGTGTTGTAAAGTTCAGCGTTCGCCATTGACTGTGATGTATCTGTTAACAGTTTACTTATTGATGCTATTAGCGGTATTCTTCTCATATGCTTTGGAACATGCATGGAACTGAAGTGAAGTTATCTGAACGACTAACTCTATAACCAGCACACCCTAAAAAATAATCAACCAATGCCACCCATACCCTCAAGATACTTCACATTTGTAACCTCTGAAAAAAGATCTACATATATAGGGATGTATAACTTATAAGCTTAATCAAGTATATCCTTACAAGATGACATTGTTAGAAATAAACAAGGATGCATCAATTTTCAGAACAAAACATAGTAAATTGAGAAAACTGGACTTGATGACCATAAGCTACCTTATCGAATACATTATGCAATATGTCGTGTTTCCACGAGCGATTTCATCTTCCCCAAATGACATCTTCACCCTTTTCAGCTTCGGAACTATGCCATATCCTCCACCTTGATGTTAACAACATCCTTTGAACACCAATATCAGTCATAAATCGACTCAAAAAGTGCATCCTCGTTCCTACAACAGCAGCCACAGGGGTACTACATCTAAACATTTTAACCGCAGAAGGAACAACGACATTTAATGCCATGGTGACATCACCCAAGCATTCATCAAAAACCTAACGCGCAACACTAAGGCTACAACTATTTACCCCTAAACCTCTATCATATAGCATCAAATTTAATGATTAATTAAACAACATAGAACCCAAATGCGATTTAATGATTAGTTAAACAACATACTTCCATGTCTCTTCGGGGACATCAGATAAAATTGGAACGATACAGAGAAGATTAGCATGGCCCATGCGCAAGGATGACACGCATAAATCGAGAAATGGTCCCAAAAAAAAACTTGTAAATGCATAAGAAAAGAGCTAGGGTACTATACAGACCATGATATGCATGAGCAAATGCAGTTCTCCAAGTGTATACATGGTCGACTGGCTTTATCTCCTTTCGATCTATTCGATGCGCACAAAACACATTTCGATAATGTGAATGGGAAAAAAAAAAGTTCGAAATTAGGGGATTACACAACGAAAAAAGGTGGTTCTATATTATGGAGTAATTGAATTGTAATGGTTTTGGCGGAAAAATATATAAAAATAAGAAATGGCTTCGCCCGGGTTCGAACCGGAGACCTTCAGTGTGTTAGACTGACGTGATAACCAACTACACCACGAAACCTGTTGTTTTTCATTAATAAATTTAATATACTTATTCTGCAAGTTTAAACTGATAACACAAAGAAAAGCTACAAATTATATTTGATTTTTATAATAAAGTTGAAGACATAACGTATTAAGATCTGAGCATTATCTAAAACACCTCTTAAAATATCTTAGTATATTGGTAAACATTATTAAAAGGGCCAATTACTTAAATAGATCAAGAAAAAAAAAATCCATTGCACAAACTATGATTTATATTTGAAAATAAAAATTTAAATATAGACTCAACTTTATTTTTTTTTCGATTTCACTATAATTTTGCTCGAATTCACTATCGGGAAAAAAATAAAATAAAAACGAGCGTCTATAAGATGGAAATCAACTTTCTTTTGATCTATTTAAATAATTAAATCTTATTAAAAAAGATGTAGCCTTTTTAGAACAAGTATTCAAATAATAACATATGTTGTAAAAGACTACTAAAAGATTGTAGTCTTTTTAAGTGTTTGTTGTAAAAGACTACTAAAACGAAACAAACAACTTGTACATTGATCAATTCGTTCATATGCATATAAAAATACAAAATTACTGTTTTTTGGTTAAAAGGTTTCATTCCTAGCTAGGGCTACACTTGAACTACATTGTGTTACAGAAAACATTATGGAATTTTTGTAACTACTTCCGTTATGCATTGTCTTGTTTGTATGGCTGTAAACGAACTGAACGTTCAGTGAACATTTCATGAACGGTTCGGTAAAAAGTTCGTTTATGTTCGTTTATTTATTAAATGAACGAACATGAACAACATTTTACGATCGTTTAGTTAAATGAACGAACACGAACAAAAGTCACGTCCGTTTATTTATGTTCGTGAACGTCCGATTATGCGTTCGTTAACGTTCATTTATGTTCATTTATTTATTTATGTTCGTATATCAAATCTTTTAATTTTATAAATTTTAAATTAATTTGTTTAAACAAAATGATACTAATAAAACAATATTAGATGCATAATTTAATAAAGTTTATAATTGTTTGTCTATGTTCATTTATGTTCGATCGTTTATGTTCGTCTAGTGTCTTAATAAACGAATATAAACGAACATGAACAACTCATTTTCTTAATAAACGAACATGAACAAGAAATTTCGTCCGTTTAAGCGTTCGTGTTCGTTTATTTGTCCGGTTAAAATTAAATGAGCGAAACGTGAGCAATTTCAGATTCGTGTTCGTCAGGTTCGTTACGCCTACTTGTTTGTTATAAATGCATGCCATTGATCTATTGTAAAATAAAAAACATCAATGCATGTTAATTTGGGTCCACAATGATGATATATATTCCGATCACGATTGTCTTGCCTTGCTTCATAATAAAATTTGTTGTAATGTGATCATTAATTACAAATACAAATGTGTTTAGACAATGTGTTTAAGGTCTAAGGCCTTGTTTGTTTAAATTTTGTATTAAGTCGTGTTTAAATAACTGATGACTTAATGCACATTTTCAGTTTTAATTTATCACTTTATATTTCTGTATTTTTAGTTATTAAATCATAAACAAATCATTTTTATATTACTTTTTTAATTCATTTTTTTTTTAATTCATTTAAATCAAATTCAAACACCACCTAATAGGTTAATTCTCACATTTGCAATCGTCAACAGTTAAACTTAATACTGAAAAGGAATATCGCAATATTTTTATTTTCAGTTTTAGCTTTATCAACGTTTTAGTCTCTTAACTTTTTTACTAGAGTCGTCGGTAGTGTGAGAATTAAACTATATACGCTGAAATGAGTTTAAAGCTAAATGATTTACAAATAATCTTGAGTAAGAAAATTTTGATATAACTTAAGTGACAAATAGTTGTTTATTTTTCTGAACACTAGAATGAATTAACGTGGTTCCTTTGTTTACAATAGGAAATATGCAAAAAGAAAAGATTTAGAATAATATATCCAATTTGACCTTGATACATGTACTTCTTGAAACTTTCTCATTATTAGTATAACAAAAAGATATATTAAAATGTCTTTAACTTTAACTTATGTTAACTAATTTTTTTCTCCTCAAGGAAAGTGTGGGGAATAAGAATATTGTACAACTTATTATTTAACGGTAGGGGTTATATCTAACAAAAAATCGACGGTCATGATCGAAAGGCTAAAGCTAGGAACATGTATATAAATGGTTTGGAATTGAAATTCTTCACTTCACAATTTCAAATTTGTTAGCTATGGAGACAGACGAGTTTCACAGTGTAGCCCGGTTTGTGATTAAACTATACAAAATGGTTAGCGATAAAGACACAAACTCCATCATATCATGGAGCTCATCGAGTACTAGCTTCATCATATTTGATGAACACCGATTCACCTCAGAGATTTTGCCTAGCTACTTTAACACAAGTCGTTTTGATAGCTTCACTACTCAGCTTTATAACTATGTTAGTATTTCTTTTCTTACTACATTTACGTTAAAATACATATATGCCGCAAGGCCTGCAACAACACACCTTTAACATATCATAAGTTATTCAGCAAGTCTTGCATAGTAGTATAGTGCAAGAGTTTTTAACAAGATTTTCACTAGCAAACATTTAATGTACATATTTTTATTACATGAACTACATTTGTTGAATTCTGATTGGAATTAACGATTATAACAGGGTTTTAACAAGATGGGAGGAAGACATTTGGAGTTTGAGCAGAAGCATTTCCAAGAAGGAAAACAACACTTGCTAAAAACTATCAAGAGGAGATGCAAGCAATCGAAAGTTGTCAATAATACGCCATCACTTTGTGTTGCCACAAACGAATTCAAAGCTACATTTTCTAAAGTTTGTGTAGGACAAAACAAATTTTAACAGAATACAAAGATTTAAACTTGATATGGAAAAGACTTTATCAGAGGTCCAAAATATCACTGAGTCATTGTCCCGCAATCCCATTTTCACTTTCTCCAAAGACATTGGCGGAAAAAGGAAATTTGGTGATTTAGATCCTAGAATTGTCTTTGCTGATATTGAAAAATATTTGAAAATCTTTTACAATCAATTTGAGGTGCCAGAGAGCGGCATTGACGATTTTACAACATTAAGTGACTTGACACAAAATGTGGCCATTGGACGAGGTGTTAGAGGTGGTCGGGCTGGTGGTGGTCGTCGTGTACCTGATTTTTTGCACAAACTATATAATATGGTCGAGAAACAAGAACTTGATGATCTTATATCATGGAAACTTCCTAAACGTGATAGCTTCATCATTTGGGACACAAACAAGTTTGCAACTCATGTGCTGCCTATGTATTTCAATCATTCAAATTTCAGTAGCTTCAATTCGCAGCTCAACATATATGTAAGTGTCTAATGAGTATGTTTTGACTTTTCTGGTTACTTATCTGTTTTGAAATACAAATTTTAGGCATATTTATTCTAAAGCACCATGTACTTCATAGCTATTTGTTGTAAACTCACATATAAAAACCATTCTGTATCTCGAATGTGATACCAACTATTATTTTTTCTTACTGATTTTGAAGATAAAAGTCCTTCCATTTGACACCAAAAGTCAAAACTAGTAAAATTTTAATGAATTGGGTACTTTTTGTAAAGGGAAAAACATCTCAAGTGCATTTCATCACATTTAAGATAGGCTGTTTTTTATTATTTTTTTGTTTGTCTGAAGGAATTCAAGAAGGTGAATTGGGAACGTCATGAATATGCGAATGAATGGTTTCAAGGAGGTAGGGAAGATTTGCTGCAGAATATAACGAGGAGACCAAAAAAACAACAACGGATGGACAATACCCGACATGCACTTCAGCAGAAATGGAAATGTTCACACACGGTTGAAAACAATTCAGCAAGAGCATAAGAGTAAGATTACTTGGATATCATACTCTGAAGAACAAATGAGAAGTTCAGTGGATGGGCTCAAGGAAATGGCCGTCAACATGGCCAATATCGCCAACAAATTGACATTGAAAAGTATTGAAAATCTTGAACATGTTAAGAAAGCAAAACTAGTTATTGAAGTTAATGGTATAGGTATAATTCATAAGTTCGTTTGACTTTTAACTACTATAGATATGATAACATACTACTTCTCATATTGAGCTCAAACAATTGACGGTTGTTTCATGGTGATCTTATAGGTAACACGGAAGGACAAACTTTGGAAGTTATTGAACTAGGTGAAGACCAAAGTGCATTAGAAGAAAACAATAACGACGTAGCAGAATCTTTCTTTCAACAGCTAGAGATTGATTTCGATGCGGTTGAAAAATACCTGCAGATGGATGAGACTTGGATTGTCCAAAGAGAAATCATGCATTACATGTCTGCGTAACAGAAACTCGAATCAGATTGATGTGGAGAGCTTCATTTGGACGCTAGCTACTTCATGCTAAAAGAATATGTCGTCGATAACTAATCTATGGACCTTAGCACAATTAACATATTTTCTTTGATTATTTAGAATTAATGCTCTATGCATATACGTAGTATATTTTCGTATCAAGTTTAGAACTTTATGATATTTGGACATGTATGTTCAGTGTAATCAGTATGGTAGTTAAGAATCAAAATTATGTAATCAAAAAATATCTGTTACTTATTATCAAAACTACTTCTTCTTGTTTTGATATCTAGTTCACTTCACTAATATACTACGAAAGTGTCATAGCTTTAAGATTTGTATAGTAAATATGTGTTAGACTATTTTTTAGTCGACATGACTCGTACATGTTTACAGAGCGAGTAAAATTATCGATTCAAGTAGCTCGAATTACTGATTTGGTGCCTTTTGAATCTCAAATGTTAGTTAAAAGAATTTGGACTAAAATTTCAGTTTGGAGGTTTTTTTTATGCTTTTTAATCTGGGTGCTTTTTGAGTTGAGTTTTTGGGCTGTAAAAGTAAAATGTGAAAGCAAAAACAAAAATTTTATTATGGCTTCGCCTGGGTTCGAACCGGAGACCTTCAGTGTGTTAGACAGACGTGATAACCAACTACACCAAGAAACCATGTTGTGTTGCTATTTTTCAAGTTAAGCTTCTTATATTTTGACAATCGGAATTTTATTAAGTTTCCATTTTGTCAATTCTGTTTAAAGACCGAAACTTAGAGGATCTTTCATTTCAAGTAAAAGTAAAGTAACTCCCAATACCATCTTCCACGGGTTATGGGTCCCGATACCGACTTCCACGGTGTATGGGGGAGGTTGAGACGTAGACAGCCCTACCCCTACCAAAGGTAGAAAAGGACCACCGGCTTTGCAAGTAGTATAAATGAGTATATTAGGTAGGAAATAGACTCTGATTATTACAGTTTTATGCTTGTGCAAGTGCAAGCTTTAATTAGGTACACTATACCTAATGCCAAATGTGGATCTAAGGGTTTATTAAACATTCGTGCATCCGTGACCCATTGCCTTGCAGATCCATAATGATCACACATGCTAGATGAGTACTATATATACCAAAGTTAATGTTTTTACATTTGCACAAGACCAGGTTGTTAGAACAAGTTCCATGTACACTTATGAAGGGCATTTTTTTCATTCAGTAATGAATAACTTAACAATTTGACCCTTTACCAGAAAAAACAAAGATTAGTAATAATAATAATAATAATAATATGAGAACCAAGCTACATGAGTGTGTTAAATTCACCAGTATTCGGCATTGTACTTGATTAGTGCGTGCAAGCGATTGTACTTGGTATGCACATCAAGTCCTAAAACCATTAGGTTGTTTTAATGGACGAGTGAAGTCGTGTAATACTTTCCTGTGAACACACACATAATTTGTTATTCTACCACTCGATTAATCAACACGATCCAATAATACAGATTTGTGTTCTTTTATGTGACATTTTCTACTTCAGAGTCCTAGCTAAACAAGATAAACAATAAATTGCTCAACTTATCATTGGTAGTTTCCCCATCATAATCCAAAAACTTGCGGTACATTAACTAGGAAAGCAGTTAACTTTCAGGAGCAGGACTCATAGGTTGTTTTTTCCAGTCAAGGCGCTTGATAAGATCCTCCGAGGATTCAACCACAACATCAAATCGAACACCAATGTCATAATTATGTCTGGTTCTGAAATAGGTCAAACCTGATAGCAAAGGACATGGATGCTACGTAATAATCTATACCGGTTTCCAAAATGGAGCTATAACCAGCCCTACATATGTGCTCAAACGCATACGGGCCTATGAAATAGGTCAAACCGGCTGCACATGTACCCGCAACAAGAGCTAGATATAATGCATATAAGCCCTTTCCTTGCCTACTCGTTCCTGTGAAGAGCTTATCACTATGAGGAACCATACGGCTTGTTTTGCAATATAACGAAAAATCTTCAGAGTCATTTTTAGGGACGTCGTATGGTTTAAGTCCATTGTTTATTATCAAATTCGCTCTTTTGGTAACTTCTTTGGATGGTAACGAATGTGCCATGGTGCATGTGCCAGAGACTTTCAGCATGTGCTCAATTGCTCCCACTCCATACCGATAGCGACGCAGAGGCCTACCCTCCCTGAAACATCTCATACAAATTTTGGACACGGAAGTTTTATCAGGAAGCCCATGTTGACACCCAGTAGTATTATACGGACAAGAAGTGCGCTCACGTGCAGAGGTAACATTGATAAGCAAGTTTTCTCCCATATAAATCCCTGTTTAAAAAAGGTTTTTTATGCAACACAAAGCTCCATTAGGATTTCAAAAACAAGATGAAAGCATTAGCATATAAATTTATTAAAACTGCATGCAAACTTTGAGCAGAACAATACTTATGCCGCGAGCCCGCGAGCTAGCTGTAGATCAAGTAATGTCATGATTTGCCAAACATGTATATTAGTGTAAATGACGAAAGCCTAAGGGCTAAACACGTACATATGATAGTTTATAACCGAATAGCGGTTGAAGGTAGTTATGGAAGTTAGTTTATGGTAGTTATAGGTAGATATTTTCGGTTGTACCCTTTCACGAAGGGACATGATGGTTCGCATTGAACCTTATAAATAGAGGTCAAAATCTGTAATCAACAATAAGTTCATTTTGATTAATAAATACAGTGATTGTATACATTTATTCTTGAACAAATACGAGTGATTCTTATATAAATTTGTGTGTGATTGAAACCTGGACAACAATGGCATCATAGCAAGGTTAAGAATCGAAGAAGGAAGGCCAAGAGGGCTGATTGTTTGTGATAAACAACAACCCGAAATCGTGTGATTCGAAGAAACTGAAGAATATGACGGGAGACAAAAACGAAAACAACAAAGTTGTTTTCGCCACATCGTTACCATCATACCAATGCCCAGTTCTAAACAATACGAACTATACATTATGGGCATTAAGAATGAAGAAGATACTAACGGCGAATGGAGTATGGGATTTAGTAGAAGGAACAAGTACATCAAAAGAGATTGATGTAAAATGGGATAGTTCTGCCTCAGCATACCTATTTCAAGGGTTACCAGAAGATTTACAAATGCAAGTTGCGGGATGTGAAACAGCGAAAGAAATTTGGGACTCTCTAAAGTCCAGATTTATTGGGACAGAAGATGTACAACAGGTGCACTTGCAACAACTTAAATCAGAATTTGAGAGACTTGTGATGGAAGAAGATGAATCAATAGATTCATTCGCTGGGAAGTTGATGAGTATTATTACAAAGGCTGCTACATGTGGATTAACGTTTGATGAGCAAACAAAAGTAAGGAAAGTACTTAATGCAATACCAGATAAATTTCTACCCGTAGTAGCGACCATTGAGATGATTGTTGATTTTAAAACCGTGAAGTTGGAGGAGATTATTGGGAAACTTAAGACTTATGAAGAAAGGATTAAATTTAGAAAAGGAAGTCAGGAAGATAATAGTGAGAAGTTGTTACTCACACGTCAAAGGAATAAGAGAAATTATAAACGCGACTATGGAAATGGTAGACAAGGAAGTGGTAATCAGACACGAGGAAGAGGGAAGTATAGAAGTGAAGGATACACATCAGATGAGTCAGATGGAACCGACAACAAACCGTGAAGGAATGGTGATAAGTCACAAATAAATTGTTACAAGTGTGGAAAACTTGGGCACTATGCTTATGAATTTCAAGCAAGAAAAAGGAGGAAGTTGAGGCACTTTTAGTAGAGAATGATGATGAACCGGCACTTCTAATGTGCCTAATTGATGAAAATTAGAAAGATAGAAGGCTTGGTCGTGTGATACGATCAAAGAAAAGTCGTGTGATGCGAATTGATACAGAAGAGAGGTTGTGTGAAATAACCAAGTTAGCTGTGAAGAATGATTCGTGAAGAACAGATCAGTGACGGATCAATTTGAAGATGGTGTGATGCCAAAGATGAGGACCAACAAATGGGCGTTGGCTTGTTTGAAGAAAACAAACCGTGAAGGTTGAAAAGGGAGAAAGAAAAGTGTGAAGAATCAAAGTAATGGGAAACTACAAAAGCAAGTTTGTGTGAAGCAACCGCGAAGAAGATATAATATGTGATAGATGATCAAGAAAAGTAGAGTAAGGTCAAGTGATATGATCAATTTGAAGAATGAAGATAGTGTGAAGTCATCAGAGATTTTCATGACGAGGTTTGGCATCAAGACATTAGGGAGGAACTGTAGATCAAGTAATGTCATGATTTGCCAAACATGTATATTAGTGTAAATGACGAAAACCTAAGGGCTAAACACGTACATATGATAGTTTATAACCAAATAGCGGTTGAAGGTAGTTATGGAAGTTAGTTATTGTCGGTTATGGAAGTTAGTTATAGTTAGTTATGGAAGTTAGTTATATGGTAGTTATAGATAGTTATTTTCGGTTGTACCCTTTCACGAAGGGACATGATGGTTCGCATTGAACCTTATAAATAGAGGTCGAAATCTGTAATCAACAATAAGTTCATTTTGATTAATAAATACAGTGATTGTATACATTTATTCTTGAACAAATACGAGTGATTCTTATATAAATTTGTGTGTGATTGAAACCTGGGCAACACTAGCTAGAAATATTGTCGACCGGGTTCTAAGCTAAACTATCAAAATATCAAAAAATTAAAGCTGTTTAGCTGGTTCAGTTGAACCTGGCCAGTGACAGGAACCAAGGTGGGGTCCCGGGGGCCTGAGCAAAAAAATATTGATTTTTTAGAAATGCACCGGACACAAAAAATTGTACTCGGTATATGTAGTCTAGTCATATTGACTTTGTGTTCTGATTCCGTCCCTGGTTGAACCTACCCGGTATATGTGTGTGGTGGCTCCGCCCAATTATAATTTTATGCTTTAAAACACATACTCACTGATAAAAAATCTTTCCTATGTATTTTTTGCAGAGAAACAAATTACATACTATGGTGATTAGAAGCAAAGCATCCTCTCCTAACATAAAGATGGTCACCTTTGTTGAGTTCCCATTCATACACATTCTCGAAAGTTTTCCATTTCGATCTCAAGCGGCTAAACAAAGTTTTCCGTAGGTTACGCAATGCAAGAAGCAAGTTGATTTGATGAACACGATAACTTGGTAGTGTTTGTTTTCTTCTTTCTTGCGTTGGAAGCTAAATCTGTATTATATAAGTAAAAACCCAACTTTTCTTGCGTTGGAGGCTAAAATAATGCATGGTTTAATTTGTTTGGGAAATTATTTTTATTTACAAAGGGTTAAGACTAGAAAAAGGAAAAAGAAAGATAGAAACTCAATAAGTATTTCATGAAAAGATGATGGTTGGCTAAAAATAGAATGGATTTTGTATAAAAGATAATATTTTGAAAGATTTCGATATAGATGTCAAAATAAAACAAGAGAAAGAAAGGAAACTCTGAGATAGTAATCAAAGGGGATTTGCTTTTGATATAAAAAATACACTTTTCGTTGAAGCGCGTATAATGCGTTTGGGGTCAAAGGAACTTCCTTTTCGTCGAACAAGTTTTTCAACACCCTAGGCAGTGAACCTAATCGTTGTAGTGTAGTATTGGGTAAGCCTCGGGTATTGATATCGTTCTCTAGGGGAATAGGAATGCTAGTGAGAGATGTACTACGCTAAGATTTGAGGTTGAGGAAGATTATTTTTTTTATCTTTTTATATTTTTTTATAAAGCCAAGGGTAAAATCTCGGGGTTTGGATTTGGGGGTTTGGTACTTCTACCGATTAATCTACTATCTAATTATCTAAACTAAGGGTAGTCTTATGTCTATTGATGTGTGCTCGTATGATGATTAAAAATGTGTCTACCTAGATACTATTACTCCCTAGTTATCTTTTAT
The DNA here is from genome assembly GCA_022545495.1 of Chrysanthemum lavandulifolium. Lineage (NCBI taxonomy): Eukaryota > Viridiplantae > Streptophyta > Magnoliopsida > Asterales > Asteraceae > Chrysanthemum > Chrysanthemum lavandulifolium. Next base: position 229,682,983 of record CM040240.1, read on the forward strand.
TGGTGGTTGAATTGTCACGTCCTTATTCTTAACGCGTTGTGTTTTGTAAGGTCGTAGGGTATGCGTTTATCCCTAACTCTTTGAGACTACCTTAAGGTTATTGCCTACGAAAACTCTAGGTTTCATAAACTAACTCTAAGGTTATCTTTAGATGTTTAGTCTACAATTACGCTAGGTGGTTATAAACTAAGGTTCACAAAGATTACTCAAGCATTAAAAACACAACGGTAGCCTAGTGCAATCCTAAGCTGTTGATCCCAGTTGAGCAAACGACCCTTTATAGAAGCTAACTTAAACTTGAACAAACTATTAAACACTACGCGGAATTTAATGTTTAACCTTAAGAAGAATAACAATTGATTAACACTCAACACCTCAATATTTTATTAATACGAATACTCTAAACAGTATTAGGGTTTACAACCTTGAAGTGTATCGACTTTAGATATATCTAACACGTATATCTAACTCTAACCTAGGATCTCCTTTTATAGGCTAAGGATTCCTATACAATATACAAAACGTATTCTACAAGATAAATATAATTACCATACTTATCTAAATACAATTCGACAAACTCAAGACCTTCTAGAATATTTCAATACAAACCGACACAACTAACTAGCAGTGCTTTGAGTACATTAACAGTGATTCCAATCTTCTACTAGCAGTGGTTGTCTTGAGCAGTGTTTACATTTCTTTTTGCCTGGTTACATTAAAGCTGGCAGTGGTTCCATACTTAGAGTAATACCTTTCACTGAAACCTAAAACCCAACAATCCTCCCCTAAACTTGATATGCTCTAACATGGGTTTATAGACAAAGAAGTTACTAAAGTTTGCGAAAAAGTTCACCTAAGTTACTATAGTTTTTTTGGTTACAAAGAGGTAACTTAAGTAAAGCGGGTTTGTCATTTGGGTTACTCAAAGATTAAAATGTTACGTAAATATTATGCGGTGGGCAACCGGTGATTACGGTTCCCCTTGTTCACGTCAGCACCATAGTTTAAAATGTTACAAGGAAGTTACTATAGTTTACGGGTTTATGAAATAGGTTACTGAACCTTAACAAAAAGTAACTATGCGTTTTTTTTTTTCCTAATTTTTTTTTATTTTTATTTTTTTATTTTTACATTTTTCTCCTTCGCATATCTTTTTATATTTTCGTACATTTCTATCCGTTTTTATACGTTATGAATGTTTTTCTCTCTTGTCGTACTTTCTTTACATTGTTTTACGGTTATGTACGTTTTTCTCTCTTGTCGTACGTTTTTCTCCAGTTTCGTACGTTTTTGTCCATTTTTGTACGTTTTCATCTATTTTTATTTTATTTTCATAGGTTTTCATAATTTTTTTATTACATTTGTGTGCGAATTTATATGCTTGTGTACGTTTCTTACGTCTTTTTACGTTTTCATACTAGTTTTATGTTTTTCTACACCTTTGTATGTTTTATACGTTTGTATGTTTTATACGTTTGTATGTTTTATACTTGTTATGTTTTATACGTATGTAAAATGTGTATAAAACATGTATAAAATTGTGTGAAACGTAAAATAAACAAAATCGATGAAAGCGGAAAACGAAAAAGCGAAAAAATGTCTAAAACGAAAAAGTAAGAAAAGCGATAAAAGCGTAAGAAAACATACAAAGCGAAGAAAAGCGGATGAAAGTGTAAGAAAATAGGCGGCGTATAAAATGAGCAACGTATAAAAAGCGTATGAAAACAGAAAACCCGTAAAAAAGGGTCAAAAGACGTAAGAAAAATGGACAAAAATGTATGAAAACCAAATTTTGAGTTAAGTATAAGCGGTCGTTAGGATAAAGGACTAACGATTGCAAATGTTTTTGCAAATGGCGTTAGCTAACGAAAAAACTAACGTGATTAGTCCGAGGGACCATTTTGAAATTAACGAAAAAAAACCTATAGTAGAAGGTTAAAACATACAGAGTAACTTATATAACCGGTGACCAAACTTAAGTAACCTCTTTGTAACCAAAAAAACTATAGTAACTTAGGTGAACTTTTTCGCAAACTTTAGTAACTTCTTTGTCTATAAACCCTTCTAACAGAATTATCAAGTTTCCTTTAAGCTCAAAACTTCCAACTTGGAGGATGTATCCAAACACTTATCAGATTTAAGTATCTTCTCATATTTCAGCAGCAACTTGTAAGCTTGATCATCATAGGGTTTTTGCAACTTTAAACCACAAGGCAGTAACATTTGAGTAACAACTCCTGGATAATTATTCAATTTAGGATAATCACATTCTACCAACATATGAATAATCTCTCCAGAAACTGTTAACACATGAACTCCACAAGACTGATATAAAAACCATCTTGAAACCTTGCCATTGTAGAGTCCTTTCCATTCTGGTTCATCATGAGTAGGTTCAAACAAGATCTTCAGATTATGATACACAATCTTCTCATGATAATCATCTGGACATAAATCACCAAATTTTCTTTGTATAGCTTCCAGATATTCATCAAATCATCTTTATTCATGTAATAAAGCATTTGTGAAAATTTAACAAACTCATAAACTTCACCATTGGTTCTGATAAACTTCCAACACCCTTCACTGCCATTAACTTCAAATGTATAAGAAACAATTTGATGATCAATTGTAAGAAGCACTGCATCATTCACATCTCGATTCCATCTCTTCATTCCTTTCGTTTCTTAGAACTAGACTCTTCTTGAATTTACGCTTTTCTCTTTTATGCATTCTTTATCCACTCATCTTCTTCTCTCGAGTTCATTGGAATGAAATCATCACATCTTCTTTACATCTCTTATAAATCTCCTATACCGCTCAAATGTACACTTTCTCAAATTAACACCAATATGCATGTCCATGTGTCTAATAACCTTCATCATTTGGTTTCTCATCTCTTGCTTAGTAGGAGACTTATTCTTAGCATTATAATTTCTAATGATTTTTCCTTTCGCAATTTTCTCATTCTCTCGTGACACCTTACTTGTATCAATATCTAGTAGTCCCCATTCTTGAGCAGTATACTCTATCCTTAACATTTCAGAAGCTAGAAGTAAAGGTTGTTCCATGTTCCATTCTTCAATCAATCTCTGAGAAGCTTCCTCATCTTCTTTTTTTTTCTGTTCAAAAACCTGATCTTCAACCTGATATGTTTCTTGTAATCTTTTGGACTTTTCATGATCATATGCAATCTGTTCCTCCCTACTATCAAATTCAATCTCTTCTTCTTCAGGTTTTGCAATGCCCTTACCCTTTCCTATATATGGTAGAACCACTTTAGTATTAACAGGCTCACCAATTTTTAAACTTCCCAGGGTTTAGGTCCTGATCGCTTAAGAAATGTAGAAACAGGTGCAATAACAGTTTTAGGAATTTGTAAGGTTTTACCTAAGTTTAATAGCATACCAGCAACCTCTTTTTCAACTTCCTTGGACTTAGGTGGTGATGTGACATTGGTTGTAATTGTTGTAGCAATAGTTAAAATAGCAATAGGTGTATCTGAAGTAACAGTTGATAAGATTACCTCAGAAGTTGCAGCAATGGTTTCAGATGTACTAGCAGGGAATTCAGCAACAATAGCAGTGGTTGTTGCCTGAACCACTTCTTTCTCTTTTTCTTCTACTACAACCTTCAAAGTTTGAAGCACTGCTTCATTTCCATCCTTATCAGTCACCATATAATCATTATCATTATTTCCACTATCCAAATCCAAACCATCATCCAAATGCATATCCTCCCCTTAATCCTTGCTTCCACTCCTCCCCTGTTTGGATGCATCCTCTAAACTCTGATCTTTTGAGGAGCTAGCCTTCTTATTCACCTTCTTAACTCTCCTAAAAGTAGCAAACCCTGGCCTTCTAATTATTTCCAATACAGATACCCTGTGCCTTAATTTTCTGATATGTCTAGCTTGAAACACTGCAAGTTCCTGAAGACCAGTGATTGTATTCTCCATGTTGGTACATTTAGCCATCAATTCAGTTAAAAGTTTAAGAGTATCCTCATCACTTCGACCTGTGTGACCTGGTCCGAGAGGTGAATCCTTGGAAAAGTCATCTTGTACATTATCAGTAACCGTCAATTCATCATTATGTCCCAATCTACCCTCATAACTTCGAGCTGTGTAACCTGCTCCGAGAGGTGAATCATAGGGTGTAGAAAACATGGCATCAGACCTAGCCTGATCATCTGTAGGATATTAGTTTTCACATACACATCAAACCATAACAACAAGGTGGCGTATACGTGGAATTCTAGAGAGAGAAAGTTAGAGGTTTAGGGAACTTTAGTGAGAGAAAGAAAATTCTTATTATGAGCTCCAACTCTACCTTGGGAGGTAGAGATTATTTATAGTCTTACATAAAGCGCCACACATCAGGCTGTGGATCGGGCATATGGTGGGTAAAGACCGTCCGTACTCCACGGTGTTACTTAACTAAATACTACTTAACTTAACATAACTACGACTACGAGCTTTTAATGATTACATATACTTGAGGTGACCGACTCTTTAATACACCGGAATTTCTAATTCCTAACAATCTCCCTAAGGGAGGTCACCTCAATCATGTATTAAAATTACATTGAATACGAGATAGATATTACATTAACAATTGTTCTTGCATTCTTGATGTAGTACTTTGCTCCTAAGCTCGTAGTCATTGATTCTTCACATTGCATGTTTGGTTACTCCAGTGGAGGTATTTTATCGATCCACGTGATAATAAATTTGAGCGACTCTTGAGATCATCGACTAACAAAATCTCGAGACATCCATTGTGATGTTGTGACTTTAGGACCGACATGCTCACATTCGGATCATGATATCTTCTCATCGAGTTGTGGAAGCTTTAATTGATTCATGATATTGGCGGCGTAGCGAAGCATGGAGTGAAAATATCGAGTCATTGATGCACTAATCATGATTTCTTTTGAGATGAATGTGTTAAGTGAGCATGCGGCTATGGATTGACCGCTTCATTCTAAACAATTTGCAAACGTCGGGTGTACCGCATACAATGATTAGCAATAAATCGCATCGAAAGGGTCTTTGATCACTTCGTTGAATTGAGGTACACGGCCCCGGTTACCCGTTGATCGATACATATCTTGCTGTGATCAGTATAATTTGAAGAATTTCCTTGACGGGGTTTCGTAGTCGCTCTAGTTGTTCTCAAACCGGAACATCTCAAAGAAGACAACACGGAGTGAGTGAACCGGTAATTTTAAGTTCACCGATTGATGAAAAGAGATTTGAAAAACAATCGTGTATTGCTCGATAGAAATTGTTTTGCAATACAACGAAGGTTTTATTGAAAATCAATTATCAATCATAAAAACACCTTTTGGTTTGAAAAGAGTACACGGTCGATGTGCTAAAGAAAAGGGTTGTTAAGCACAAAGACCGGTTTTCAAAGGTATCCGTCAATCCATAACACGAACGGGATTGATTCAAGAGATTGAATCGCCCCATTGTTTACATTCGGTTGTCACATGGTTGATCTATATAATAGATCTCACATGCCACCTACCAGAGCTTGTTTGATGTTGGCTCGAAGGCTTTCCATCTTCATAGTGAATATGTATGCATATCACTCGGATGTTCAGCAATACCACAAGGATAATGCGTGGGACTCAAGATATAATCTCTCTTTCCACATTGTGTGAAGCGAGAGGCTTCATTGAAAGTGTCCTAATGAGATTGATTGATGATCTCGAGGCTCTAGACTCAATTTGTGCATATTTGGATCCTGTGCGGAGACTAGGGAGAGGTCTCCTTCTTCAATATCAACAATCTCTAAGAGAAAGTCGATAGATAATGTCGGTTCCCGTGAGAATGAAACAAGCCCTTTTAGAGGAACTTGAGTGGTTTGGAAAGTTGTAGTGCGATGCGTCACCGGGTCCATGACGTCTTGTCTTCAATACCGATGTTACCATCAGTAGCATATGAGTTGAACCGGTTTACGCCCTAAGGTTGAATAAATGGAGGGCTATTTGTTTTACCCTTTTCTCATTCAATTCTTTTAATTCTTCAACCCTTCGATTGCTTACCGAGACTTCATAGCAAGAACCTTGTTGGGTTTGTTCTAGTTCTTGCTCTATCTCGATCCGCACTCTTCCCATATCTCATTTTTCTCCTTTTATCATCATACCTAAGAACTCTACACTAACTAGTGGATAGTCCACAGGTAGATCCCTCCGGTTACGGCGGATGATGGGAACAAAAACCTAACCTTATCATCCTTATATCACCATACATAAAGTAAAGTTGGTCGGTCTTTTGGTATTGTTCATCGCCATTGGAACCAATTGAAAACCATTTGAAAATCAATCCGGATACTTAAGATGTATTATCAAAGCATTTTGTACCGAATTGTTTTTGATATTTTTAGAATGAGAGCTCCCCTCAACATGTGCATCAAATGTTTGAAATCTTTTTGCACACGGAGGCAAGAGGAAGAATTAACTTCTTTGATTACCATTTTCTAAAGATATCAACATCACTTCCTTAGTCGAATCAAGTAGATAAAGCATTTTGGGAAGGATGAGGTTTTCATGATTTTGCTCCCCTCAATATGTGCCTCGAGGTTTGAAAAGAGTATTGCACATACTAGAGGAACTGCACGATGAGATAAATGATCACGTTTCAAATCATAGGTTTAAGATAGATGCTCCCCTCAACATGTGCATTGAAAATTTGAAATCGTTTGTCACATGTGAGAAGGACAACGTGTACATCCTTATAAAACCATTTACCGAATTATCAGTTTAAATTCAATTTAAATCACACATTCTCCCCCGATCACAATTATCAAATCATTTGAGATTTGTGATCTCTTATAGATTTAAATTGATTTTGAAAGCTTTTAAGGAGAATTGTGACTTGATTATGAAAGCGTTTTAACTGATAAGGATCGGATTTTAAGACTTAAAAAAAAACTACATTGGTAAAACATGCATGAATATCTTTTGAAAATAATTTAATGCCAAATACCTTCTATATTTAATTGAAATCATTCTCCCTCTCAATCAATGACATAGGTTGTTGATTGAGAGATGAGATTTTGACAAATAAGTCGATGATTATCAAAAATAGAGACCGAGTTATTTTTCAAAGCAGTTAGTTTTCATGAGATAAATGTTTATAGAATCGAGCATGGGATTTGAAAACAAGATAAAGTATGACTGTTCTTTCTTTGAAAACAGGTTCTTGCTGAAATGACAATAAACCAATTTTTTCTCTTTCTCTCAAAATTATTTATTTATTTATTTATTTTATTTTTTTTTAAGAATTCGAACAACATCTAAAGTCCCGTGTCATTCTTTGAACGACAGCACAAAGACCGTAGATATTAACGAACCGAGAAAAACATGACAAATTGACAATTTTTTTTTAATGGATTTTGAAAGTTTTATAATTTTCTATTTGATTTTTGAGAGTTTTATAATTTTGTATTTTGATTTTTGAATAAATATTTACAAGAGATAGGTGAAGATAGACCTTTACTCCTCGTCTTCCTCACGAAGACGTTTGAGTGTTTCGGTTGAAGGCTTTTCAAGCCAAGGCGTGGAAGAATAAACTCAAACGTTCTCTTGGAAGAGCTTTGGTGAAGATGTCGCTAAGCGATATTCGGACCTCACAAAATAGAGTTCCACCACACCTTTTTCCACTTGTTCGATGAAATGATGTCAACAAGATGACATGGCTATGTATTCAGCCTCAGAGGAAATAGAAGTACTCATTTGCTTCTTTGAAGACCACTCACAAGCTTATCACCCAAAAACCGAGCACCTCCGGGCGTATTTGACGTGTATCTTGACAACCGCATGATCGGATACGCATAGGTCGTTAGTGACATACCGGTGTGCCGGTATCAAAGTCCCATATTGATGGTTCCTTGGAGATACCGAAAGACCCGTTTAACCGCTTCAAGGTGCTTTTTAGTAGGCTTAGCTCGGTATCTAGCATATGCACACAACGAACAAGATGTCGGTCTACTAGCCGTGAGGTACATCGGGATCCAATCATACTACGATATTTCGTTTGATCTACCATGATCACGAGTGGTCCTCATCCGACTTGGTTCGTTCAATCATGGGAGTGTCAACGGGTCACTAGAATCAAATCCAAATTTCTTTAACATCTCATTTGCATATTTAGATTGATTTATGAAAATGCCTCGGGACTTTGTGAAATTTGTAATCCCAAGAAAATGACATTTGTCCCATCATTGACATTTGAAATTTTGAACCCATTTCATTAGAAAACGATCACATTCCATTGGGTCGGTCGAGGAAAAATAATGTCATCAACATAAATTTGAGCGTGAATTAAGTGTTTGCACGACTTTACGGTGAACAAAGTAGGATCAACCGCTCCTTTCTTTGAATCCAGTAGATAGAAGAAACTTTGACAGATCATACCATGCTCTAGGAGCTTGCTTCAAACCATATAGGGCCTTTTTCAAGCGATAAACATGAGTAGGATGCTCAATTCACAAAACCCTACGGTGGTGACGTAAACCACTTCTTTCGGATCTCCATTAAGAAATGCGGTTTCACGTCCATCGATAAACAACCATGTTCTTGCTAGCAACATTAGCCAAGAAGATTCGATCGCCTCGATACGAGCAAGCCGGAGCAAAAGATTCCTCAAAGTCTATACCTTCTTCTTGACGATAACCTTTAGCCACTAACCTAGCCTTATTTTTCAAAACATCACCATGCTCATCAAGCTTCACTTTGAAGATCCACTTAAGAGCAATGATCATAGCACAATCTGGAGCGGTACTAATTCCCATACATCTAATCGATCAAACTCATGAATTTCATCTTGCATGGCATTGAACCATTGTCTTCATTCATAGCAGCTTTAACATCTTTAGGTTCGATCTTTGAGAGTACCGAGTTAAAAAGCACCATAAGGCATCAATAGCAAGTCGTTTTTACAGTGGATACGGACGAGAAGGATTTCCAATGATGTTGTCTAATGGATGATCGTGAGTCCATTTTGAGAGGTGTTCATGTGGTAGTTGTTGAGGGTGAAGTAGCAGTCGATGTATCTGAAGAAGATGGTTCGATGAAGATTCGAGAGCAAATATGTTTTCAAATAGAGCATCTTCATGAGTAGCAAAGGGATTTTCTTCATTGTTGATACGGATACCATTCCACGATGTACACTCGATGATTGATGATTAGTTGATGAGACGAGTGATCGAAGCAGCGCTTCTTGGCTTAATGATATTGAGACTGAAGGATCAACATCATTTACTTGGATAGAAGCAGCCTCTGTTGTAGGAATTGACAGATCATTAGCACTTGGCTCATACTGTTCATCAAACATAGGATCAAACAATTTTCTTAAATCATCTTCTGATGGAGGTACATATGGAGCTGCTGAGGAAGGAAATGGTACAAGGGATGAACCAATAGGACTGTTTTGAAGTGCGGGTCCAGAACTGGATTGTCCAGGAGCCGTAGGACCACTGCGATAGAAACTCTCTCTGACTATCTTTATCAACCCATATGTAGACAATTTGAAGTGACCACTGATGAAGAAAACCAGATATACCAAACTTGAAACTGAAGAAGAATTCCCTGCATTTGCATCTTAAGCTTGCACTAATCTTTGGAAGAACGATGTCGAGAATTTATGCTTCAAGCAAATCTCTAAGTACTCAATACTCAACCAAAGTATGAGACTTTAACACCTCTTGAGATTATCCACAGCGTCATATTCGTGTGTCCTTTGAGTAAAACTACGTAACTCCTTAAAGTGATAGTTAACCGGATCTTCAACCATCCATCCCGACGGTGGTAACTAGATAAACCAAGTCTTCAACATAAAATTCTTAGACCCGAGCAAGTTATCAAATAAGAACACGCCTTTGAAATTTAACTTCAATCCCAAATAAGTGATAATTGATTAACTCAAGTAATCGACTTGTGTCAAATGCCCAACACGTGAATAAGCGTACAACCGGATGTACGTCGATCCACTGAATGAACCGAAACAAATGATTTCTCGACATTAATGCATTCTTCCTAAATGTATACATGTAGAGACTGATCTGGAAGATTCACCACAAATGTCTTCGAGCGAATAAGGTTGTCATTTTCCTTAATGTTCATGTGGTTGATTTATAGCGTGCACAATGAGAGGAACAATAATCCGTAAAGATTTGGCACAGGAATACCAAAGAGCGGATCATTATTCAATAGTGCAACTTACAATATCATGATAGTCATTATAAACGCCTTGTGAAATAACTGGAGATAAGGTTTCTTGAGAATTCCAAGAAGTACTTCTTAGATGGTGAACCAATTGAGTCAATAGAAACGGAGCATGAGCTTGAGTGGATAATCAACATTCGCCGAGGTTGAAAGTACTCATCAAACATATCTTTGAAAAAAATGAATCCCAAACATTGATTCCCATTTATCCTTAGTAAGTGAAGCATTAGGCGTTGGAGGAGAGTCATCAAAATCAAAACAATGAATCCAGTTATCCTTAGTATATTCACTCTTCATCAAAAAGAATATACACTCATCATCATCAAAATTAAGTCTTATAACCATTATTCAAACATCCATCATCATGTAGTATATTCACTTTTCTCCCCTCAAAATTGCATCCAAGTTTCCATTTTTGATTTGACAAGTGAATAAGAGTATACACCAATGAGCGTAGATCCACTTAATGACTGAATGAGCGTGGAAAAACATGAAGCTTGTTGATGAAGAATGTAGATGAGTATGGCCATTCATGAGAGAATTTCTCATTAGGCGAAGATAAAGCGCACGAAGAGCGTACACTTTTCTTTTCTATGAGGAGCGGGCACGAAGTGTTATCTGCAGACGCCATAATGATGAAGTATGAGGCTGAATCGATTTGAACAGACGTCATTGTTAAACCCGATCATATGTTTAGAGCATGAATCCAAATACCAAGGGACGATTTATACGACACGCTTTGGACAACAGACGAAGACAAAGAATTGGAAACATTGGATCCCCACGTCTTGATGGGTTCCTTTTGGTTAGCACAAGCAGTCTTTGAATCGGCAAAAACCCTAGATGCAATGGCATTATCCTAGGAGTTGAACTAGTAGAAGCATTAGACTTAGTCAAATGACATTTTGTGCTTAATGGGATTATTCTACCAGTTGGCTTCCAAACCTTAACATGCACTATTCTAGGCATAGTGGATCTAGCTAAGGGTAAGGTTTGCCATTCGTTAATATTCGACTGTGGGCTTCCACTTGAAATCCTACATTTGTAAACACATTCCACAGGTTTCCAAGATTGCTTAACTGCTTTCGCTCTCCAAGCTTTCTTAAGCGGGTTATGAATTTTAGACCTCGAAATAACACATCACATTTATCATGATTACCATAAAATAAACATTTTTACATGTTTTGCAGACGACATGAGGCCTCGAATTAATTTCATTAAGCTTAGAGCTAATACTAGAACTAACACGATTCTTTTGTTCAAATCAAACTTCTTGTCCCTATGGTGTTCTTTAACTTCCTTATCATGAACACTTTTAGTTTGCGTAATCCTATCCTTGTTTGCATTGCTTCTAGGTTTTGACCGCTAACTTTAGTGTCAATCTTAACATCGTAGAAGTAACAATGGGAACATTACATGGTTTCACTACTTTCGCATTTACGGTCTAGAAGTCTTTGGGTGCGAAATTCTAGGAGGTACATCAAAGGTTGCTTGCTTGAATTTTGACATGGAACAAGGCATATCAAGGGTCACATGCTTGGCTTTAGGCATAGAACAAGGCACAACTATTCTATCTCGCCTATTGCTAGATTTCGGACTTGTGACAATTACATACTCTAAGAGTTCACGAGATCGTTTGGCATCCATGCGAGCATAGGCTATAGTACTATCAAAAGGTTTTCTAATCTTTCATCTTCAACAATCTCACGGAGACCCTTCAAACTGTCCTTAAGGTATGAGAGATATGCTTTATGCAAGTTCATTATTCCTAATGGGTGGGGAATATATAACATATCGATAGCATATTTATCACAAGCGAAACCTTAGGAAGCAGTATTTGCAATTTGGGATTGGCAACTTTCCTATCACCTCACGCTTGATTCTCAATATCGTTAAGTAAAGAAGTTATCTTTTCAATTTGTTTATCATGATTAACTTTAAATGAATCACATAACTCTTTGTTTTGATCATTAACCTTTGAAATTTCGACTTTAAAACAATCATTTTCCTTTTGCAAGTTATCAATTATGTTTTGAAGTTGGAAATTCGAGAATCTAAAGGAGGAGGCATATGGGAACAGGTCATCCTTCTTTTCACCTTTCAGTTGTGAAATTTGGGCTTTCAATCTTTTGATCGTGTTATAATGAGCTCGAATTTGTTCATCACGTTTGCTAATTTCAAAAGCGCATCAAACTCGGGAGCATCGAGAGGATGTCTTGATATTTGAGGTTTTAACATTTTCTTTGAGATGTTGATGTTTTAATTGCAAAGCAAGATGTTCAACTTCTAATTTAGAATAATGTTTGACCAAGTTATCATGATCATCTGTTCTATTTTCTCATGCAATTTTGAATTTGTTGTTTCAAGCTCAATGACACGATCATGGGAGACTTTCGAGCAGCAGATAATTCATGAAATTGAGAAGCATTAATGGAACAATTTGTAGCGATGAAAAACACATCTTGAGCAATACATTGAAATCGATTCTCATTCGGTGTATGCAAGTTCTTCCTCTTAATCTCATTATATTTTAATTCTCTCATAATCACTAACCTCAACAATCATTGCATCAAATTCCTTTTCCATTTCTTTAATGTACGAATTCATTCCTTTTCAAGACTCTCAAAATGATCTTTTAGTTGTTTAAAGAAAGGCATGACTTGTTAAATAACATTCTTTAGTTTGCTCAAAACCCTTTCTCCTTGATGAATACCGGTGGGTGTGATCCTTTTCTTGCAAGTTTTCTCAAAATCAACAAATAGTTGAAAGATAACATATTGACTAATTAAGATCTTGCTTTTAGTGGCAATTGTTCTAGGAACAAGATGCATTGGTGTATTCGGAGGATACAGATCGCTCTAGGCATTTTCCTAAGGAAGGGTTCGTTACAACAAGATTCTCTCGCTTTTGCTTATCTAAATCCTTTTTCGAACACTTGTTAGGGGTTAATAAGTCACGAGGCTTAAACTTGTTCAAGGAGATCCAATTTTCTTTAGTGTAATTATGGGGTTTAATCGTTATGTTATTCTTTTTACAATCGGGATCTTCTAACTTCTTATTCATTTTCTCCCTAGTGACTTCATCGATTTCTTATCTTCCTCGGTGCACTCAACGCAACTAGGTTTACGCCTAGGCTTAAGGATTTCATTACCATCATAAAGCATCTTATGAGCATTTCTAGCCTTTTAATTACCTCTGGATTTGGTTCCTCAACAAGGGAATGCTATGCTTATCGCTTAAGACTCGATGCTTAGTGATCATGTGAAAGCGGTTTGAATGGTATTCCTTGTACGTACAACTTATTTTCAAGCTTGTTTTTCAAAGTTTTTAGATTGGAAAAATCATTCAAAAGTTTTGATTCCTTAGCCTTGAATTCTTGCTTAAGCATTTTAACATTTTCTTGAAGTTCGTGTTTTTGCTTAGCGTTTTGGAAAGCTTTTCTTGTAAGGAGTTTAACTCTTATTTTAATACTTCTTCTAAAATTACTTTTCTAATAATTATACGCATTTGGATATCCATCTCACTGCTCATGAGTGGTAAGTTCAAACTTAGCTTGTTGTTCAGTATATGGCAACTTGATCCTTATAGGTATTGAGTTCGGTGGTCAAGGAATCATCGAGCACAAATGCGGTGTACTCATGCAATTCATAATCATCATTTGAGAAGAAGATGCATACCTAGGTGCTTGAAACTTTCATGCAACTTTCCTCTGCATTAACGTGCATAGGTTGTGGCGGTGCATCTCTATCTTGGGTACATCCGAAGCTTCCATAAGCGTTCCTTTGCATTAGCTTGCGGGTTGTGTTGGTGCACCTCTCTCTTGTGAACATGATCATGAAGATTCTATTTTAGCCTTGTCCGACTCATCATTATTTGTTTTCTCAACATTACGCATTCAACAACACCGATTCTTCCACGGATACATTACCCAACTTATCACAACAATCTCATTGCACGACATTAATTCACTTTTCATCCTTTTGTGCGGTTTCCTCAATGTACTTTTTCACATTATCCATGAGTTGGATAAATGTCTCAATAATTCACAATTTCCATTCCAAGTATGTTTTGAAGGAAATTCGGTCAAGTGTTGATCGTGTCTGTTGAATATTCCCATCGATGAATGGTGAAATTGTTTGTAGATTACTTGAAGAGCACTTTGGAACCATCCTTTTGAACTTCTTCATTGGTAAGTTGCGACTTTAAATGCTCTAAGTTCACAAACAAGCTTCTTGTCAATGTAGGTAAGTCTGGCGGAAAGAGCACTACATGTTCGATCCCTAGCTATGGATAACAAGCTGTATGAGGTGCGAGATGAAGTAGTTGATAGGGCTCAATGTTGCATTCCATTTGCATGACATTACATGTCGGTGCAATTCATTCTCATTGTACTCGAACATGAAGATCTCACATCCTCGTTGTTTAATTCAAACATCTTTAATCGTTCGTTGTAGCATCCATTATCATTATTATCCACAACATCATACAATTTAGCACACACGAAATCCTTTGGGTCGGTAGAGTAAGACATGATGTGGTAGAATGCGGGGATTTTACAAGTCTATGATTTAAACCGAAATAGAATCTTTCACGGATTTTACTAAAATCAAGACCAAACCGTTAAGCAATGACCAATGGAATGTGTTAAGATGACTAATGGATTGACACAATGATAGACAATTATGTGTTAGGTCTTATGATTGTTTGTGGGATAAGCAGAGATGTTGTTTGGTTGTGATTTGGGTTGGTTGTTGCAAGATTTTATGGAGAAATTTAGGTCTAAAAAACTTAAAGGCTCAATAACTTCCTTTCGGAGAGGATTTGGGCCTCAAAAATTCGTTCACAACATTGTGGTGAAACCTCACAATATTTAAATTTTTTCGATCGCTTTGACGGTATTTGTTGAAAGCAGAGTTACGGATCAAAAGTTATGGCCGTTTGAAGTTTTGACGTAAAAGTCAACTTTGGTCAAACCTCTTCTTCGTAAAATCAACCAAGTCGCTATAACCCTTGAACCAAGTCGCTAAGCACCAAGTCGCTAACACCTAATTTGCTATACCACCAGTCGCTAAAGTCCCAAGTCGCTAAACAAAGGCAAGTCGCTAAATAGTAACTCGCTAAGCCTCAAGTCGCTAGCAAAAATTTGGCGACAATTAAGCTAATCAAGTCGCTAAAGATTCAAGTCGCTAAATAGCAACTCGCTCTTGACCAGTCGCTAACACCAGTCATTACCCGTAGTGGAGAGTCCACTACTTGTACCGTAAGTCGCTAGCTCAAAAGCGCAACTCGCTACAAAATTGTAAAGCAAGTCGCTACTAAGAATAACAATCCAGTGGCTCAAGTCGCTAGCAAGAAAATCTCAAAACACCACTTTTAATCCAAAACAACCCAACCACGATGATTCAAGCTTACCAAATCAAAACCTAAACACTTGTGATGATTATAAACACAAAAGTACTATCAAATCCAAACTTTAACACTAGAAATCACCCAAATGATGCAAAAACCACTAAACTTTTTCAAACTCAAAAACCACCTAAAAACCACTAGAAATCCAAAGATGTGTAAGATATGATCTAACCATGACGCTCTGATACCAATTGTAGGATATTAGTTTTCACATACACATCAAACCATAACAACAAGGTGGCGTATAAGTGGAATTCTAGAGAGAGAAAGTTAGAGGTTTAGGGAACTTTAGTGAGAGAAAGAAAATTCTTATTATGAGCTCCAACTCTCTACCTGGGAGGTAGAGAGTATTTATAGTCTTACATAAAATGCCACACATCGGTGTGGATCGGGCATACTGGTGGGTAAAGACCCGTCCAGTCCTCCACGGTGTTACTTAACTAAATACTACTTAACTTAACATAACTACGACTACGAGCTTTTAATGATTATATATACTTGAGGTGACCGACTCTTTAATACACGGAATTTCTAATTCCTAACATCATCCATGCACCACGATTTTCTTGGGTTGGCTAGGGATTCCTCCATCTGTGTTAAGCTCAAGAGAACTCTCCATATTAGGAGTTGCCAGTGGTTGGGTCTTAATGATGTTTTTGCTATCTTGCTCAGCATCTAAGCCTGAAGCAATAGTGAAAGCCCTTCCACTCATGTCACCGGCATCACCTGTGACAGCCTTATTAACTAAACCACTAACACTAGCCTGAGGTAGCATGGTGCCCATCTTCCTCCTACGTTGAACAAAGATAACTTGTGGCTCTGTTGTTAAGGTTAAAGGTGCAGCAGTGGGTTCAGGTGGGTTGGCAATGGTTGCAGATGTGGTAGCAGTGGGTTGGCAATGGTTGCAGATGTGGTTCAGCATCAGTGGTTTGGGTGGGTTGTGGTTCAGGAACCTCTTCATTCTCAGAAATATCAGGCAAGTTAAGCATGTTAGGGAACAAAGGTGTAATTGTCCCTAAAAAATTTGGACTCTGCTTCCTCATGTGAGCAAACACCTTAGGAAGCATATGAAGTACATCATACTTCCTGTTATGTGGAATAGGTTCTCTGATCTGACTGTCCACTATCAATTGTACAAACCTAGGATATAAGAAATACTTTCCTTTTTCTATAAGGTTCTTCAGAAAACCATCAAATACCATCCTAGATCAATTGAATACCCTCCCTTAAGAAAGACATATAATGGTAGTTGCAATTTTGGAGGGAAACTCATCAAATCCAGTGGTCTTATTACTAACACACATAAGCAGAGTATGTATCAAAAACTTCCACTGGGGTGAAAACATACCTTTGTGAAATTTTATCCTATCACCCCTTCTCTCATAACCCATTCTCTCCAATCCTTCAAAGATTTCATCATTAGAAAACTTTACTACCCTTGCATCATCCTCCAGCTTCAAGACATCTCTAATCACCCCCTCAGATACAAGAATCTAATTCTCATCAACAACAGTCCTAAGAACCTCTAAGCCAAAATTGATGAACATAAGTTTTAAGAATAATGGGTTCTACTATTAAAGCAAAGTGAATGGGACTGTGTTTAAGGAAATCAATCATCTCATGGAATCCTTCTGATTGATTGTTTTTGACCAAGTATGCGACAAGGTTGTGGGTTTTGGAATACAAAGTTGCCATTGTGATTTGTAAGTGAAGATGATGTGGGATTTGTGAAATAATCAGTTGGGAGTGGTTAGGGTTTGTGTAAAGCGCCAATTTTGAGTGTTTGAAGAACCAATTGAATGATTCGGTAGTGATTTAGGGATTAAATACGTTTCACCAAGATGTTACAAAACAGCCCCTTGAGTTTCTATATGCATCAAAAACTGCACTAGCAGTGGATTGGCCACAACTAGCAGTGATTAGAAATGAACTAGCAGTGGAAACTGCACCAACACTCCAATCCTTTGACCAAGATTCTGTAACAAAATCTAAGCCAAAAATAGTGATATCATGCATTAGGTTGAAGGATTTCAATCGATATACATTTTTTTTAATCAGCTACTCCTAGAAGCTCCAAAAGCTCCAAAGTATACAACATGTCCTTCAAACACGCATATCACAAACACAAACCAAACACTAGAACTTTGTTAAGGTTAGCAGAGGTTAGAAATAACTAGAAGTGGTTTCAAAACTGTGTACTGGCAGTGCTTATCCAAAGAGCTATACACCCAGTCAAATAGTCAACTCCAAGTCATAACTCTTCTACCCTAAGTCAAAGACTTCATTAAGTCCACAACAACTCACACCTTCCACCCATTTAACTCTCTGATTTCATATTAACTCTATTTAAGAGCAAATCACCCACATACCACACATATTACTCACATTCCCAAAAACCATCTCACTAAAAACACTATCTTAGAAACCATCTCTCTAAAAAACCATAAGATCAGCAACATAAGCAATTTAAACCATCCTATTGAGATCTCATCTGACTCAACAAAAAGTTCCTCCTCAGACAGTGTTTGGGAATACTATCTTGCTTCAAGAAAAATATCCCTCACATTTATGAGGACAAACCCTTCAGTTGCTGGTCCTTCTGCAATCCAACCAGTGTCTCATGGAGATCTCAAGAAAGAATCCAGTTCAGATTTGAGCTTTATACCAAGCTATGTGTCTCCATATGAAGATAAAGATGATGAAGCCTCTTCCAGAGTCTTGGTTGTGCCTCCCCTTGCTGAGATACGACCACCAGAACCTCTACCAGCTCCACCTTTGCAAGCTCTCCTGACAGCTCCACCACCACCAGCTGGCCCATCTTCCTCATCACCCTTTAAGAGAGAGCAAGTGATGGGTCTTCCTTGCCCAAAAGTGTGGGATGTGATTGGAGGACAAGGATTTAGGAAGAATATGCCAGCTTGGGCCATAGCCAGGAAGTGAAATGAGTAGATGGTTAAGTAGTGTTAATGATGTAGGCTTTTGTGGTTTTCCTGTGTTGTTGTTGTCTGTTTGATGTACTCATGGAATGGTAGTCTGAATAGGAATGGTTGTACCCACTGCATCTTTGAATGCAGTTAAATAATAATGAATAAATGTCTACTTTTCTTTTAGCACCATTTCTACTTACTGATTGTGTTTGAACTTCTTTGTCTGCAAAATTGTTAGTGGGAACAAAAATAACAAGCAGTGGATAGAAATAAATTAGCAATACTAAGACTTATCAATAGCAGTACATAACTTTTACAAACTTTTACAAACCAAATTTGAGACTTAGAGATTTATCATTCCAATACTAACTACAAGATACTGAAACCTCCCCACATCAAATGCTTTAGTGAGAAGATCAGCAACATTGAAGTCAGTATGGATTTTAACCATTTGAATTAACCTTTTCTCATTACAATCTCTAATAAAATGATGCCTTATCTTAATATGTTTAGTTCTAGAATGCAAAACTGGATTTTTAATAATGCATATTGTACTGTTATTATCAATATAAATCTTAGTATGCATAAAATAGTTGTGACAACTCGTAATTTTAGGTCATTTCTCAAAACAATTCATGCTTCACTATTTCATCATTTATCGTAAACTAGGTTTGCGTGTTCCAAATTCGCGTAACCTTAATGGTTTAGCGGCGAATTCATGATCATATCATCACGGACATTTCATATAGACTAAGTTTAGTCTACATTTCATTAGCATCATTTTCATCATGTTAGTTCATTCATGATTTTGCATTTCACATTAAACGCGTAAATTTCATATTAAATAAACGTTATCGCGTAAGTTATTATTTTGAACATTTAATCCGATACTTCCAAAAATGATCCCGATATATTTTATACTTACATTTAGTTTATAAAAATGATATTTTGAGTTTACCTAGTGTCTTAAATATATTTTGTATATAAATCGTTAAATTTATATTATTACGACACTTTTCTTAAAAACTACACGATAATTATTATATCACTCAAATTTTACAAGAAATGTATTTTTACAATTTTTATAACTACAATATACTTTACTTTGATCCCTTAAAACTTATTTTTAGTCCATACTACTCTAATTCCACAAATGTATACACAAGTTACCATTTATCTCTAATATACTTACATTTTACTTACACCATTTTATGCATAATACATAATAATAATAAAAAAAAATATAATGGTGAAACACTCCCCCTAAAATCCAGCCAAGGGGGGGGGGGTTAGTCAAGGTGGGTGAACATTTTCTTACACATGAATATTTACACTCAATCTTACACATACACACTTCATTTATTCACAAATAATACAAGTTCAAGTCAAGATTGCTTTTCTCTCTTTTTCTTCTCTCAAAAACCGGCCACCCCAAGGTGGAAGAAGATTTCATCAAAAATTTACCAAGATCAAGTTTTTACAATCTAGTATACACTCTTGTTTAGGTTTTGAAATAAAAACCTAGGGTGTTTAGGTTTAATCCCTTGTTCTTATCACCTCATCAAGTAACTAGTAAGCATATTATTTTCATTTTTCATCTTTCATTACCATTTCATATTTATTTCATCATTTTTGAGCAAAGCATGCAAGACTTATGGATATTTATACCATTTTTACATTGTTTTTAAAGTTATATATATATAAGTCATCCTATAATTTATCCCTTGTTATATATTAGTCTTGATGATGTTTAGGAACCCATGACACCCTAAGAAGGTGTATGGTAGGATTAGAATAGCTTTGGAGTTGTTTTGAAGGGATTGGAATAGGTTTAGTACGAGAAAAACTCTTTTCGACAAGTATTAATAAGGGTCTGATCTTATTTTGTAATTCTGGAAAACGACAAGAGACATAAATTTTTGGCCTAGATATTTAGAAAATATACTTTAAAACGAATCCGTGGCC
Organism: Chrysanthemum lavandulifolium; assembly: GCA_022545495.1. NCBI lineage: Eukaryota > Viridiplantae > Streptophyta > Magnoliopsida > Asterales > Asteraceae > Chrysanthemum > Chrysanthemum lavandulifolium. The sequence goes on from CM040240.1 coordinate 229,703,520, forward strand.
GCTTGAGCGGATTAAACGGAGCTATAACGAAGAAGTTATGAATTTTTCAAGTTTGACGACGAAATATATATTTCCGAAAATTTCACACACTATTTTTGTTTTGTACGAGTCAAAACGAGTCTTAAGCGTTATAAATTATTTCGACTTATCAAAAATATATTAGTATACTTTGATACGAAGCTAAGGACGATAATACGTGAAAGCGGTTTGTAACGACTAAAATATACACGTTTTCACAAAATTGCCGTAACTTTATTATTTACTAAAAACTATATTATTTTTATTAGACAAGTGTTACGGTAAACAAGTAACCATATTGAAGGCTATTTTTAACGTTGACGAGAACTTTTTATGTGAGATGTCTTCTAATAAAAGTGAGATCATCAAGCATATTTTCCAAAACGACCAACCGTTTGTATAGCGGAGTTGTAATGAATTATTTACGGTTGCTTAAACTTTGCCGAAATTCACTTTTAAACTACATTTTGGACAAAATCACCCTACTTAACCTATATTTTTCTCTATGAACGAGACCTCTAGGATAAAAACTTAAATGTCAAAACTTTGAGATTTTGATACAAGCTTTCCAAAACCGTTGAGTTCGTTTCTTAACGTTCGACGTGCACCATTTTACGACTAGCTTTTGAGGCCATTTTGTCACTTTCATGAAATTTCCAACGACATTATTTTACTGACTAAAAGTTATAATTTCACAATAAATCATTAAGAAACTATTGTAGGATGACATTTTGACGTAAATACTTGTAAAGTAATTTAAGATTGGTCAAGGCGTCAAAAGAGTATTTTTCAATGAAGAGTATTATTTTCAAAACTCGCAAGTGGTATAAATAACATACTAATTGCATGCATAACATTTCATCATGACTTATTACATATCATATCATTCATAATAGGTCGGTTTAGATTCACGCTACATTTCGATGTATCCACTTTGTCATCATAACCATTGCAATAGGTGAGTTTTCATAGCCCCATTTTCAATTGTTTTGAACTATTTTGGGGAGATACATGCTTAACTATTTTCACAAGTACTTTATCTTTTTAAGGATAACTTCTATCATGATCATCATTGTTTCAAACCGGATGTTGTACTATATTAGTTGTTTTTTTTTGTTTGGTATAGTTCTACGTCAGTATAAAGTTCTATGTCGGTTGACTCTCGATACATCGTCAGATAAAGTTCTATGTCGGTTGACTATCGATACATCGTCAGATAAAGTTCTATGTCGATTGACTACCGATACATCGTCGTATAAAGTTCTATGTCGGTTGACTCTTGATACATAGTCGTATAATGTTCTAAATCGGTTGACTCATCGATACATTGAGTCTAGTCCTATTGATTAAGCTCTATTGTTCTACGTCGAGTTAGGTACTATTGTGAATTCATTTGACATCAAGTGTTTGAACATAAACTATACACATTTTGGCAATGGGTTGTGAACACACAGGTTGCAAGTTTTGTATGGGTGGAACTTGGGCGGGTGGATTTACAATGCTTTTTGCATAAACGATTTTGAAAGGCTTTACATTTCAAAACAAACTCTATGAACTCACTCAACCTTTGTGTTGACACTTTTAGCATGTTTTATCTCTGGTATCTAAGGCATGCATGTGGACTTATCTTAGAGTCGTGGTGACGACGCGTCTCTCATGGGATTTATGCACTTTAAAACATCGTTTGAATTGTAACAAACTTATTTCCGCACAAGTTGATTTTCATTTGGGACCTACACTTTGTAAACTCTGATTGTTTTATTAAATCAAACGATGTGTTTTCCAAACGACACTTTAGGTCGTTCAATATAACTGTGATTGTGATGCTATGACGGTCAATCCCAGAATTCCATTCATCGAAAACATGTAATTTGGGGTGTGACAATAGTACCCAAAGTCCAACAGTTGATTCTGAATCCAAAGCACTTGACCACAACAACTAGCAGTAGCCACATACTCAGCTTTAGTTGTGGAATTAGCCACAATAGTCTGCTTCTTACACTGCCATGAGATAAGTCTTCTTCCCAAAAACTGACATCCACCAGTAGTAGACTTCCTATCCAAACTAGCACCAGCATAATCACTGTCTGTATAGGCCTCCAAATCAAAAGCTAAATCCTTAGAGTATCAAAGGCCCAATTTAGGATGACCTTTAAGGTACCTAAAGATCCTCTTCACAGCATTCAAGTGTGATGTGTTAGGTGTGACTTGAAATCTTGCACAAACACATACTGAGAACATAATATCTGGCCTAGAAGTAGTGAGATACATCAAAGATAAAATCATGGATCTATACATCTTCACATCAACCCTGGGACTTCCATCATCAGGTAGCAGTGGTTTCTGAGTTTCCATGGGAGTACTAGCACTCTTGACATCCTGAAATCCAAACTTCTTCAAAACATATGCTACATACTTGTCTTGACTAATGAAGATACCATCAGTCCTATGTTGACTCTGTAGCCCTAAAAAGAAAGCGAGTTCACCCATAGAACTCATCTGAAACTTATCATGCATAAGCTTCTCAAAATCTTTGCACAGCCCCTTATTTGTTGAGCCAAAGAAGATGTCATCAACATAGACCTGTACCAACAATATATCATCCTTGTGCTTCCTTATGAACAATGTCTTATCAATCAGTCCCCTCTTGAAACCATTGCCCATCAAATAAGTAGAAAGGCATTCATGCCATGCACTTGGAGCTTGATGCAAACCATACATAGCCTTTTTCACCCTGTAAACCTTATCAGGATGATCAGAATCTTCAAAACCAAGAGGTTGGCACACGATACCTCCTCATCAATAGTACCATACAGAAAGGCACTTTTAACATCCATTTGATACACCACAAATTTTTGAATGAAGCATATGCCAAAAACAATCTTATAGCTTCAATTCTGGCAACAAGGGAAAATACTTCATCATAATCCAAACCTTCAGTTTGTGTGTATCCTTGAGCAACTAACCTTGATTTGTTCCTATAACATATTGGGTTTCACATACACATCAAACCTTAACCAAAGTAGGCGTACAAGATGAGTTCTAGAGAGAGAAAGTTAGAGGTTTAGGGAACTTTAGTGAGAGAAAGAAAAATCTTATTATGAGCTCCAACTCTCTACCTTGGAAGGTAGAGAGTATTTATAGTCATTACATAAGTCGCCACCTATTAGGTGTGGATCGTGCATACGGTGGGTAAAACCGTCCGTCCTCCACGGTGTTACTTAACTAAATACTACTTAACAAGAATAACTACGACTACGAGCTTTTAACGGATACATATACTTGAGGTGACCGACACTTTAATACTGGATTTTCTAAATCCTAACAATCTCCCCCAAGGAGGTCACCTCAAACACACATTACAATTACATAGAATACAAACAGATATTACATTGAAATCGTTCTTGGATTCTTGTTCATGTTCTTTGTTACGTAGCTCGTAGTCTTTGATACTTTATTATTGCATGTTTGAATAATCGAGTGGAGGTCTTTAAGCGATCCACGTGATACGAGTTTTGAGCCGACTTTGAGATCATCACCATAGTAAATCTCGACTCATCCATTGTGGTGTTGTGACATTTGGACCGACATGCTCACATTCGGATCATGATATATTCTTATCGAGTAGCGGAAGCTTTTCGTTGATTCATGATATTGGCGCGAAAGATAGCGAAGCATGGAGTGATAATATCGAGTCATTGATGCACTAATCATGATTTCTTTGAAATGAATGTGTTGTGTGAGCATGCGGCTATGGATTGACCGCTCCATTCGATCACCGCAAACGAGTGTTCCCGCATAAAACAAGTTAGCAATAAAGCACACAAGAGTGTCTTTGATCACTTTTATTGAATTTAGGTACACGCCCACGGTTCCCCATTGATCAAGACAATCTCACTGTGATCGTGTATAATTCAAGAATTTCCTTGACAGGTTTCGCAATTGTTCTAGCCGTTCTCAAACTGGAACGTCTTAAAGAAGACAACACGGAGTGAGTGAACCAAATGAATTGAGATTCACCGATTGATGAAAAGAGATTTGAAAAGCATGCGTGTCTTGCTCAATATAAATTGTTTTGCAATACAACGAAGGTTTTAATGAAAATCAATTATCAATCATAAACACCTTTTGATTTGAAATATTTGTACACATCGATGTGCTAGAGAAAGGAGTTTTAAGCACAACGACCGGTTTTCAAAGGTATCCGTCAATCCATATCTCGAACTGTGATTGATTCAAAAGGTTGAATCGCCCATTGTTTCATTCGGTTGTCACATGGTCGATCTATTGAAAAGATCTCACATGCCACCTACCAGAGCTTGTTTGATGTTGGCTCCGAAGGCTTTCCATCTTCATTGTGACTATTTTACATATCACTCGGATGTTACGCAATACCACAAGGATAATGCGTAGGACTCATAAGATATAATCTCTCTTTCCACATTGTGTGAAGCAGAGTCTTCATTAAAAGTGTCCTAATGAGATTTATAGATGATCTCGTGGCTCTAGACTCAATTGTGCATATTTGGATCCTATGCCGGAGACTAGGGAGAGGGTCACCTTCTTCAATATCAACAAACTCTAAGAGAAAATCGATAGATAATGTCGGTTCCCCGTGAGAATGAAACAAGTCCTTTTAAGAGGAACTTGAGTAGTTTGGGAAGTTGAAGTGCAGTGCGTCACTGGGTCCATGACGTCTTATCTTCAATACCGATGTTACCTTGGTAACCACCAGTAGCATATGAATTGAACCCAGTATACGCCTAAGGTTGAATAATTGGAGGGCTATTTGTTTTCACCCTTTTCTCATTCAATTCTTTTCATTCTTCAACCCCTTCCGTGGTTACCGAGACTTCATAACTAGAACCTTGTTGGGTTTATTCCAGATACTAGCTCGGTCTCATCCGCACTCTTCCCATATCTCACTTTTCTCCTTTTTCAATATACCTAAGGACTTCTACACTAACTAGTGGATTGTCCTCGGTAGATCCCTCCGGTTCTCAGCGGATCATGGGACCTCAACCTAACCTTATCATCCTTATATCACCATGCATAAAGTAAAGTTGGTCGGTCTTTTGAAATAGTTGTTCCGCCTTGAAACCAATTGAAAACCATTTGAAAATCAATCAAGATACTTGTGATATAAAATCAAAGTATTTTGTATCTTAATTGTTTTGATATTTTAGAAATGCTCCCCCTCAACATATGCATCAAATTCATAAATTGTTTAGCACATGGAGGCAAGAGATCTTTGAAATTGTTAGATTAAGAATGAAAGGTCCAATCTTTTGATTAACATTTTATAAAATGATCATCATCACTTCCCAATCAATTTGAGTAGATAAAAAACATTTTGAGGAAGGATGAGGTTTTCAAAAGTTTGCTCCCCCTCAATATGTGCCTCGAAGTTTGAAAGAGTTTTGCACATATTAGGGAACCTGCACTTAGAGACAATTCAACCACGTTTCAATAATTTAAGGTTTAAAGTAGATGCTCCCCCTCAACATGTGCCTGGAAAATTTGAAATCGTTTGTCACATGTGGGGAGGAAAACTTGCTAAAGAATTATGAACCCATTTATCGAATTATCGGTTTAAATCCAATTTAAATCACAAATTATCCCCGATCACAATTATCAACTCATTTGAGATTTGTGATCTCGTATATTTAAATTGATTTTGAAAGATTTTAAGGAGAATTGTGACTGATTATGAAAAAGTTTTAAGCGATAAGGATCGGATTTTGAGACTTTAAACTCCATAGATTAAACATGCATGATTATCTTTTGAAAAATTTGTATGACAAATAACCTTTTGATTCAATTGAAATCATTCTCCCCCTCAATCAATGACATAAGTTGTTGATTGAGAGATAGATATTTTAACAGAAGTTAAGTCCAGATGATTTACAAAAATAGAGTACGAGTTATTTTTCAAAGCAATTAGTTTTGAATAGATTGAAAGCGATTATTTATAGAATCAGAGCATGAGATTTGAAAAAGCAAGATAAAGCATGACTATGTTCTTTCTTTGAAAAGCGGGTTACTGCCTGAAATGACAATAAACCATTTTTTTTATAAAATTCGAACAACATCTAAAGTCCCATGTCATTCTTTGAATGACAGCATCAAGACCGTAGATATTTATCGAATCGAGAGAAACATGACAAAATGACAATATTTTTGAAGATTTTTCGAATTTTTCAAATTTTATGGATTTTGAAAGTTTTATATTTTGTATTTTGTTTTTCAAATAAATATTTACAAGAGATAGATGAAAAAAAACCTTTACTCCTCTTCTTCCTCTTGAAGACGTTTGAGTGTTTCGGTTGTAGGCTCTTAAGACCAAGTCGAGGAAGTATAAACTCAAAACGTTCTCTAGGAAGAGCTTTGGTGAAGATGTCGCTAACCGGTATTTCGACTTCACAAAATAAAGTTCCACCACACCGCTTTCCACTTGCTCCGGATGAAATGATGTCGAATGTCGATGTGCTTTGCTCGTGAGTGTTGAACGTTGTTGCATGAGAGAGCAATAGCACTTTTATTATCACAAGCGAGAGGATTTTGTTGAATTCAAAGCCATAGTCGATAATTGGGATCTCATCCTTAGGATTTGAGCACAACAAGATGACATGGCTATGTATTCAACATTGTAGAGGAAATAGAAGTACTCATTTGCTTCTTTGAAGACCACTCATAAGCTTATCACACAAGATGACATGGCTATGACCTCCGGACATACTTGACGAGTATCTTGACATCCTGCATGATCGGCATCGCATAGGCTGTTAGTGACATACCGGTGTCCTTGGTACCAAAGTCCCATATTGATGGTTCCTTGGAGATACCGAAGACCCGTTTAACCACTTCAAGGTGCTTTTAGTAGGCTTAGCACGGTATCTAGCACACATGCAAACAACGAACAAGATGTCTGGTCTACTAGCTGTAAGGTACATCAGGGATCCAATCATACTACGACATTTCGTTTGGTCTACCATGATCCCTGAGTGATCCTCATATAGTTTAGTACGTTCAATCATGGGAGTGTCAACAGGGTCACTAGAATCAAATCCAAATTTCTTTAAAATCTCATTTGCATATTTAGATTGATTTATAAAAATGCCTCCGGAACTTTGTGAAATTTGTAGACCCAAGAAAAATGACATTTGTCCCATCATTGACATTTGAAATTTAGAACCCATTTCATTTGAAAAATGGTCACACTCATTGGGGTCAGTCAAGGCAAAGATGATATCATCAACATAAATTTGAACTTGAATTAAATGTTTGCCTGACTTTCTGGTGAACAATGTAGGATCAACTGCTCCTTTGCTGAATACAGTAGATAAAAGAAACTTTGATAGTGTATCATACCATGCTCTAGGAGCTTGCTTCAAACCATAAAGGGCCTTTTTCAAGCGATAAACATGAGTAGGATGCTCTGGATTCACAAAACCCTCCGGGTGGTCGACATAAACCACTCTTTGTTTTCACATCCATCGATAGACAACCATGTTCTTGCTAGCGGCATTAGCCAAGAAGATTTCGATAGCCTCGACACGAGCAACTAGAGCAAAGATTCCTCAAAGTCAATACCTTCTTCGACGATAACCTTTAGCCACTAACCTAGCCTTATTTTTCAACACATCACCATGCTCATCAAGCTTCACTTTGAAGATCCACTTTAGAGCAATGATCATATACGCTCTGGAGCGGGTTCTAATTCCCATACATCTAATCGATCAAACTCATGAATTTCTTCTTGCATGGCATTGAACCACTATCTTCATTCATTGCGGTTTAGCATCTTTAGGTTCGATCTTAGAGATGCGGAATTGAAGAAGCACCATAAGGCATCGTGAGTGTTGTTTACGAGTGGATACGAGAAGAGAAGGGTTTCAATGATGTTTTCCAATGGGTGATCATGTGTCCATTTTCTAAGGTGTTCATGTGGTAGTTGTTGTGGAACCGAAGTAGCGAGTCGATGTCTCTCAAGAAGATGGTTCGATGATGATTCAGAGCAAATATGTTTTCAAATGGAGCATCTTCGAGGAGTAGCAAAGGGATTAACTTCATCATTGATGCCAAAAGCAGTTCCATGATTTACAATTGACGATTGATGATTTGTTGATGAGACAGAGTGATCAAGTAGGCGCTTCTTGACTTAGTGATATTGAGACCGAATGATTGACTTCATTCACGGTGGATATGAGCGACCTACGCTGTGGGAATTGATGATCATTAGCACTTGGCTCATAGTGTTCATCGAATCATCGATCAAACAATTTCTTCAAATCATCTTCGCAGGAGGTACATATGGAGTTCTTTGGAGAGGATTTTGGTACAAGGATGAACTAATGGGACTATTTTGATGCGGGTCGAGCTGGATTGTTCAGAGCCATTTGACCGATCACCATCGAACGTAACGTGAATTGTTCCCATGATATTTCGTGTTCTCTTGTTCTAGATCTCAGAACCCTTCTTGTTTGGTGCATAGCCAACAAAACTCCAATATCTGCCTTTGCTCTTAATTTTCCTAAGTCTTGACCGTCATTCGTTGGATAGCACAAGGCACCAAACACACGAAGGTAGGAGAGATCAAGGTTTCGTTTATGAACAAGTTCATATGGAGTTTTTGCATGAGAGGTGTGTATAAGGAACGATTTTGGGTGTAAGCGGTGGCAATGGCTTGACCCATGGAAACATTGGAACCTTTGAATAAATTAGCATTGTTCTTGCGGCTTCCACAAGAGTTCGATTTAGTCTTTCAACTACACTGTTCTATTGAGGAGTTTGTGGAACACTTCTTTGATGGTGATTCCAATACTTTCATAAACCGAATTAAGTCTTTGTTAACAAACTTTGTGCCATTGTCTGCTCGAACAATTCGACATTGTATTGTTGAGTCAAACTGAAGTCGTTTGATTAGTTTGATGATGACATCCGAGTTTCATCTTTTGTCCTCAAAACTTTACCCAAGTAAATCGAGAGTAGTCATCAACAACTACTAGAATGTATTTCTTCCCATTTATCGCTTGCACTCTCATCGGTCCGCATGATCCATGTGAAGGGTATGAAGAACTTCCATTATCGAATTTGTGGGTTTTGGTTTGTGGGCATATTTCGTGCTTTTACCCAATTGGCAAGTCGAACAAAGATGATCTTTTCATATTTTAACTGGATAGCCCTCGACAAGATCCTTTACGAAAGGTTATTAATGGTGCCAAAGTTCAAGTGATTGAGACGACGATGCCATAACCATGATTTAATTTTAGAAGCCTTTGACAGCAAGCAGATTGGAGAAGACTTCATCATGTCTTCGATAGAGATGGTGTATAGGTTAGAACCACGAGTACCTCTTAATAATTCCACACCATCAAGTTCTCTAACGAAGCAAGTATGTTTTCTAAAGGCCACATCTAGATCGGAATCACAGAATTGACCAACAGAGAACAAATTATGACCAAGACCTTCCACATAATATACCCTCGAAATTACACTTTTCCCGACTACATAATCACCATAACCCATAATTGCTCCAAAATGGTCGTTCCCGAATCTAACAGTCCCAATGAATTTACTCATGAAGTTCATGAGCCGCGACCGTCTCCGGTCATATGCTTGGAACAAACTGAGTCAAGGTACCACGAGCGATTTGAACGATCTACGATTGAACACAGACAAGAATAGATAATCGGATAATTGGGATCCCCATGAAAGAATGGGTTCCATTTGGTTAGTAACAGTGATTGGAACACCCACATCAGAAATAGAAACAATGGAATCATCAAAAATAGATGCAGTGCTAGTATCCGTAGTTGACCTATTCAAAGTATGTTCACTTCTTAAGGGAATAGTTCTACCAGTAGGCATCTATTTTCTAGTGGGCATTGTCTGATTAACCTTATAGCCAAGAGGTATCCATTGATAACCTATCTTTCTAAATGTTCTTCCTGTGGGTTTCCAATGTTTTCTAGCTTTCTTACATCTTTGCCTTTTAGCCTTCTAAGCATGATTTTTTGCATTGACAATTTTAACTGGGCCATTTATAGCATTAGACAACCCATTCACAACACATTCATGATTAGGACCAGAAATCAAGCATTCATTACATGTTTTGCACGTTGTAGCAGAATTCGAATTGATTACAGTAAGCTTATATCTAATACTAGAATCAACACGATTCGTTTTATTCAACTCAAACATAGTGTTCCTAGGGTGATCTTCTACTCTTTTCCAATGCACATTCTTAGCTTGCAAGGTCCTATCATTCCTTGTATTGCCTTGAGACTTTGACACCTTTCGCTTTAATGTCACCGACACTCTGTAGAGGAATGGGAACATTAGTTGGTTTTGCTACTTTTTGCATTTATGTGCTGGGATCTGAACTACTTGAAGGTATACTAGAGTTCACATTCATAACATTGGGCATTGAATGAGTTGTATGCTTGGCACTAGGCATAGAACAAGGTATCAAGGGATTGACTTGCATTGGTTTTGCTAGTTTTTGCATTTCCTGTTTAGATGTGCTGGGATCTGAACTACTTGAAGGTATACTAGAATTCACATTCATAACATTAGGCATTGAATGAGTTGTATGCTTGGCACTAGGCATAGAACAAGGTATCAAGGGACTGACTTGCTCACCTAAGGATTTAGGGCATATTGTAATTAAGCATTCTAGAAGTTCTTGAGATCGTTTGGCATATAATCATGCATGGCTAATTGCGTTATCAAGTGGTTTCTCTAACTTATCCTCTTCTACAATCTCACGGAGACATTCTAGGCTGTCCTTAAGGTGTGAGAAATATGTTTGAATAGCAAGTTTGTTATTCCTAAGATGAGGAGGAACATATTTCACGCATAAAGCATATTTATTACAACCATGCACCTTTGATGCACCATTCTCCCATTGGTCATTGGCGTTTTCCCTTTTACGACTCTTTGATTCTCAATTTCATTTTGCAACGAAGTTATTTGTTCATTATTTTGTTACGAGTGACTTTTATTGACTCAAATAACTCATTGAAATGACGTTAACCTTTTCATTTTCTTCTAAAAACTCTCATTTTCCTTTTGTAAAGCATTAACCAAGTTTTGAAGATGAAAGTTTTGAGAATTCGAGAATCTAATGGAGGAGGCATTTGGGAGCCACCACATTGCTCATTTCACGCTTTAATTGAGAAATTTGGGCTTTCAACTTTCGATCGTGTTACAATGAGCTCGAACTGCTCATCACATTTGCTAATTTCAAAAGCGCATCAAATTCGGGAACATCCAAGGATGTCTTGATATTTGAGGTTTTAACATTTTCTTTCAAATGTTGATATTTTAATTGCAAAGCAAGATGCTCAACTTCTAATTTAGAAAACTGTTTTACCGTGTTATCATGATCATCCTATTCAACCTTATCATGCGCTTTAGAGTTAGTTTTTTCAAGCTCAATGACACGATCATGGAGACTTTCGAGCAACAGATAATTCATGAAATCGAGAAGCATTAATGGAACAATTAGTAGCGATGTAAAACACATCTTGAGTAATACATTCGAAATAAGAGTCTCATTCAATGTATGCAAGTTCTTCCTCTCAATCTCATTATATTTTAGTGCTCGCTCATAGTCACTAACCTCAACTATCATTGCATAAAATTCCTTTTCCATTCCTTTAATATACGAATCTATCCTTTTTAAGACTCTCAAATTGATCTTTTAGTTGTTTAAAGAAAGGCATGACCTCGGTTAGATAGCATTCTTTTGTTTGCTCAAAACCCTTTCCCTTCAAGAATCCCAGTGGGTGTGATCCTTTTCTTACAAGTTTTCTCAAAATCGACAAATAGTTGAAAAATAACATATTGATTGATTAAGGTCTAGATCTTAGTGGCAATAGTTCTAAGAACTAAATGCATTGGTGTATTAGGAGGATACACGTCAGCTGCAGCATTTTCCTAAGGGAGGGTTTGTTTCAACAAGATTTTCACTTTTGCTTATCTAAGTCCTTTTTCCAAAACTTATTCGGTGTTAACAACGTTTGAGGCTTAAATTTGTTTAAGGAGATCCGCTTTTCCTTCTTGTAATCATGGGGTTTGATCATTATGTTATTCTTTTTACATTCGGATCTTCTAGCTTCTTATTCATTTTCTCCTAGATGCATCATCTAATTTTCTATCTTCTCGGTGCACTCAACGCAACTAGGTTTCGTCTATGTTTAAGAATCTCATTGCCATCATAGATTACATTATGGGCAGCTCTAGCCTTTTAACAACCTCGGATTTGGTTCCTCAACAAGGGAGTACTATGCTTATCACTCAAAACTCGTGCTTAGTGATTAAGTGAAGCATCAATGGTATTTCCTTGTACATACAACTTATTTTCAAGCTTGTTTTTCAAGGTTTTAGATTAGAAAATCATTCAAAAGTTTTGATTCCTTAGCACCGAATTCTTGCTTAAGCATTTTAACATTTTCTTGAAGTTCTTGTTTTGCTTAGCGCTTTAGAAAGCTTTTCTTGTAAGAAGTTTAACTCTTGTTTTAATACTTCTTTCTAAACTTACTTTTTCTAATAGTTGCACGCATTTGGTCATCCATTTCGCTCACGGGTGGTTAATTCAAACTTAGCTCGTTTTTCATAAATAGCAACACGTTCTTTATAGGCATTAAGTTCGAGATAACAGACTCATCGAGGACACATGCGGTGTATTCGTAAAAGCATAGTCATCATTGATCGCATAAGATACATCACTTGGTACAATCTCACTTTCACTTTGTTTCACATATTGATCATATGGGACAACATTGACATTACCCATATTTTCAATATCGACTCAATAATTACAGTTGATTGTACTTCATCATGTATCTTTGCTCATCAATTTTATCGTATAGTTTTAGTACCTCGAAATGATTTTGTCTTTGGATGAACCAGCTTGTGGAGATGAAGAGACTTTGGGAGGACCATTGGAGAAATGCTAGCCATGAAAATGGTTTGTGCGAGAGGTTCATCATCAACGCCGAGTCGTATGCATCACAATCAAGCAACTTGAAAGGCATTATGATGATTGTGGCCTATCTCTGAATTGGTTGCTCATCCACATCGCATCATATGTCTTGGCATTCCTTCAAGAAGAAACAATAACTCCTCTTCATCCAATGCCCCATTATCCCGAGCTTGAACAAGTAACATCTTATCCACAAGTACTGCATTACGAGGCGCTTTGGCGATGTGTTCCTTGCAATATGTCCTCACCACCACAGCTTGTAACACTTGATCGACTTTGCTTGTCCCGATTTCCATTCCTTCCTTATTCGATTTGCAAGAAACCTCTACCAACTCCACCTCTTCCTCGCTCATCGCCTTTCTTGAACCTGGTTGTACCATAACCTTCCCATCTCGGCGGTGGCTTGATTGTGTGGATTAGACGCTGTTATGAGGTTGTTGTTAGTGTGTGGAGAGAGTTCATGTTTGACCGATCATGAGCCGATTGATTAATGAAGTTTCCACGTGTGCATCAAGATCGACTTGTTTGAACATTGGATCGGGAATGAGTTTGTGATTACCATTACCCATGGGTATGAATTGTGAGGCTTTGGTTGTGATTCCAATGTTTGAGTAGAGGCGGTTGAATCATTCGATGAGCTTGTCTCTCCTCGGTTGGTTTTGAACCCGATTAAGAATCCTTTTTCAAACATAGCATGTCTCTCATTCTGAAGAAGGAATGCATAGAGTTGCTCATAGTTTGTATTCTTCAATCCTTTGGTTAGCTTCACAGAAGTCACAAACTTGTGCCATTCTGGATTCATGTTGTTCACGAACTTTGAGTTCAACTGAATGTTTGGCATGGTCATTTTAATGTTTCTCATATCATTGACAAGCTTGTGGAATCTCACGTAATACTCATAGACACTCTCATCAGGTTTCATCTTGAAGTGCTCAAACTCATCATAGAGTTGTGATTCTATGTCTTCCATAGTTAATTCGAACCGAAGAAGCATCTTGACATTATCCCACGCCTTGGCCGGTGTTGTGATTGATAAGCTTGTAGATATCTTTTGGAAGACCTTGAAGTATGATGATAGAAGCCCGATATCGAGATCGAATCTCTTTTCTCCTTATCATCGAGCTCATCATATGTCTTTGGTCCGTCTATTCCATAGATCATTGTTCCATCTGCATTTGTATCAATTAAGTCTCTTGTAGACTCAATCGATAAGGTCCTTCATCAATCGATTTTAGAATGTTGACCCCATTTTCCTTTCCAAGACAGTACAATCTGATTCTTTGAGCCCAAGAGTCGTAGTCAGTTGTCACACCCCCAAATTACCTGTTTTTGCAGCGGAATGGAATTCCTGGGGGTTGATTGTCATAGCATTACAATCATAGTTATATTGAACGACCTAAAGTGTCGTTTGAAAAATACATCGTTTGATTTAATAAAATAATCAGAGTTTACAAAGTATAGCTCCCAAATGAAAATCAACTTGTGCGGAAATAAGTTTAGTACAAATCAAACGATGTTTTAAAGTGCATAAATCCCATGAGTGACGCGTCGTCACCACGACTCTATGATATGTCCATATGCATGCCATGAAGTGAATGCCTTAGATACCGAGATAAAACATACTAAAAGTGTCAACACAAAGGTTGAGTGAGTTCATAGAGTTTGTGTTGAAATGTAAAGCCTTTCAAAATCATTTATGCAAAGAAAGGCATTGTAAATCCACCCGCCCAAGTTCCGCCCATACAAAACTTGCAACCTGTGTTCACAACCCACCGAAATGTGTATAGTTTATGTTCGCGCATGATGTCAAATGAATTCACAAAATAGTGCGTAACTTAATGTATCCATAGTTACTTGATATAACACATAATTAAAGACGGTTTCAAATTGTTCCATGACCATTAGTTCAGGATTGTACCAAGACCATTAGTTCAATGTTATACCAAGACCATTAGACCATGATTGTACCAATTCCGTTAGTACATGACTATACAAAGTCCGTTAGTTCAACATTATCCAAGCCCGTTAGATCGTGATCATACCAAGTCAATTAGCTCAATGATTCATGATATAGAAATTCTAAGTATGGCGATACTGTTACTTCGTATGACTAACATTCAGTTCAGATAAACATATAGTTTCCAAATAATCATGTTTGCCATAAAAGTTGTAGAGCATGTATCTCCCCCAAATAGTTTAATAAAAGTATTAAAACAAGAAAAGTGGGGCTATGACTCACTTGGACAATGATGCGATGGCAAAAGTGAGTACACCGAAATGTAGCGTGAATCACTAAACTTGACCTATTATGAATGATATGATACATAATAAGTTATGATGTAATGTTATGCATGCAATTAGTATGATATCTATACCACTTATGAATTTTTGAAAATAACGCTTATCGTCGAAAAATAATCTTATAACGCCTTGACAATTCATAAATTACTTTACAAGTATTTTCGTTGAAATGATATCCCACGATAATCATTTATTGATTTATTATGAAATTATAACTTTCGTCAGAAATGATGTCTTTGAAAATTTCATGAAAGTGACTAAATAACCTTGAAAAGCTAGTCGTAAAATGGTGCACGCCGAGTGTTAGGAAACAAACTCAACGGTTTTGGGAAGCTTGTATCATTATCTCAAAGTTTTAGCATTTAAGTTTTCATCCTAGAGGTCTCGATCATGGAGAAAAATATAGGTTAAGTATGGTACTTGCGTCCAAAATATAGTTTAAGGGTGGTTTTCGCAAAGTTTGAGTGACTATATTTTATTCGTTACAACTCCGCTTGATGAATGGTTGGACATTTTGGAAAATAGGCTAGGCGAACTTACTTTTACTAGAAGACATCACTTTATAAAAAGTTCTACATTAATGTTAAAAACGACCTTCAACATTGTTACTTGTTTGCCGTAATACTTTTCTATTATAAATATAATAGTTTTTCTTATATAATAAAGTTACGGCAACTTTGTTAAATCGCGTGTAGTTTAATCGTTACAAGTCCGTTTTCTACGTTTTATAGGTCCTCGGAATCGTAATAATATATACTAATATATTTTTGATAAGTCGACACATTTTATAACGCTTAAGACTCATTTTTGACACGTAAAAAGTCGAGATTACATGCTGAATTTTCTGAAACAATTATTTTTCGTCGTCAAACTTGAAAATAGCATAACTTCTTCGTTATAACTCCGTTTTAACCCATTCAAGCGGCCACGGTTTCGTTTTAAAGTATATTTTCCAAATATCTAGGCCAAAAATTTTTATCCACTGTCGAAAATTCCAGATTTTAAAAATATAGACAGACCCTTAATTAAACTTGTCGAAATGAGTTTTTCTCGCGCCAAACCTATTCTAACCCATTCAAAACAACTCCGAAGCTATTCTAATCCTACCATACACCTTCTTAGGGTGTCATGAGTTCCTAGACATCACCAAGAGTGATATATTACAAGGAATAATTATAGGATAACATAAATATATATAACTCTTAAAAACAATATAAAAGTGGTATAAACATCCATAAGTCTTGCATGTTTTACTCAAATATGATGTAATGAATATGAAATAAATATGAAAGATGAAAAATGGACATGAGATGCTTACTAGATAACTTGATGAGGTTTATGATCAAAGGTTTTCCTAATCACCCAAGGTTTTATTTCAAAACCTTAATCAAAAGTGTGTCTAGAGTGGATAAAACTTGTCTAGTAAAATTTTTGATGATCTCTTCTATGTCCTTGTGGTTGGCCGGTTCTAGAGAGAAGAGAGGAAAGAAATATGCTTTGATCTTTTACTTGTGGATAATAAGTGAATGTGTTGTGATATTAAGAGTATAATACATATACTTACAAGAGATATTTTGCAAATAAAATGACTCACCCCCCTTGTCGACAAGGGGGTATTAGTCATGCTAATAATTTTTTTTATTTTTTTTATTATATGTATAATGTAATGTTTTGTAAAGTTAAATGAAGATAAGTGATGACTTGTAGACACATTTGAGTATTTAGGGTAGCGTTAGCTAAAAATAAACTTTAACGGGTCAAGATAAAATATATTGAGGTCATAAAAATTATAAAAATACATTTCTTGCAAAATTTGAGTGAAATAATAATAATCGTGTAGTATTTAAGAAAACCGTCGTAATTATATAAATATAACAATTTATATACAAAATAAATTTAAAACACTGGTAAACTAATAATAATATTTTTATAAACTTAATATGAGTATAAAATATATTGTGATAATTTTGGAAGTAACGGATCAAATGTTCAAAATAATTAATTACGCGATAGCGTTTATTTAATATGAAAATTACGTTTAAGGAAAATGCAAAACCATGCATGAACTAATATGATGATAATGATGCCAATGAAATGTAGACTAAACCTAGCCTATATGAAATGCCCTTGATGATATGATCATGAATTCACAGCTAAACCATTAAGGTTACGTGAATTTGATACTCGTAAACCTAGTTTACAATAAATGATGAAATAGTGAAACTTGAGGAATGACCTGAAATTGCGAGTTGTCACATTCGCCCATCCAAAAAGGAATTCAGTCCCTGAATTTAGTTCGTGTTAGTCTATCGAATTTTTGAGTTTATGATGAATAACAAGGAGAGAAGACATGAAGATGTGTCGTTACGGTTATCGATGATTGAGAGCGCATAAAACATCGTAGTAAAGAAAATATTAGATGAATCTCCATGAGTAACACTTTGACTTTGTAATATGTGATAATTTTGCTTGCACTAAGATTTATAATAATCGCTCCCAACATAACATGATCCTCCGAATTAGACATAGTTAGCTAGGCTATGTATAATTAAGGAACGATAATGTTGTTGGCGGTTATTCGTCCCAAAGCGGTGAAGATAATCAATTCAATGAAATGTGCAACTCTTCAACAGAAACAAACAAACTGTTAGTAGTAACAGATACCACTTGGTGGTTACGGATATCACTTGAATCGTGTGATCACTTTCCAAAGTAAACTATTCGACCCTAATGCCCGGGTATCACGAATATCTACTGGGATAAGACCAAATGCGCTTAAAGAATTAGGCACAATTCTATAACCCTTCGCTAATAAGTGTTTACGTTTTACGGTGTTTCTCATGCATGTTCGGATCTCCTATATATAGGAGGTTACTCTTGAACTATTCCAATGGAATTATGAGTATTAATCGCCCATTAATAGCCTCATAAATATCCCCATTATAGCCGTTAGTGGTCACATGACCAATTAAATATGGTCATAAAGAAGTTGTAATCGCCATTTAGCAAGATTTTCCATATGCAAGATACTTTCCACTAGCAAGACTTTCACTTGCAGTGGAAGTACAACCTATCGATGGAAACACCGCTTATCAAGACTTTCATAGCATTATCGGTGGATACACCACCCGATGGAAACACCGCCATCGGTGGAAACATCGCTATCGCTGAAAACATCGCTATCGGTGGAAACCACAAGCGATACTTTCCACAAGCAAGATTTTCACCAAGCAAGACTTTCACCAAGACTACCAATACAAACTACTATAAGAGTCGTGGAGTTCATGGACCTTATGGGTGTACACTTCATACCTCCTAACCCATTGCAAGGTGTGAACTAATCCCACAAGTGCACTAAATTTTCCAACAATCCTCCCCAAATTTAGTTCACTTCCTTTGCATGAAAAATAAACATCAATCAAAACATGTGCATAAACGAAAATGTCCAGAGGATTGAATTTCCATCTTAGTAAATTACACGTTCAAATATTCGAGAATCGTGGTGTTCTAAGAATTGAACCCTTCAACCCATTTGAATACCAAGATAAAATAAACACAAGTTTTCAAACACTTAACAACTCGACACTATACAAGCCATGTGTCCATATCCAAATTCATAAATGTTGTAAAAGCTAAAAGTCCAAAGCTTCTCAAGCGGCAAAACTTCAACATTTACATAGGTGGTTCCTCTTTAGTCATGCTCGCCAAGAACTTTTCAAATAAAATTAACCATTAAGAAGTAAAGACTTCATCCTCCTTTCAAAGCAGGTTCGAGCACAACCTTGGGATGTAATTAAAACATGTGCTCCATCCATCGAATGTTGACTTTCCACATTGAACTCGCCTCCTAAGTTTCCTCAAGAGGAGTTGGGTGTCCTAGCATTCAATGACTAAGTTGGACTTAAACCCATCCCTTTAGCGACTTTATAACCAATTCTCTAGCCGGACCCTTCGTCAAGTGATCGGCTAAGTTACATTGAGATCTCACAAACTCTATAGATACCACCCATTCATGATAAGCTCACGAATCATGCTATGCCCGACACCTAAGTGTCTAGACTTACCATTGTACATCGGCTATAAGCCTTAGCCAATGTAGTCGCACTATCACTTGGATAGAAATAGGTGCTATAGGTTTAGCCACAATGGAATCTCAAGAAGCAAGTTTTTCAACCATTCGCCTTCTTTACCAAAGAATTGCAAGAGCCACAAATTCAGATTCCATTGTTGAACTAGTGATGCAAGTTTGCTTCTTGGATGCCCAAGAAATTGCACCTCCACCAAGTAGGAATACCCAACCATCGGTAGACGAGTTGTCTTCGATGTTATCGATCCAACTTGCATCGGTGTAACCTTCCAACATCGATGGGTAACAAGATATGAGACTATAATCCATAGTTCTCTTCAAATACTTGAAGCCCTTTGAATCGCTTGCGGTGATGAGCACTAGGATTACTAGTATACCGCTCAATTTTCCCAACGCAAAACCAATGTCGTCTTGTACAAGTCATGGCATACATCAGTGACCAATTACCTAGAATACTCAAGTTGAGATACGACCTTGCCATGATTAGGCATCGACTTCTCACAGTATCCATAGGTGTACTCATCGAGTACAATCAAAGTAATTGAATTTCCTCGATACCTTCTCAATATAATGAGACCGAGAGATAGAAATTCTATTACTTTCATGTTTAATCCTTATACCAAGGATAACATAAGCCTCCCCATGTCTTTCATGGAGAACCTTGATGACAAAAATTCCTTTGTCGTCAACTCGATTTTGGTCGTGCAAAGATCAACATGTCATCAACATATAGACAATTGATGACTCCTTTACCAGATTCATCAAATTTGCTATATACACATTTGTCGCCTTGGTTAAGAACATAACCACTAGACAAAACCACTTCATCAAACTTTTGATGCCATTGTTAGGTGCCCGCTTAAGTCCATAAAGAGACTTAATCGGTTTACACACCTTGTTTTCATTGCCGTGCATGATGAAGCCCGAGGTTGGTTCATATAAACCTCTCTTCCAATTCACCATTCAAGAAAGTTGTTTTACATCCATCCGATGAATAACCGATTGTGAATAGATGCCATAGCAATCGCGAGCCTTATGGTATCGACACGAGCCACAGGGCATAAGTATCAAAATAGTCTATTCGACTTTTGTTTAAAGCCCCGAATGACTAGTCTAGCCTTGAACTTTTCAATAGTTCCATCTACCTTCATTTTCTTTTGAAAATCCATTTGCAACCCGAGGCTTGCAACTGGTGGTAGATCAACCAACACCCAGTGTTGTTGCCCATGATGGAATCCATCTCATCATTGATTGCTTCTTTCCGTAAAGCAATGTCACGGGACTTCATTGCTTCTTCAAATGTCTTGGGATCATCCTCAACAATGAAGCAATAGGAGTATTGGTCTCGAGACCTCATCCACGGTACCTTCAACTAAGTATAGTTGAAACTCGTGTCCAAATGACTTTGGAGTCCCGACCCTTTTGCTTTTCCCGAGCACGTGTTCAGTTCTTTGAATCACAACCTCATCGGGACCATCGATGGTTCATCATCGGGACCTCCGATACACCAGTGTCATGAGTTCCATTAGGAATCCTCGACTTGGTCTAGGGACCGATGAGAATCTATCAAAATCTGCATCCCTTGATTCAATTATTGTGTTAACAGAAACATGTTCATTAGGTTCAATAACATAGAACCTAAAATCCTTGGAATGCTCAAGATATCCAACAAAGATGCGATCAATGCCTCTTTCACCCAAAGTCTTTTGCTTTGGATCGTGGAGTCTTACAACGACCTACAACCCCAAACCTTGAGATAATTCAGGTTGGGTTTCCTTTTAGTCCGAGTTCATAAGGGGTAACCTTGTTCCTTTTATTTGGAACCCTATTTAATAAATAGCAAGTCGTTAACATAGCTTCACCCTGGAACCTTTGACTCATCCCGAATAGGACAACATGGAATTAACCATCTCCTACAAGACTGTTTTTCCTTTCGTAAATACCATTTTGCCGAGGAGTATAGGAACGATAGTTTCATGGATAATACCAATGATCGAAAGTCTTGAGTGTCCATGTACCCACCTCCCTATCGGTCCTTAATCTTTTGATTAAAGACCCAAGTTGTAATTCAACTTCGTTTTAAACACTTTGAATTTATCTAATGCTTCATCCTTGGTATGTAATAGATAGACATAACAAAATCTAGAAGCATCATCAATAAATGTCACAAAGTACTTCTTATTCCCCAAAGAAGGAGTGGCATGCAAATCACACAGTCATCGTGTATAAGCTCCAAGACCTTAGTCTCACGACTAACACCCCGAAAGGGTTTCTTGGTTATCTTGGTCAACATGCAAGTTTTACACTTTTCGGTGTCCATGTCAAAGCGAGATTAAACCATCCCTAGACATATCTTGCATCCTTTTATAGTGAACATGACCAAGTCTAGCATGCCAAAGGTTAGAATCACTCGACCATATGTGGTCACAAAAGTGAAATAACACCGTCGGTGGTAATATTAAGCCCGAACATTTGATTACATAAATAACCAAAACCAATAAAAACACCACATTTATAAAGAACAAGTTTATCGATTCAATAACTTGTTTATATCCATGATTATTCAAAACACTACTTGAAACCAAGTTTTTCCCGATATCGAACATGAATAACATTAAACAAAGTTACAATCTTTCCGAACTAAACTTAAGATCTACACAACCACGACCATGCACCAAGGTCGTTGACTCATTTCCCATCCAAGAATAGAACCATCATTCGTTGACTCATAAGTCTTGAACCGACTTCTATCTTTGCACACATGAAGCTGTTGCACGAGTCAACCCACCACGCAACATCATCATCCCGCACATAAAAGATTGAGATACATATGTAACATAATAAATCGAAAAGACTTATTAAACATATTTTGACCTTTCGGTGAGTTGGTGAACCACCACCCCCGAACCATTAGTGCCTAATCCATTGGCTTTACCACCAATTTTAACACCTTGCAGGTCCCTTTTAATGTGACCCGGTCTTGCCACATTTCCAACAAGTAGGTGTTGCCTTCTTGTTAGGATCGCCTTGTGTTGTCATGATACTTGCGTTTGCCTTTGTTGTCATTGTACCGGTAGAGTTGTTATGCTCTACCATATTGACAACGAGATGCACCAAGTAGCATTGCTACTCTTTGGCTTGTCATTATCACGCACCTTGAGAGATTCCTCAATGTGCGATGATCGCCCAACTCAACCGAGTTAACTCCTCCTTCATATGTTTCAAGGTATGCTTGAAATCTTTCCATGAAGGAGGAGTTTGTCAATGACACAAGAGACTTTGATAGCCTCATCCATGTTCATTTGGTGTTGTGTAAACCTTCCAAGTATTCCAAGAAGTTCATTGTATTGTTCCATACCGGTCTTGAATCGGTCATTTTGTAATTTGTGAAATTAATAACAAGGAACTTTTACTTGATGCATCCTCGACCATATATTTGGCATCCAAGGAATCCACGTTCTTTAGAAGATTCAAAGTTCGATAAATATCAAACAAAGAATCGACATACCATTCGAATAAGACCTCTGCATATGTAGTCATCATTCTCCCACTTGCTCCTCCTCCCGATCCGCTCCACGCTTGCATCATCACCATCATCGAATTGGAGTAGTCGACATAGACCACACTCATGCTTGACAAAGAAGAAGTGCATCTTCTTCGCCACCTCCTAAAGTCCACCCTTCAAACTTGTCCAAACTTAGCAAAGTTTGAAGCCATGTGTTTCATTGCGTGAGTTGCCAATGATTATCACAAAATAGTTTACTTTGATTGTTGGCGGTTATTCGTCCCAAAGCGGTGAAGATAATCAATTCGGTGAAATGTGCAACTCTTGACAGAAACAAACAAACTGTTAGTAGTAACAGATACCACTGGTGGTTACCGGATATCACTTGGAATCGTGTGATCACTTTCCAAAGAAAACTATTCGACCCTAATGCCCGGGTATCACGAATATCTACTTGGGATAAGACCAAATGCGCTTAAAGAATTAGGCACAATTCTATAACCCTTTCGCTAATAAGTGTTTACGTTTTTCATGTGTTTCTCATGCATGTTCGGATCTCCTATATATAGGAGGTTACTCTTGAACTATTCCAATGGAATTATGAGTATTAATCGGCCCATTAATAGCCTCATAAATATCCCCATTTTAGCCGTTAGTGGTTACATGACCAATTAAATATGGTCATAAAGAAGTTGTAATCGCCATTTAGCAAGTACTTTCCATATCGATTTTCCACTAGCAAGTACTTTCACTTGCGGTGGAAGTACAACCTATCGATGGAAACACCGCTTATCAAGATTTCATAGCACTATCGGTGGATACACCACTTCGGTGGAAACACCGCCTATCATTGGAAACACCGCCTATCGGTGGAAACATCGCTTATCGTTGGAAACCACAAGCGGTACTTTCCACAAGCAAGACTTTCACCAAGCGGACTTTCACCAAGACTACCAATACAAACCACTATAAGATTCGTGGAGTTCATGGACCTTATGGGTGTACACTCCGCACCTCCTAACCCATTGCAAGGTGTGAACTAATCCCACAAGTGCACTAAATTTTCCAACATATGTGACGTTCGGTTTAGTTGTTATAACTCTCAATGTTTACATAGATTTAAACTGTGTCGTTAAAAATGGCAGCTAGAGTAAAAGGAAGTAAAATCCTTGTAAGTGATAACAAATCGGAAAGAAAATAAAGTACGATAGATGAGAATATTTTACAATGAGTGGTTTATCAAGAAGTAATACATCTTAAGTAATAAAGATCCGGGTACGATGGAAGACATAAACTTAGTACGACATAGTACATAAGGAAAATAAGACCGTTAGTTCCCAAACTTCTTCAGTCTTCCGTGTTGTTTAGACCATGACGAGCTACTCCTCCTTCTAACATGTATGCTTCCCCAGGTGCACCTTCAACTTGTTGACCTTGGTTTTGGGGACATTGGTTCCAATAGTGTCCTTGCTCCCCGTATCCGAAGCATGTGACTACGGCTTTACCTCTACAATCCCTGGCTAGGTGTCCCAATTTTTGGCACTTGTGGCACTTGGCAGGGCAAGGACCCGAGTGATGAAACTTACATCGATTACATAATGGGTGTGTTCCAAGATAACCTCTTCCTTCTATTGGTGCAAACAACATAAACCATTGCGAACTTCTTGCCTCTATTCATTTTTGATGATGGTTAGTGTTCTTGTTTTGGTTTTGTTATTATAACCTCTTTGGTCATTTTCCCATTTTCTTTTATTGTTGTTGATTTGGTTATCGTTATTGTTGTTGTTGTTGTTGTTTCGGTTATTGTTGTAGTTGGTGCGGTTGTTGGTATTGTTGTTACGGTTGATGTGGATAATGTTTCCTCTCTTTACTACTTGTGCCATGAGCTTTTGGGATACTCGAACAGATTCTTCAATTGTTTGCGGATCAGAGGAAATCACATCACCTTGAATAATCTCGGGAAGTCCTCCAATGAAAGCCTCCAGTAGTTTTTCATTGTCTGAAACCATAGACGGACATAACGCAGCCAATTCTTGAAACCTTCGAATGTAGGTCTTGATGTCGTACCCAACTGTTACTAGTTCATAAAATTTGGTCTCCAACTTTTTCACCTCCGTACGCGGACAATACTTCTTTGTTAACAAACCTTTGAATTGCTCCAAGGTGAGCTTGAAAGCATTTTCCATCCCCATTGGTTGAGCATACGAGTTCCACCAAGACATTGCCCCATCAAGTAGTGTACTCGTAGCAAACTTAACCTTGCTATCCTCCGGGCAATTACATAACAGAAACACAGACTCCATTTTCTCGAACCATCGAACCATAGCAGTGGCTCCTTCCGTGCCTTTGAACTTTGTGGGATCACAGTTCTTAAAGTCCTTATACGAACAACTTCTAACCCCGGACCCTCCTGCAATTCCTGCAGCAGTTAGCAGCAATTCTATTAGCTTCGCAGTTGCGCGGCAGCGATGACATTAGCAAGCGGCAACAAGATTAGCTGCACCTCGGTGGCGATGGTGAGTCTAGCGGCTTCATGAGTGGGTGCGACCTCGGCAACATTGGCAAGTCTAGTGGCTTGGCAAGAGCATGACCTCGGCAGCGGCCGCCGCTGTTGCCCTTCGGTCCTAATGCATTAGCTATGCTATCGCTCACATACTTACGCATAGCGGCTTGTGTCAATCGGTGTGGCTTTCTTGCGCCATAACTTCTTCAAAATTAGAGGAAAGGTGAGATGTAGCAAAGTCCTATGTTAAAAATAAGCGCTCTAAAGAGATATGATATGAGATGATAAGTTTGAGGTTATTTTTCAAAATAATTGATGGTTTCCTAAGAAATGGGTTATGAGATGTCGTAAGCGCTTCAAATGTATGATGGTTTAGTGACTTAATGTATGAATAACGTGTAACTCGACATGTTAGTGATGAAACAAAGGAGTGAGAGTGACTATGCCCTACTTAAAGGTTTTACCTCGGTATTCGACGTTATCGGTGATGAATCAGCTGATATTAAAATTGTGATAGGGAATGACAAGGCATTCTCCACATTAGAGTATGAGGAAAGGATAATGGGATGGGTATTTAAAGGCATCCATGTGACAATCAATTTGAAATGAAAGTAAATAACTCGAAAAATGTACATATAAACCGCATGTAAAGTGAATGTGCACTTATGATGAAATGATGAGATGCTATGATGATGTAGTTATAGTCTAGGGTCAATGATACAACCTAGTTCTCTATAATCAAGCTCGATACCAATGTCACACCCCAAATTACTGCTTTTGCGCCGGAATGGAATTCACGGGGTTGGTGTCATAGCATCACAATCACAGTTATATTGAACGACCTAAAGTGTCGTCTGAAAAATACATCATTTGATTTAATAAAATAATCAGAGTTTACAAAGTATAGGTCCCAAATGAAAATCAACTTGTGCGAAAATAAGTTTAGTACAAATCAAACGATGTTTTTAAAGTGCATAAATCCCATGAGTGACGCGTCGTCACCACGACTCTATGATATGTCCATATGCATGCCATGAAGTGAATGCCT
The DNA here is from genome assembly GCA_022545495.1 of Chrysanthemum lavandulifolium. NCBI lineage: Eukaryota > Viridiplantae > Streptophyta > Magnoliopsida > Asterales > Asteraceae > Chrysanthemum > Chrysanthemum lavandulifolium. The sequence continues at coordinate 229,729,973 of CM040240.1, forward strand.
TAGATACCTGAGATAAAACATACTAAAAGTGTCAACACAAAGGTTGAGTGAGTTCATAGAGTTTGTGTTGAAATGTAAAGCCTTTCAAAATCGTTTATGCAAAGAAAGGCATTGTAATCCACCCAGCCCAAGTTCCGCCCATACAAAACTTGCAACTGTGTATTCACAACCCACCGAAATGTGTATAGTTTATGTTCAAGCGCATGATGTCAAATGAATTCACAAAATAGTGCATAACTTAATGTATCCATAGTTACTTGATATAACACATAATTCGTACGGTTTCAAATTGTTCCATGACCATTAGTTCAGGATTATACTAAGACCATTAGTTAAATGTTATACCAAGACCATTAGACCATGATTGTACCAAGTCCGTTAGTACATGACTATACCAAGTCCGTTAGTTCAACATTATCCAAGTCCGTTAGATCGTGATCATACCAAGTCGATTAGCTCAATGATTCATGATATAGAAATTCTAAGTATGGCGATATTGTTACTTCAGATATGACTAACATTCGATTCGGATAAACATATAGTTTGCAAATAATCATGTTTGCCATAAAAGTTGTTGAGCATGTATCTCCCCCAAAGAGTTTAATAAAAGTATTAAAACAAGAAAAGTGGGGCTATGACTCACTTGGACAATGATGCGATGGCAAAAGTGAGTACACCGAAATGTAGCGTGAATCACTAAACTTGACCTATTATGAATGATATGATACATGATAAGTTATGATGTAATGTTATGCATGAAATTCATATGATATCAATACCACTTATGAATTTTTGAAAATAACGTTTATCGTCGAAAAATAATCTTATAACGTCTTGACAATTCATAAATTACTTTACAAGTATTTTCGTTGAAATGATATCCTACGATAATCATTTATTGATTTATTATGAAATTATAACTTTTCGTCGTAAAATGATGTCTTTGAAAATTTCATGAAAGTGACTAAATAACCTTGAAAAGCTAGTCGTAAAATGGTGCACGTCGAGTGTTAGGAAACAAACTCAACGGTTTTGGGAAGCTTGTATCATTATCTCAAAGTTTTAGCATTTAAGTTTTCATCCTAGAGGTCTCGATCATGGAGAAAAATATAGGTTAAGTATGGTACTTGCGTCCAAAATATAGTTTAAGGGTGGTTTTCGGCAAAGTTTGAGTGACTATATTTTATTCGTTACAACTCCGCTTGATGAACGGTTGGACATTTTGGAAAATAGGCTAGGCGAACTTACTTTTACTAGAAGACATCACTTTATAAAAAGTTCTACATTAATGTTAAAAACGACCTTCAACATGGTTACTTGTTTGTCGTAATACTTGTCTATTATAAATATAATAGTTTTTCTTATATAATAAAGTTACGGCAACTTTGTTAAATCGCGTGTAATTTAATCGTTACAAGTCCGTTTTCTACGTTTTATATGTCCTCGGAATCGTAATAATATATACTAATATATTTTTGATGAGTTGACACATTTTATAACGCTTAAGACTCATTTTTGACTCGTAAAAAGTCGAGATTACATGCTGAATTTTCTGAAACAATTATTTTTCGTCGTCAAACTTGAAAATAGCATAACTTCTTCGTTATAACTCCGTTTTAACCGATTCAAGTGGCCACGGTTTCGTTTTAAAGTATATTTTCCAAATATCTAGGCCAAAAATTTTTATCCACTGTCGAAAATTCCAGATTTTAAAAATATGGACAGGCCCTTAATAAAACTTGTCGAAATGAGTTTTTCTCGCGCCAAACCTATTCTAACCCATTCAAAGCAACTCCGAATATATTCTAATCCTACCATACACCTTCTTAGGGTGTCATGGGTTCCTAGACATCACCAAGAGTGATATATTACAAGGAATAACTATAGGATAACATAAATATATATAACTCTTAAAACCAATGTAAAAGTGGTATAAACATCCATAAGTCTTGCATATTTTACTCAAATATGATGTAATGAATATGAAATAAATATGAAAGATGAAAAATGGACATGAGATGCTTACTAGATAACTTGATGAGGTTTATGATCAAAGGTTTTCCTAATCACCCAAGGTTTTTATTTCAAAACCTTAATCAAAAGTGTGTCTAGAGTGGATAAAACTTGTCTAGTAAAATTTTTGATGATCTCTTCTATGTCCTTGTGGTTGGCCGGTTCTAGAGAGAAGAGAGGAAAGAAATATGCTTTGATCTTTTACTTGTGGATAATAAGTGAATGTGTTGTGATATTAAGAGTATAATACATATACTTACAAGAGATATTTTGCAAATAAAATGACTCACCCCCCTTGTCGACAAGGGGGTATTAGTCATGCTAATAATTTTTTTTTTTTTTTTTTTTTTTTTTTTTGTATAATGTAATGTTTTGTAAAGTTAAATGAAGATAAGTGATGACTTGTAGACACATTTGAGTATTTAGGGTAGCGTTAGCTAAAATAAACTTTAACGGGTCAAGATAAAATATATTGAGGTCATAAAATTATAAAAATACATTTCTTGCAAAATTTGAGTGAAATAATAATAATCGTAGTATTTAAGAAAACCGTCGTAATTATATAAATATAACAATTTATATACAAAATAAATTTAAAACACTGGGTAAACTAATAATAATATTTTATAAACTTAATATGAGTATTAAAATATATTGTGATAATTTTGGAAGTAACGGATCAAATGTTCAAAATAATTAATTACGCGATAGCGTTTATTTAATATGAAAATTACGCGTTTAAGGAAAAATGCAAAACCATGCATGAACTAATATGATGATAATGATGCCAATGAAATGTAGACTAAACCTAGCCTATATGAAATGCCCTTGATGATATGATCATGAATTCACAGCTAAACCATTAAGGTTACGCGAATTTGATACTCGTAAACCTAGTTTACGATAAATGATGAAATAGTGAAACTTGATGAATGACCTGAAATTGCGAGTTGTCACATTCGCCCATCCAAAAAGGAATTCAGTCCCTGAATTCAGTTCGTGTTAGTCTATCGAATTTTTGAGTTTATGATGAATAACAAGGAGAGAAGACATGAAGATGTGTCGTTACGGTTATCGATGATTGAGAGCGTACAAAACATCGTAGTAAAGAAAATATTAGATGAATCTCCCATGAGTAACACTTTGACTTTGGAATATGTGATAATTTTGCTTGCACTAAGATTTATAAATAACTGCTCCCAACATAACATGATCCCTCCAGAATTAGACATAGTTAGCTAGGCTATGTATAATTAAGGAACGATAATGTGACGTTCGGTTTAGCTGTTATAACTCTCAATGTTTACATAGATTTAAACTGTGTCGTTAAAAATGGCAGCTAGAGTAAAAGGAAGTAAAATCCTTGTAAGTGATAACAAATCGAAAAGAAAATAAAGTACGATAGATGAGAATATTTTACAACGAGTGGCTTATCAAGAAGTAATACATCTTAAGTAATAAAGATCCGGGTACGATGGAAGACATAAACTTAGTACGACATAGTACATAAGGAAAATAAGACCGTTAGTTCCCGAGCTTCTCCTCCTTCTAACATGTATGCTTCCCCAGGTGCACCTTCAACTTGTTGACCTTGGTTTTGGGGACATTGGTTCCGATAGTGTCCTTACTCCCCGCATCCGAAGCATGTGACTACGGATTTACCTCTACAATCCCTGGCTAGGTGTCCCAATTTTTGGCACTTGTGGCACTTGGCAGGGCAAGGCCCCGAGTGATGAAACTTACATCAATTACATAATGGGTGTGTTCCAGCATAACCTCTGCCTTCTATTGGTGCAGCTACATAAACCATTGCAGCTTCTTGCCCTCTATTATGTTGTTGATGATGGTTAGTGTTACGGTTTTGGTTGTTGTTATTATAACCTCTTTGGTCATTTTCCCATTTCTTTTATTGTTGTTGATTTGGTTATCGTTATTGTTTTTGTTGTTTCGGTTATTGTTGTAGTTGGTGCGGTTGTTGGTATTGTTGTTACGGTTGATGTGGGTAATGTTTCCTCTCTTTACTACTTGTAACATGAGCTTTTGGGATACTCGAACATATTCTTCAATTGTTTGCGGATCAGAGGAAATCACATTCACTTGAATAATCTCGGGAAGTCCTCCAATGAAAGCCTCTAGTAGTTTTTCGTTGTCCGAAACCATAGACGGACATAACGCAGCCAATTCTTGAAACCTTCGAATGTAGGTCTCGATGTCGTACCCAACTGTTACTAGTTCATAAAATTTGGTCTCCAACTTTTTCACCTCCGTACGCGGACAATACTTCTTTGTTAACAAACCTTTAAATTGCTCCCAGGTGAGCTTGAAAGCATTTTCCATCTCCATTGGTTGAGCATACGAGTTCCACCAAGACATTGCCCCATCAAGTAGTGTACTCGTAGCAAACTTAACCTTGCTATCCTCCGGGCAATTACATAACATAAACACAGACTCTATTTTCTCGAACCATCGAACCATAGCAAGTGGCTCCTTCCGTGCCTTTGAACTTTGTGGGATAACAGTTCTTAAAGTCCTTATACGAACAACTTCTAAACCCGGACCTCCGCATTCCTCGCGAAGAAGAAGAAGTCTAGCGGCTTCGAAGCACCGCAATTCTATTTGCTTCAGCTGTTGCATTGAGTCAGCGGCATTAGCAAGCCCGGCGGCTTCAAAGATTAGCTGCGACCTCGGCGGCGGTGGGAGTCTAGCGGCCGGTGGGGCAGCACCTCGGCAACATTGGCAAGTCTAGTGGCTTCGGCGATGCATGCACCTCAGCGGCAGACCGCCATCGCTGTTCTTTCGGTCCTAATGCATTGGCTATGCTATCGTTCATATACGCATAGCGACTTGTGTCAATTCGGTGTGGCTTTCTTGGCACCATAACTTCTTCAAAATAAGAGGAAAGGTGAGATGTAGCAAAGTCCTATGTTAAAAATAAGCGCTCTAAAGAGATATGATATGAGGTGATAATTTTGAGGTTATTTTTCAAAATAATCGATGGTTTCCCAAGAAATGGGTTATGAGATGTCGTAAGCGCTTCAAATGTATGATGGTTTAGTGTCTTAATGTATGAATAACATGTAACTCGACATGTTAGTGATGAAACAAAGGAGTGAGAATGACTATGCCCTACTTAAAGGTTTTACCTCGGCATTCGACGTTATCGGTGATGAATCAGCTGATATTAAAATTGTGATAGGGAATGACAAGGCATTCTCCACACTAGAGTATCAGGAAAGGATAATGGGATGGGTATTTAAAGGCATCCATGTGACAATCAATTTGAAATGAAAGTAAATAACTCGAAAAATGTACATATAAACCGCATGTAAAGTGAATATGCACTTATGATGAAATGATGAGATGCTATGATGATGTAGTTATAGTCTAGGGTCAATGATACAACCTAGTTCTCTATAACTCAAGCTCGATACCAATCATCACACGCCCAAATTACTGTTTTGTAGCGGAATGGAATTCTGGGGTTGTTGTCATAGCATCACAATCACAAGTTATATTGAACGACCTAAAGTGTCGTTTGAAAAATACATCGTTTGATTTAATAAAATAATCGAGTTTACAAAGTATAGGTCCCAAATGAAAATCAACTTGTGCGGAAATAAGTTTAGTACAAATCAAGCGATGTTTTTAAAGTGCATAAATCCCATGAGTGGCGTCGTCACCACGACTCTATGATATGTCCATATGCATGCCATGAAGTGAATGCCTTAGATACCGAGATAAAACATACTAAAAGTGTCAACACAAAGGTTGAGTGAGTTCATAGAGTTTGTGTTGAAATGTAAAGCCTTTCAAAATCATTTATGCAAAGAAAGGCATTGTAAATCTACCAGTTCAAGTTCGCCCATACAAAACTTGCAACCTGTATGTTCACAACCCACTGCCGAAATGTGTATAGTTTATGTTCAAGCGCATGATGTCAAATGAATTCACAAAATAGTGCATAACTTAATGTATCCATAGTTACTTGTTATAAAACATAATTCGTACGGTTTCAAATTGTTCCATGACCATTAGTTCGGGATTGTACCAAGACCATTAGTTCAATGTTATACCAAGACCATTAGACCATGATTGTACCAAGTCCGTTAGTACATTTACCAAGTCCGTTAGTTCAACATTATCCAAGTCCGTTAGATCGTGATCATACCAAGTCGATTAGCTCAATGATTCATGATATAGAAATTCTAAGTATGGCGATCATATTTCGTATGACTAACATTCGATTCGAGATAAACATATAGTTTGCAAATAATCATGTTTGTCATAAAAGTTGTTGAGCATGTATCTCCCCCAAAGAGTTTAATAAAAGTATTAAAACAAGAAAAGTGGGGCTATGACTCACTTGGACAATGATGCGATGGCAAAAGTGAGTACACCGAAATGTAGCGTGAATCACTAAACTTGACCTATTATGAATGATATGATACATAATAAGTTATGATGTAATGTTATGCATGCAATTCATATGATATCTATACCACTTATGAATTTTTGAAAATAACGTTTATCGTCGAAAAATAATCTTATAACGTCTTGACAATTCATAAATTACTTTACAAGTATTTTCGTTGAAATGATATCCTACGATAATCATTTATTGATTTATTATGAAATTATAACTTTTCGTCGTAAAATGATGTCTTTGAAAATTTCATGAAAGTGACTAAATAACCTTGAAAAGCTAGTCGTAAAATGGTGCGTCGAGTGTTAGGAAACAAACTCAACGGTTTTGGGAAGCTTGTATCATTATCTCAAAGTTTTAGCATTTAAGTTTTCATCCTAGAGGTCTCGATCATGGAGAAAATATAGGTTAAGTATGGTACTTGCGTCCAAAATATAGTTTAAGGGTGGTTTTGGCAAAGTTTGAGTGACTATATTTTATTCGTTACAACTCCGCTTGATGAGCGGTTGGACATTTTGGAAAATAGGCTAGGCGAACTTACTTTTACTAGAAGACATCACTTTATAAAAAGTTCTACATCAATGTTAAAAACGACCTTCAACATGGTTACTTGTTTGCCGTAATACTTGTCTATTATAAATATAATAGTTTTTCTTATATAATAAAGTTACGGCAACTTTGTTAAATCGCGTGTAATTTAATCGTTACAAGTCCGTTTTCTACGTTTTATATGTTCTCGGAATCGTAATAATATATACTAATATATTTTTGATAATTCGACACATTTTATAACGCTTAAGACTCATTTTTGACTCGTAAAAAATCGAGATTACATGCTGAATTTTCTGAAACAATTATTTTTCGTCGTCCAACTTGAAAATAACATAACTTCTTCGTTATAACTCCGTTTTAACCCATTCAAGCGGCCACGGTTTCGTTTTAAAGTATATTTTCCAAATATCTAGGCCAAAATTTTTTATCCACTGTCGAAAATTCCAGATTTTAAAAATATGGACAGACCCTTAATTAAACTTGTCGAAATGAGTTTTTCTCGCGCCAAACCTATTCTAACCCATTCAAAACAACTCCGAAGCTATTCTAATCCTACCAAACACCTTCTTAGGGTGTCATGGGTTCCTAGACATCACCAAGAGTGATATATTACAAGGAATAATTATAGGATAACATAAATATATATAACTCTTAAAAACAATGTAAAAGTGGTATAAACATCCATAAGTCTTGCATGTTTTACTCAAATATGATGTAATGAATATGAAATAAATATGAAAGATGAAAAATGGACATGAGATTCTTACTAGATAACTTGATGAGGTTGATGATCAAAGGTTTTCCTAATCACCCAAGGTTTTTATTTCAAAACCTTAATCAAAAGTGTGTCTAGAGTGGATAAAACTTGTCTAGTAAAATTTTTGATGATCTCTTCTATGTCCTTGTGGTTGGCCGGTTCTAGAGAGAAGAGAGGAAAGAAATATGCTTTGATCTTTTACTTGTGGATAATAAGTGAATGTGTTGTGATATTAAGAGTATAATACATATACTTACAAGAGATATTTTGCAAATAAAATGACTCACTTCCTTGTCGACAAGGGGTATTAGTCATTCTATATATATATATATATATATATATATATATATATATATATATATATATATATATATATATATATATATATATATATATATATATATTTATATGTATAATGTAATGTTTTGTAAAGTTAAATGAAGATAAGTGATGACTTGTAGACACATTTGAGTATTTAGGTAGCGTTAGCTAAAAATAAACTTTAACGGGTCAAGATAAAATATATTGAGGTCATAAAATTATAAAAATACATTTCTTGCAAAATTTGAGTGAAATAATAATAATCGTGTAGTATTTAAGAAAACCGTCGTAATTATATAAATATAACAATTTATATACAAAATAAATTTAAAACACTGGTAAACTAATAATAATATTTTTATAAACTTAATATGAGTATAAAATATATTGTGATAATTTTTGGAAGTAACGGATCAAATGTTCAAAATAATTAATTACGCGATAGCGTTTATTTAATATGAAAATTACGCGTTTAAGGAAAAATGCAAAACCATGCATGAACTAATATGATGATAATGATGCCAATGAAATGTAGACTAAACCTAGCCTATATGAAATGCCCTTGATGATATGATCATGAATTCACAGCTAAACCATTAAGGTTACGCGGATTTGATACTCGTAAACCTAGTTTACGACAAATGATGAAATAGTGAAACTTGAGGAATGACCTGAAATTGCGAGTTGTCACATCAGTTCTATCAAGCATGGGTGGACGAGTATCTGAGCCTGCTGCTTGAACGTCCTCGGCAACAGTGGAGATGATAGTAGGTACGTTGGTAGACATGTTTATAGATTACACGGGATTTTATAACTCAATGATTAAATCGGGAAATAGATTCTTTCACGGATTTTACTAAATCAAGAGAAACCGTATTACAAACAAAATGAACCAAGTCGCTAAGAATCCTTGAATCAAGTCGCTAAAACCAAGTTGCTAAGACAAGTCGCTAAGTTCCAAATCGCTATGAATTTTTGACGATGTCGCTATGCACCAAGTCGCTAAGAAATCAAGTCGCTAAATAGCAACTCGCTCATCGGTCCAAATCGCTAGCACCAAATCGCTAAGAAACTTAAGAACAAATCGCTATCAAAATTGAAAGCAAGTCGCTACCTTACCAGTCGCTACCGTAGTGGAGAATCCACTACTGTAATGTTTGTCGACTTGTCTCTAAAGGCAAGTCGCTAGGACCAAATCGCCACCAAGCAACACTACAACTCGCTAATTATTTCAAGCAAGTCACAAACAAGAAAGTTACACCGATAGCCAAGTCGCTAACATGAAAAACTTCCAAACACACTTTTCAATCCAAAACAAGCTCAACCACGTGATTCAAGCTTACCAAAACAAAACCAAGCACATACAATGATCCTAAACACAAAAGTACACCTAAAATTCAAACTTTAACACTAGAGATGAACCAAATGATGCAAAACCACTAAACCTTTTCAAACTCAAAACCATCTAAAACCACTAGAAATCCAAAGATATGTAAGAGATGATCTAACCATGGCTCTTGATACCATTTGTAACATATTGGATTTCACATACACATCAAACCATAACCAAAGTAGGCGTACAAGATGAGTTCTAGAGAGAGAAAGTTAGAGGTTTAGGGAATTTTAGTGAGAGAAAGAAAAATCTTATTATGAGCTCCAACTCTCTACCTTGGAAGGTAGAGAGTATTTATAGTCATTACATAAGTCGCCACCTATTGGGCTGTGGATCAGGCATACAGTGGGTAAAGACCCGTCCGTCCTCCACGATGTTACTTAACAAAATTCTACTTAACAGTAAATAACTACGACTACGAGCTTTCTAACGGATACATATACTTGAGGTGACCGACACTTTAATACCTGGATTTTCTAAATCCTAACAGTTCCTTACCATAATACCCCTTTCATCCCTTTTAATTCTGAATACCCATTTAGTTCCAATAGCCCTCTTACCATTAGGAAGATCTACCAATGTCCATACTTCTTGAAGTTTGAACTGTAACAGCTCCTCTTGCATTGATTCAATCCAACCTTCTTCTCCTAATGCTTCTTCAACTCTTTGGGCTCCTTGATTCGCTCCAGCAGGTCAAGTCTAAACAGGACTTAAACCGCTGAGACACAAATGCAATGAAGATCGAGAATACAGGGATTCCCGGTCGTTATGTCCCCGGAGACTCAATGGTGTGTTAAACACATGATCGATGATAGAATGACCACTAATGATAGCGATCGAAAGGATTAGGATTTTGGATAATACACTCTTGAAAAGGAAATAAATAAAAGCGACTTAAATGCAAATTAAGAAAATTAAAAGATAAAAGATATTAAATAAACGCTATCACTATTTTTAAAGTGATGAACGTTTAAAACTTAAAACTTAAAACTTACGTTTAAATAAAAATAGCGTAAACGTACAAAATAAAAAGTGAAACTTATACAATATAGATCCTAAAAATATGAAAAATACATTTTTACAAACCTAATGATATAAGAAAATTTATAGAAAAAGAAAATTATTTTTATGACTAATTAATTAATTATTATTAATTAAAAACTATTTTAAACTATTTAATAATACTCTAAATTAAAAGAAAATATGAAATAAGACTAGAAAAATAAAATAAAGACTTAGAAAAATCTAAAATATGATAAAACTAATTTTAAAACAGAAAATATATTTTTAGGCTTTTATATATTTATTACTAATTTAAAACTATTTAAAACTAATTAAAATGCTAAAAAAATACTTTTTAAGCTAAGAAAATTATAGAAAAATACTTTTTTGGCTTTTTATATTTATCTAAACTTAAGAAAAATGAAAAATTATTTTTTAGAACCTTTTCTTAATTTTTATATTAAAAGCTATTTAAAATACTTAAAACTAGATAAAATTAAGAAAAATAGCAAAACAACTTGGAAAAATCTGAAAATTCAGGAAATGCTTAAAATAATATTAAGAAGCTAAGAAAATGAAAATCATGGGCTTGTTTGGAGGATTAACAGCTGGTGTCCAAAGTGCTTAAAATAAGCACTTTGGATAAGTCGATGAAACCAAAATGCACCAAAGCGAAAGGAAGCTCTAAAAGCTAAATTAACCAAAATGGGTCAAGTACCAACAAGCTACAACCTCTGATTTAGCAAATGGAGCAGATTTGAGTTATTGAGATTAATGGCAGAAAATAGTGAAGGGTTGCTACTTGCGACTTATGAAAAAGCTACCAAATAAGCTAGATACAAAAACAAATTAAGGGGACCTAAAGATGACCTGGGTGGCTATGTAAAACACCAAGGATCGGGCCTAGGGAGCTCAAGTGAGCCTGTGCAAGGTCGCAAAACTGCGACAAACCTGCGAGCAGCAGACCACTGACAGCAGGCATTTAGAGCTTATGGAGAAGCATTTTTAGCTTATACAAAATCACAAAATTATACTAAAATAGAGATAAGGAAATAGACCAGTAGGGCTTTTAAAAACAACAAGAATTACTTGATTTGACCAAGAGATGAGTCCATTAAAATCTTTCCATTTGACCCCAACTGAATTTGCAATTTGACTTTTTATGAAAAACTTGGAAAGTTGACTAAAATGGATTTTAATCTTGATTTGAGGACTGAAAGTGATGTAATAAGTTGGAATGATGCTACTGCAAGTTGAATATATGAAGTAAGAACACAAAATAAGCTTTTGTTATTTTAAAATCTCAACAGACTTGCTAAATGGACAGATTAACTAGGGATTTGACTTTTGTATGTTACAAGTACATAAGTAAGACAGAAATGAGCTAAGATAAGCTAAACAATCTTGCAACAACAAATCACAACTACAGAGCAGACCTTAAGAACAGACTAAACATGGAATCCAAACACCCCTTAAAACTTTTGCTATGAACTAAAAACTGAACTTAAGCCTTAACTAGCTAACATAGATGATCAAACTGAGCTTAGGTGTACCAAATACGCCTAAACAAACACATTCAAACTAATGGTGACCACTAATACACATACAAGTAAGAACGCAAAATGACTTAAAATTGTAGAAACCGACAAACTTACTTACACTTGTCCGGTTATGCGGGACCAAAACCAAACCAAATATTACACTACATGAGCCTATTCCAACCCATACAAACTTCGCAACACCCATTAATAGCTTCCATTCCAATTTTGAGTTCTCATGACTTTGGTTGACTGTTTTACAAAATTACTTAAAAATGAATCACAAGCTTATCAAAGACTATGATAAGCTTAACTAAACTTGTTTGAGCTTTCAAAGAAGCTAATAGAAGTTTGTAACTTAGAGAATGAAACTGAAGTTTTCAACAGTAACTAAGAAAACAAAAACTTGTAAAAACTTGAATTGAAAAACAAAAGCACACTTGCAAAGATGTTTTTAACTTAATGGTGATACATAAGAACTGAAACTACAACATTTATTTAAACTAATACATTTTAAAGAAAATTGACATTAAAAAATGAAAACTAGCTACCACTCCTTCAAGCATCTCTATCTTCTCTTTATATCTCCACATGCTTCCACTTGTCCACTGAGAAAATCCCACTAGGAATTGAGACCATTGGATGAGTCAAGGAAATTCTTGGCCATTTGATTGAATTTGGCGCCAAATGGAGTTTGACAGGTGTAGGGGTTGAGTAAAGGGGATGAGAGATCATTTAATGGTTTTTGTAGTTGTGTGGAGGTGGGGGAACAAGGAGAAGACAAGGGTGAGCTGGGGGGATGGGTATTGGAGTGATCAGTGATAGCAGTTGGGAGGGGGAAGAAAAACGCGCGTTTGTTGTTTGTTTGACCAAGGGATGGTTTGGTTGACCGGGTTTGGGGGTTGGTTAAACGGGTCAAGGGATTGGGCCAGTTGGTATAGGATTGGATTTGGGCTTGATTAATAACAAGGGTCCATTTGGTTAAGCTTAGGATTAATAACTCCAAGGACCAAATATGTAAAACTTGAATTCCCAAGGACCTAACATGTAACTTATGAAAAGTAGTCAAAGGACTAGTTTTGCCAACTTTAATAATCCAAGGGTTAGTTTTTGACATTTTTGAAATTCCCAAGGACTAATTTTGACCAATTTGGATTTTCAGGGACTAAACTGTAATTTTCTCAAAACTTTTTATATTTTTCACCAAAGGACTAAATTTGACAAGTTATGATTTTAAAAGGACCTTTGGTGATTTTTCTTTGAAATTTTGACTCGGGGACTATTTTTGACAACTTTTGAAACTTGGGGACTAAAGCGCAATTTTTGCAAATTTGATACGTTTTCATCGATTTTGATATTTTGCATTTAAAACACATAAAACACTGATTTGTGATAATTTGATCATTTTGATGTGTTTCGAGTGTTTTCGGATGATTTTGCGTTTATTTTGTACAAAAATGATGAGTATTTAGACACTCATCAATCCCCACATCGAGATATTGCTAGTCCCTAGCAATGATTTGAGAAAACATAATGGATTTTAATCTCTTTACCAAAAGCCATTACTTCGGAGTAGCCAAATGTTTGATTCAAGTAAGAACCATGGTACCTTGATAACCATGTGATTTTGAGCAAACCACCGACTTCCAACGGATTTGATTTGTCTTTACCGAGCCGTACCCTTTCGGACTAGCCAACTCTTAGATAAATTATCGAATTATCTTTGGTGAGTGAATACCAATTATGGTTTTTCCATCGCCTTTACCACAAGCCATAATCTTGCGGGCTAGCCAACTCTTCACTTTTTAGGATATGGTGAGTTGAATACCATACAATTTTGGGCAAATTGCAAGCCATATAAACGGATTTGAGAAATCTTTACCAAGAGCCGTTTGCTCTGGATTAGCTAATCCTTTTGTCTTCTGATAAGGCGGATGATAACCAAATGAGAAAGTGTAAACACTTACTCCAAAAAAATTTTGGCCAAAACGGGAATTGGGCGGATAATATATGAAGTACGTATTGTTATGCGAAACAAAGAACGTGAAAGGAAATATTACGGCCATTATTTAGAAAGGATTTTTTTTTTTTTTTTTTTTTTTTTTTAGAAAGAATGAGAATATACAACGATGTGGGAAAACTCCCCACACTAGGGTGGTAGAAAGGGATAAGAAGGCAATTATGGGTGAGAACCCATATGATGCGTGCTAATGTTTTTGATTTCGAGTCGCTAGCTCGACTCGACCCCGAATTCATTGGTTCATGGGGAAGCAAAGTGGAAGAAACAATCTCCATCGGACTTTCATTCAAGATGTTTGGACAAACATATGAAGCATGTGAAAGTTCCACACCGATGAGATAAAGAGAGATAAAGACAGAGACAGACCCGGCTCACCGATGGTACATGAAAATGCCGGGGTCAAAGATAGTGTCCTCACTCCCGAAGGAGTGAAGAAGAGAGGAAGTCACCGAGTAGGTGAAGAAAAGAAGGAAGATCATGATAACAATCGTGACTAGATCTTCTTCCTCGGGATTAAGTGCAGTTGAACTTATTTGGATTTTATCGGTAGAGCTCTTAGGGTTGGAAGGCATCTCGGGAGGGAGGTTGGGAAGATTTGTCATAACTATGCAAATTGAGATTCTCTCCCCCCGATCATGATTTTTGCCATCCAAACAATCATACTCCAGCGGAGATATGATATGAGTGAGTTCACCGGAGAACTCCTCATGAAGAGAATCATTCACATGATGTGAATTTGTGAACTCTTGTTCCATTGTGGGCTCATCACTATCCTCGACCGAGTATCAAAGAGTGGATTCTCGAGAATTGAAGTGAATTCGAGTTGAATTCAAATAGAGGATTAGTGAAAGTAGCTTTGAATGTTTCGGAACAAAGTGATCAACATTCTCTATTGATTTGTTGGGATAAGAAGTGAGTGAACGATCATTAACAATGAGACTTTCGGTCTCTCCCGGATCGCCGAGATCAAAGAGTGGATTGATGTGAGTGAGTTCACCGGAGAACTCCTCAAGAAGGGATCGACATCAGTTGTGGAAGTGATGCCTCAACGTACTCGATGTCTCCATAGGAAGCACAATCGTCGCTAAGATCGAGAAAGTTTCAAAATGATCTTGAGAACACTCAAGAGGAAAGGGATATCACACGGATGATCGAAATTCCTGTGACTCTCTCGGGATTGGGATAAGGTCCTCGACACTAGGCGATTCCATTTCGGAATAGTGTTAAGCTCATCCCCATGTTTAGAGAGTGAGTGGAATATCGGTGTGATAACAACAGATCGAGGAGTTTAGACGGACTAGCATACATATGTTTAATACGTAACATTTGTTCTTCCGCTAGTAATTCCATCATAGTCTTTTCTCCCGATGGATCATGGAAGGAGTTTCAACCGATGAACTTGATGAACTGTTATAAAATTGTAAGATATCAAGGATATCTTCATCATCATCGTCATCGAGAATGAAGCGGAATCGAGAGCTAGATCCGTCGCTTTTTCTATTGCAATTGATTCCCAATGATTTTTCAAACGCAACTGGGAATCTAATTTAGCGACCGCTCTTGACTAACAAAACTTCCATTGATTTTTCATTTGGATTATCATGGGAGGACATAGCCGACTCTCCTTAAGTTCTTTTAATAACTCCGAGTCTTGATGGGAGATCCGTCGTAGTTTCAAGAGGAGTCGCTTGAATCATTTGGTCTTGTGGAGTTTGGTCATTATATGAAGAGCCGTAATCGTTACAAGGAAATGGGTTCCTGTTTGACAATCCGAGCTAGAGTGAGGACCTCCACAATACTCACAACAAGACAACCGATGTGGCCGTGAGTGGTATGTGTTGTAGTCATAATTGGTATCGTGAACCCGCTCATAGACAAGCGTGTTTCTTGATTGACAATCGAATCGAGTGTGAACCACCACGGTACTCACAACAAGAAAGCTGCCGAGTATCAAAGTGTGGTAGGCGATGGAATGAATCGATCGTGTTATGGTAGGAATAGGGATCTTGGTTATAGATGCACCGCTTCCTGATTCCACCACGCTACAACCCGGGCAATTGCCACCATTATAAGGACCACCACACCATTGACAACCAAGAGGGTGAGGATAAGACATAGAAAGAATCAAAGGTTAACAGAGGGTAGGGATGAAGAATCAAAGATGTGAGAGGTAAAGATGAATATTTTTGGTGTTTTGAAAACATGATGATAAAACAAAGAAATGAAAATATTTTTGGCGTTTTAACACTTTAGGAAAAGTGTTAATGAACTTTTGGATTTTGAAAACTTTACAAAAATTTTTACAAAGGATGGGATATGTGCAACAATGGATCGAAAATGGATAAACACACGCTAAAGCCTCCCCGTGGCGCCAAAATTTGATTCGCTCCAACGGTCAAGTCTAAACAGACTTAAACCGCTCGACACAAATGCAATGAAGATCGAGAATACGAGGATTCCGGTCGTTATGTCCCACGGAGACTCAATGGTGTGTTAAACACATGATCAGATGATAGAATGACCACTAATGATAGCGATCAGAAAGGATTAGGATTTTGGATAATACACTACTGAAAAAGGAAATAAATAAAAGCGACTTAAATGCAAATTAAGAAAATTAAAAAGATAAAAGATATTAAATAAACGCTATCACTATTTTTAAAGTGATGAACGTTTAAAACTTAAAACTTAAAACTTACGTTTAAATAAAAATAGCGTAAACGTACAAAATAAAAAGTGAAACTTATACAATATAGATCCTAAAAATATGAAAAATACATTTTTACAAACCTAATGATATAAGAAAATTTATAGAAAAGAAAATTATTTTATGACTAATTAATTAATTATTATTAATTAAAAACTATTTTAAACTATTTAATAATACTCTAAATTAAAAGAAAATATGAAATAAGACTAGAAAAATAAAATAAAGACTTAGAAAAATCTAAAATATGATAAAACTAATTTTAAAACAGAAAATATATTTTTTAGGCTTTTTATATATTTATTACTAATTTAAAACTATTTAAAACTAATTAAAATGCTAAAAAAATACTTTTTAAGCTAAGAAAATTATAGAAAAATACTTTTTTGGCTTTTTATATTTATCTAAACTTAAGAAAAATGAAAAATTATTTTTTAGAACCTTTTCTTAATTTTTTATATTAAAAGCTATTTAAAAATACTTAAAAACTAGATAAAATTAAGAAAAATAGCAAAACAACTTGGAAAAATCTGAAAAATTCAGGAAATGCTTAAAATAATATTAAGAAGCTAAGAAAAATGAAAAATCATGGGCTTGTTTGGAGGATTAAGCAACTGGTGTCCAAAGTGCTTAAAAATAAGCACTTTGGATAAGCTGATGAAAACCAAAATGCACCAAACTGAAAGGGAAGCTCTAAAAAGCTAAATTAACCAAAATGGGTCAAGTACCAACAAGCTACAACCTCTGATTTAGCAAATGGAACAGATTTGAGTTATTGAGATTAATGGCAGAAAATAGTGAAGGGGTTGCTACTTGCAGCTTATGAAAAAGCTACCAAATAAGCTAGATACAAAAAACAAATTAAGGGGACCTAAAGATGACCTGGGTGGCTATGTAAAACACCAAGGATCAGGCCTAGGGGAGCTCAAGTGAGCCCTGTGCAAGGTCTGCAAAACCTGCACAAACAATGCAGCAATGACCCATTGGGGCATTTAGGAGCTTATGGAGAAGCATTTTTTAGCTTATACAAAAATCACAAAATTATACTAAAATAGAGATAAGGAAATAGACCAGTAGGGCTTTTAAAAACAACAAGAATTACTTGATTTGACCAAGAGATGAGTCCATTAAAAATCTTTCCATTTGACCCCAAAACTGAATTTGCAATTTGACTTTTTATGAAAAACTTGGAAAGTTGACTAAAATGGATTTTAATCTTGATTTGAGGACTGAAAGTGATGTAATAAGTTGGAATGATGCTACTGCAAGTTGAATATATGAAGTAAGAACACAAAATAAGCTTTTGTTATTTTAAAATCTCAACAGACTTGCTAAATGGATGATTAACTAGGGATTTGACTTTTGTATGTTACAAGTACATAAGTAAGATGAAATGAGCTAAGATAAGCTAAACAATCTTGCAACAACAAATCACAACTACAGAGGCGGACCTTAAGAACAGACTAAACATGGAATCCAAACACCCTTAAAACTTTTGCTATGAACTAAAAAGCGAACTTAAGCCTTAACTAGCTAACATAGATGATCAAACCGAGCTTAGGTGTACCAAATACGACTAAACAAACACATTCAAACTAATGGTGACCACTAATACACATACAAGTAAGAAGCGCAAAATGACTTAAAAATTGTAGAAACCGACAAACTTACTTACACTTGTCCAGATTATGCAGACCAAACCAAACCAAATATTACACTACATGAGCCTATTCCAACCCATACAAACTTCGCAACACCCATTAATAGCTTCCATTCCAATTTTGAGTTCCTGACTTTGGTTGTTGTTTTACAAAATTACTTAAAATGAATCACAAGCTTATCAAAGACTATGATAAGCTTAACTAAACTTGTTTGAGCTTTCAAAGAAGCTAATAGAAGTTTGTAACTTAGAGAATGGCGAAGTTTTCAACAATAACTAAGAAAACAAAACTTGTAAAACTTGAATTGAAAACAAAAGCACACTTGCAAAGATGTTTTTAACTTAATGGTGATACATAAGAACTGAAACTACAACATTTATTTAAACTAATACATTTTAAAGAAAAATTGACATTAAAAAAATGAAAAACTAGCTACCACTCCTTCAAGCATCTCTATCTTCTCTTTTATATCTCCACATGCTTCCACTTGTCCACTGAGAAAATCCCACTAGGAATTGAGACCATTGGATGAGTCAAGGAAATTCTTGGCCATTTGATTGAATTTGGCGCCAAATGGAGTTTGACAGGTGTAGGGGTTGAGTAAAGGGGATGAGAGATCATTTAATGGTTTTTGTAGTTGTGTGGAGGTGGGGGAACAAGGAGAAGACAAGGGTGGTGGGGATGGGTATTGGAGTGATCGATGATAGCATTGGGAGGGAAGAAAAGCGCGTTTGTTGTTTGTTTGACCAAGGATGGTTTGGTTGACGGGTTTGGGGTTGGTTAAACGGGTCAAGGATTGGGCCGATTGGTATAGGATTGGATTGGGCTTGATTAATAACAAGGGTCCATTTGGTTAAGCTTAGGATTAATAACTCAAGGACCAAATATGTAAAACTTGAATTCCCAAGGACCTAACATGTAACTTATGAAAAGTAGTCAAAGGACTAGTTTTGCCAACTTTAATAATCCAAGGGTTAGTTTTTGACATTTTTGAAATTCCCAAGGACTAATTTTGACCAATTTGGATTTTCAGGGACTAAACTGTAATTTTCTCAAAACTTTTTATATTTTTCACCAAAGGACTAAATTTGACAAGTTATGATTTTAAAAGGACCTTTGGTGATTTTTCTTTTGAAATTTTGACTCAGGGACTATTTTGACAACTTTTGAAACTTGGGGACTAAAGCGCAATTTTGCAAATTTGATACGTTTTCATCGATTTTGATATTTTGCATTTAAAACACATAAAACATTGATTTGTGATAATTTGATCATTTTGATGTGTTTCTGAGTGTTTTCAGATGATTTTGCAGTTTATTTTGTACAAAAATGATGAGTATTTAGACACTCATCACTCCTTCTGTGACAAAAAGCAAGCAAACAAACAGTTTTGCAGGTCTTGATGAATGTTTCTTTTGTGAAGTGACCTTGCAAAGAAACCTTGTTCAGGAAAGGTTTTAGTTTTCTGAGCCCTGCTTCTTGTTTGAACTGGTGTATTCAAATCACCAAGTATTTGCTCTTTGGGATGATTCTTATGCACTATGCTGGTAGGAATTGGACTTTCTGTGATGACTGTTTCTAAATTTGTAACATCTGCATCCTTGAAAAGTCATCACTCTTCTTTTCAATGATGGGTGAGACATGACCAGCTTTCCACTTTTCAATTAAATAGAATTCCTTTGGAGAATCAGCTTCCTTAGAATTTGCTTCTACATCAGAATCCTTTTGAGTACCTGCATCAATATTAGTGGATGTACCTGCAATGACTGGCTCATAATTGATAGACTTTGTTAGCATATCAATATTAAACAGCCATTCTCGTCCTTTGGTCTCAACACTAGGAGTCTCTTCATTGAACCTAACATGTAGATTCTCTTCAACTATCCTGGTCCTCATATGTATACCCTAAAGGCTTTACTACTGAAAGAATAGCCAATAAAGTATCCCTCATCTGCCGTTTCCTCAAACTTGCCAAGGTGGTCTATGGTATTCAAGATAGTAACAGGACACCCAATAGGTTTTAAGAAATCTATCATAGGCTTCCTACCATTTAACATCTCATAGGGGGTCTTGTTATGAGGCTTCACTACCTTACTTCTATTCTGCACATAACATGCAGTTCCTACAGCTTCATCCCAAAAGGTAGTTGGTAACTTAGATTCTGATAACATTGTACTTGCAGCCTCAATTAGTGTCCTATTTTTCCTCTCACCTACACCATTTTGCTGAGGTGTCCTAGCAACACTAAACTATCTTTCAATACCCTTTTCCACATAAAACTTATTCATGACATCATTTTTAAACTCAGTTCCATTATCACATCTGATTACTTTGACCTTATGGTTCACTCTATTTTCTATTTTAGTGATGAAACTCTTAAGAATCTCACTAGTTTCACTCTTAAGTGCCAGAAAGTAAACCTAAGAAAATCTACTATAATCATTAGTGATAACTAGGCAATACTGCTTATGATTCAAACTCTTAACAAATGTGGGACCAAATAAATCCATGTGTAGCATAAACAGTGGTTGAGAAATGGTGTTTACAGTCTTGGTCTTACAAGAGGCTCTATGTTGTTTTCCTTTTTGATGGGCCACACAAAGTTCTTTACTTTCAAAAACCTTAGAAGGTAGACCTCTAACTAAGTTCCCCTTCACCAATTTATTGATTGTATTAAAGTTTAGGTGACCTAGCCTTCTATGTCATAATTTAGACTCATTTACTGATGTCTTAGCAAATAAACAGGTTAAGGACCTATTAGGAATTACATCTTTTAGATCAAAACAATATATGTTGTCCTTCCTAGGAACCCTAAGCTGCACATACTTATCCTCAGGCATTTTGAAATCAGGAGATAACACCACACATTCAGTTTCCCCAAAAAGTACCCAGTTCCTTTTATCACACATTTCATGTGCCCTGTAACAGATAGACTTTTTCAAAGTCCAACTTCAGTCCCTGTACCAGATAGACTTTTTCAAAGTCTAACTTCCCTGTTCTGATTGTTCCTCTGCCAAGAATCTTTCCTCCCTTTGGATCATTGCCAAATGCCACATAGCCTCCATCAAAGGCTTCAAAATCCTCAAGGTTGCTCCCACCCCATGTCATGTGCCCAAAGCAACCACTGTCAAATATTCCTTTATCTTTTAGTTCATCCTGTAGATTTCCCTGCACATGAGATTAAACAAGTTAGTTACCTTTGGGGACCCAAGTCAATACTGACTTGGGTCTGCCTTGTGCATCAACATATTCAATTTTATTTAAGTCCATTGATGCACTGTTGACATGATCTAAGACTTTAGTCTTTGGTTTCCATTGCCAACAAGCTGAGGCCTTTACAGCATAGAAATGGCTTCCAACCACTGTGTCAGTTATCACCTTTGGTATAGTTAAAAATTCTTTTGAATCAGCAGTGGTGATATTTTGCTTAGCAGTGGTTGGAACCCATTTTGGTGTAGCAGTGATTATAGATTTAGTTTTTCCATTCCTCATTAGCACTGCTCTTGGAACCATGTTTTTGTTTGGATGAGGGATGGTATTCTTTGAAAAGTTTTTATGATTCATCCTCCTCCATTGATTCCAGACTTGTGGTTGATTTTTTGAGCAATTTCTCTGTAAATGCTCAAAACGACCACATTTAAAACAAGCCTTTTTGACACAGTGAAACTCATCCCCTAATCTATTTGAGATTAAGCCATTAAAGTTTCTTTGATTACCCCTAGGTATGAATCTTCTCAACTGATCCCTAGGAATCTCATTATAGTCTACAACTTTCCTAGAAATTGGTGCTCAAAATCTAGGCACGAGGTTGGCTTGTTTAGAATCAATAGTCTTAACAGTTTCTTTCTTTTCAGGCTTTGTTGACTCAGACCTCTCATCGTCAGAATGTGACTCCTAATCTTCAATGATTGGACCATCAGATGACCTATCAGAACTTATCTTAGGTGATTCAGACTTACTAATCTCACCTACTGGTTTGTTGAAACTAAACTCACTGCTAAATGACAATTCAGTTCCATTAGGTGCATGTTTCATCAGATTGGGTGGTGGCACTTCATTGTACCCTATGCCAGAACCCTTTTTCATTAAGTTCTTTTGAATTGACTTATTCAATATATCATAAGAATATTGTGTTTTAGCAACCCTAACTATATGTTTCTCTTTTTCTTCTAGGGCTTCTTGTTTTACACTTTATGCTTCTTCAAGTTTCTGTTTTAGCATCTTAATTTCTCTATCCTTAAGTTCATTTTCACCACCTAGTATGTTTATCTTATCTACATACTCAAACTCACATTTGATGCAAAAGTTAAGTTTCTCTTCTAAATTCTCAAGGCCAACTTTATAACCTAAGTTATCTAATGCAAGTCTATCAACCTCTTTTCTCAGACTCTCATTAATTGCTTTAAGTGATTCTAAGTTATCTTGACAAGATTTAAAAGAACAAGTAGAACTTTTGAATCATTAGATACCCTTTAATCGATCCTGAAGATGAAGCATAGGCCATTAAAGCAAAGTTATGCTCTTTTGAAGCTTCACTAGCCAGGAAAGCAGCATTGGGACCTTTTTCAATTTGATCACTCCAGTCATAATCACTAAGTCCATCCTGAGCAACCAAAGTAGAAGAAGATACTGGTTCTTCAGTTGTCTTCTTGAAGTTCTCATTCAACCTCTTAGGAGCCCTACATTCCTTGCAAAGTGCCCCTTCTTCTTATAGTTATAGCACTCCATCTTGCTTTTGTCAAACCCTACCTTTCTTTGACCATCATACTTGACCTGTCTTCCAGTTCTCCTTAGAAACCTCATAGCTTGCAATGTTAGCATTGCCATTTGCCACTGAAGATTGATTTCTTCAAGATCATCAGGATCAATTTGATCCAGATCCTAATTTAGCACAGTAACACTGGTTGTTAGATCAACTAGGAAAGCACATATGGCACCATCACTAATGTTATCACTAACAGTGGTATTATTAGCAATAGCAGTGGAAACTCCATAAGCAGCAGTGGATGCTTCCTGAGAACTTTTATGGTTTGTAGACACAAAAGCAATGTTATGTGAAGATGAGGATGAGCCAGCAATGTTCTTTTCAGACTCATAAACCTTCAAGTTAATGTAGAGATTTTCAAGAGTCATCTTTTCAAAATCATCTTTGTTTCTCCACACAACTGTATGCACATCCCAGTCTGGTGACAAGCTCCTGATAAACTTAAGATTGACATCTTCTTGAGCTATTTTGTAGTCAACCAATTTTAGCTGACTTATGAGCTTCTGCAATCTGTTGTAGTTGCCATCAAGATTCTCTCCATTAAGGGCAGTGAAGTTTTCAAGTTGATGTTTGAGCATATTCTTCCTGGATTTCTTGATAGCATCATTACCAGCAAATCTTGTTTCAATAGCATACATAAGCTCCTTTACAGTCTCATACTCTTGAAAGTCCAAAGCAAACTCATTAGGGATTCCCATACTGAGAATACTGTGAGCCTTTATCTCCAACTTTCTTTTAGGTTTGTCAACTTCACTAACAATACTAATAACCTTTCCATCATCACCCTTCTTTGGCAGAGTATCACCATTCTCAACAACATCCCAGATTGTGTAGTCAATCATGCGAATGTATTGCCTCATTCGCATCTTCCAAACTTGAAACTTTCCATGTTTCAGCATGGGTACCTTGGAGGCAGTAATCATATGAGTTTCATCAGACATCTTTAACTTCTTGAATAAAATGGATCTGTGTTAAAACGACTTCTTCTTGATCACAGTTTCTAGATCACAAGCTCTGATACCACTTGTTGATCCCAATTGAGCAAACGATCCTTTATAGAAGCTGACTTAAACTTGAACAAACTGTTAAACACTACGCGGAATTTATTGTTTAACCTTAAGAAAAATAACAATTGATTAACACTCAACACCTCAATATTTTATTAATACGAATACTCTAAACAGTATTAGGGTTTTACAACCTTGAAGTGTATCGACTTTAGATATATCTAACACGTATATCTAACTCTAACCTAGGACCTCCTTTTATAGGCTAAGGAGTCCTATACAATATACAAAACGTATTCTACAAGATAAATATAATTACCATACTTATCTAAATACAATTCGACATACTCAAGACCTTCTAGAATATTTCAATACAAACCGACACAACTAACTAGCAGTGCTTTGAGTACATTAGCAGTGATTCCAATCTTCTACTAGCAGGGGTTGTCTTGAGCAGTGTTTACATTTCTTCTAGCCGTAGTTACATTAAAGCTGGCAGCGGTTCTATACTTAGAGTAATTCCTTTCACTGGAACCTAAAACCCAACATAAGCCAATCACAATTAAGATAAGAGACAACCAATCAATAATTAATAACTATGTTTCATAGATCTAAGCAAACACACAAGAAATTTAGCCGGACATGTTAAACATGCAAGCATACACACATACAATTGAAGACATAATGAAATCAATGAAGTAAATTACTTATCTTGATGTAAAATATGGTATGAGAACCCTAAGATGTTGTCCAAACCGGACCAAAATCGTTTTAGGTTTTTACTCCACAAGTCTAGCTCCTAAAATTCTGAAAATTTGATTTCTATATATAATTTTACAACTGCGAGGGCGTCACCTTATAATTGGGACGCCGTCAGATCGCTGTCATTAGGGTTTCGTCTTGGCTAAGTCATCAGTGGGACGGGGTCACGTTGTGGTTGTGACGCCGTCATTCTTTAACCGTGACGTCGTCTGATTCTGGATCTAGGTCGTCTGAGATGAAAAGTATTAGTGACGCCCTTCCTCTTCAAAGCCTGACGCCGTCAGATTCAAATTAGCAAAATCGCTACTGAGTCGTCACAAATTCAATTACATAAAGAGGGACGGTGTCGCCTCTGTTTGGGACGCCGTCAGTGTAATTCCAAAGAACTTGAGTGTCTTGATCTTGACTTAGCCATTTTCTTCATATATTCACTCCTTTTCATCCAAAATGCATCATTCCAAAGATTTTGCTTCCAAGAGACCTAAAAACTGAAAAGAAACGAAATTAAGCAGTAACGAATATAAAAGTGGGCTATTAAGGGCTTAAATGACCCCTTAAAAGTTTACGTTTTAAATCCTTATCATTCGTCTAAAAATAATTATCCCATTTTAATTTTTTGAAGTTTTTTTTTTTTTTTTTTTTTAACTTGTATCTTAAATATTTTTGTTTGAATTATATAACAGTTGATGCAAAATATATGAACATAGACGGATCTTAATGGAGACTGGGGAAGGCCACAGCTCTCCCAAAACTTTGAGGGTTTACTTATATTTGCTTAAAGGAAATACAATTTTGACCAGTGGCGGAACCTGAAAAATACGATGTGAGGGGCAAATTTTTTTTTTTTTTTTTTTTTTTTTTTTGGCGATTGCAACAAAATGCGAAAGAAAAACTTGATTTAAAATGATAAATTGAGTATTAGTACTAACTTATTTCTTGATTTGGAGCATTAATCCTTCATCAATTTGCTCATTAGAAATACACACCCATACACCTATTTCATAATAATAAATATCCTAGAGACTTCTAGATACAAATTACTTCACACCAAAGTTATGTCACCAGTTGCCATATTTGGTCTCTTAAGTCTATTTGGTTTTATTTTAGACATATTAAACTTTATTACTAATTTACTACATGACAACATTAGCCCTTTGAATCCAGCTTTCTTATATTTGTGGCACATCATACTTTTTATAGCCATTTACATAACATTAACACTTATAGTTTGACTATCGGGTTTGACTAACCAATCCCGTAAGTTGTTACACCCGAATCCCGAAATACAAACAGGCCCTACCCTAGATGGAATTGGGTTAAGGACTTAACGGGATTGACTACTCAACCTGATAGTTAAACTAATGGTTAAACATGTTGTGTTATAGTTATAGAAAATAGGGGGACCTAAGTTGCCATATTGTAAACTAGTTATAAAAGTATAGTGTGGCCAAATTATAAAGAATGGAGCTTGGGGACCATTTGTGCCAAATGGTCAAAGTTGCCCTCTACAAGTGTCTGGATAATTCCATAACATTCAGAATATATCCAGAAAATAGAAAGTGCAGATGTGTGTGTCATGATAGAGAAAAGGAGGGAAAGAGGAGAATTGTCTTGATACCCAAATTGTGAAGGAATTAGTGTTCCTGGTCATGATACAAGCTAGTGTCTTTAATCCTTGCAAGGTAAGTACACTTAATTGATGAGTTAATTGTGAATTGAAAAGTTAGGTTTCATGTATCTAGTATAGGAGTATTAGGTAATTATGTTTTTATACACTAATTTAGATGCTATAGATTAATTGGGTGAAACCCCTTTTGATTAAATAGGAGTAAATGGGTAAATTGAATATGATCATATTATGATTATAAGGTTGAATTATAAAGATTTATAGTAATTTTGAAAGAACCTTATTTTATGGGTAAAAGTTGAGTAATCTATGGGTTGAATCATCACATAATCAATATATGATTATATGATGATTAGAAGTTATTTATGTAAGCCAAATGGTTGTGTAAACCATAGCTATGATTAATTGGTAATGTTTTAAGTGTATTATAATTATGTGTTAAGGATATTAACTTTGGATGATGTTGCTAATGGAGATCATGGAAGATGATGATAATCTCATAATAGCTTAGCTTGGCTAGCTAAGGTAAGTAACTTGTTTACCATGTGTTTGATATGTAATTATTATAGTATGTGATTACAATATTGTGCTAAGTGGTTATAGATACTTTAAAGGTGTGTTGACCTTGATACTTGATATTGGATGATTATAGATATGTCTTGGAATTGTTGAATGGCTAAGGTATGCATTAGATGTCTTATGTGCTAATTGAATAGTTGCGTGTTATGATCATATGGTTGTGATGCATATATAGCGATGAATATATTGAGCATGTATTAGCCAATTACTTACCAAGCGTTATTGCTTACATGTTATAGTTGTTAATGTTATTGTAGGTTCATGTGCTTGAAGCGCTATGGCTTGATTGGGTGTTGGATCATGGAATGATTTATTGAAGTTCGTAATATGTGATATTAGGAGCTACGTAGAAACCGAGCTCTATGTTGATGTGTACCCCCGTGAGTCAAGTAATGTTTTGTAAATAGTAACCAAGTGTCAAAGCGTGTGTCATGTTTTATTATAATGAATTGGTGGTCACTTGGTACGCTAAGTGCGATATAAGTTTTTATGGTAAAAGTTAATGGGGTGTTTGGCATAACTCGTGTTTATACCCATTTTGGGTTGTAACGGGCCAAGTTGTTATGAAATGAGTTGAGTATGTTAGTTATAGTTCATATGTAAAGTGAATGAGACTGGAAATGATTGTAGTGTTGAAATGGTGTGTAAATGGTTTAAGTGTATTGGTGTCAAAATGTGCAGATTTTGGCTTGTGCGATCAGGTCAAGGTTACAGAATCGATTTATCGATTCTGGCAGAATCGTACACTCGCATACTTTGGTCATCTTTGAAAAATCATATCTTTTAAACCGTAAGTTTTCACGGGTCGTGCCACCCGTCGTTTCGAAGGTAACTGAGTCTAGTTTTATTTAAAAATAGTCCCACTATCTGAAAGTTTATAGATTTTTGTAACTGATCAAAAGAGTAGCAGAAGGTTAGTTTTGGTTCACGCTTTTAGAGCATAAAAGTTCAGATTTGAGTAGTTTTTGGTAAAAGCGGGCACGGGGCGTAACAAATTGGTATCAGAGCTTCGGTTTAAGTGAATCAGGTTTCCACTATAGGTTGCCTAGTCTTAAACCACTCTTAGTTGCGGAATTAAGTAAGCAGGAATGTATGTGATTGTTATAGAATGAATTATGTATTTGTGCAAAGTGAAGATGTTTAATATGTTACAGTGTTATTGTGTAAATTGTGTAGGTCCATGGCGGACCATATTGTAGAGGTAATTAGATTGTCGAGGAATGTTATATGATTGTGTAGTTTTCGTGTATAGAATTGGTTTGGCGTATGTGACAAGAGTCTATGATGGACTAAATGTGTTAAGTTATAGAACATTGTACACTTTGGTAGTGTCGGTGAGTATATATATGATTGTGTAAATTGTACGTTATAATATTGACGTGATAGATAATTATAATTCGTTCACATTGGATGGAGACGATGGGTATGATATGTTTGTGTGCTTAATTGTTATAGAAATTATAATGAGATTTGAGTAGATGATACAAACGGTGCAAATGCCTATAGAAGGCATAATTTAAATTCTTTAATAGTTGAAGTTGCGAATATTAATAAGATGAGGTATGACTCGTGTTGTGTTAATGACCAACCTATGGTCTTATCTTGTGAATGGCTAATGGGTAGCCAATATTGTGGTATTAGAGATGGGACAATTGTAAGTTATAGAAGGTAATAAGTAATATACATGTTATAGTGTAATATTAAAGTATATTGTAACACACGTGAAATTGTAAGGTGAAAGTTTGACACATAAATGGTTAAGTGTCTATGAATGTAAAAGTTATAGAATGATATTGAAAAATGAGAATAAAATAGCTTACTTGCTAATAACTAAAATGAGACATGCTAGCTTGTGTTGAAAGATAATGAGTGTGTTTTGGAATAAACTTATAAAGGTTTTACATGTGGATAAAGTTAAATAGACTAAAAGTGGTAAGAGTAAGAATATGGAAACAGTCAACGAGGGTTGACGAGTTAATGAGAAAATGAAATGAATAAACACATGCTAAATGTGTAAATATGAAAAGCGGGCTCATAAGCCCAATAAGTTTGTATTGGTTAAATGAAAATGATGAAATGATATGTTTGATAAAATAATAATAGCCTGGATCCTATATGTTGTTATAGCGTGACGTTATAGGCCACTCGAAATATGTTACAGTTATTGTTATAAAAATCCTATGGGAGAAGTAATAGTAGTCCTTCGGGATAAGTTATAGTGAATCCTACGGGATGTGTTATAGTACGAGTTGGCAAGAGAAAATTATAGAAATCCTTCGGGATAAATTAAATTGCCTCCACCGGCAAGGATAGCCTATATCCTCGGCATGTGAGATGGCTCATAAGTAAATTGTTATATTAAAAAGGATCTGATGCTAAGAAATGAGAACTTTGAAGGTTAAAGAGTGTTAGAGATACGAGTTAGTGTTATGTCGGAAGTGTGTAAGTAGGATGGTTTATAATTCCCTTATTTGAGTGGATGGACGCCTTTTCACTTAAGTGAGGAAATTATGAGTCACTGAACTACGAGTTTATATTTCTTGATTTACATTGTTTGGGACGCGTCTCCGTGTAAATAAAAAAGTATAAATAAGTAGGCTTATGTGTTTCCAACATGACATGAGTAAGGGTAGTGGAGTAGAAAATGAAAGTCTAAAAATAGTTAGACGTTATAAGAAATATGATAGGTGGAATAGGAGCCTATTGTCGGACCCTAGGTAAGGTTCGTCATGTAAACTTGAATTATAGAAAGCTAAAGCCTAAGTAAAATAAATGAAATCATTAATGATGATGTGATATGTTATGGAAATGATCGTTGAGATCATAAATTGCATGAAATTAAAAAGCTAAATTAAGTTATAGTATGCCTTGGGGGCATGTGGTAATATGAAAAATACCATAATGGTTATGAAAATTTTGAAATTTATGAAAATGTTATAGTGATAACAATACATTATAGTAATATCTTTGTGTTATAGTGATATCGTTATTGAAATTTAAAAAAAAAAAAATCTTTGATAAAATATGGAAGTATTGGTTGAATTTGACTTAAGTAAAGTCAAAACAATATGAACGTAATCAAGTATGTATTGTAATAGTAAAAGATTTGACTAATTGGAATAATGGGTTTTGAATAATTATGTCTCGGGTGACATAATGATGTAATAGTTATAGAAATTAATCAAAAAATAGAATGCATATGGAGATTAGTTATGTTATAGTGTGCCTTGAATTGCGAGATTAAGGAAATCTTCGCAATAAATTGACTAATTGATTGTTTATGTGACATGGTGCAAAATTTGAATTATGTATTGGATGGCAATAGACGAGAGATTTCGATGACGAAATCTAAATAAGGGGGATAGAATTGTTACACCCGTATCCCGAACTACAAATAGGCCCTACCCTAGATAGAATTGGCTTAAGGAATTAACGAGATTGACTAGTCAACTCGATAGTTAAACTAATGGTTAACACATTTTGTGTTATAGTTATAGAAAATAAGGGGACCTAAGTTGCCATATTGTAAAGTAGTTATAGAAGTATAGTGTGGCCAAATTATAAAGAATCGAGCTTGGGGGACCATTTGTGCCAAAATAGAAAGTGTCTGGATAATTCCATAACATTCAGAATATATCCAGAAAATAGAAAGTGTAGGTGTGCGTGTCGTGACAGAGGAAAGGAGGGAAAGAGGAGAATTGTCTTGATGACCAAATTGTGAAAGAATTAGTGTTCCTAGTCATGATACAAGCTAGTGTCTTTAATCCTTGCAAGGTAAATACACTTAATTGATGAGTTAATTGTGAATTGAAGAGTTAGGGTTCATGTATCTAAGTTAGGGGTTTTGGGTAATTATGTTTTTAAACACTAATTGAGATGCTATAGATTAATTGGGTGAAACCCCTTTTGATTAAATAGGAGTAAATGGGTAAATTGAATATGATCATATTATGATCATAAGGTTGAATTATAAAGAATTATAGTAATATTGAAAGAACTTTATTATGGGTAAAAGTTGAGTAATCTATGGGTTGAATTATCACATAATCAATATATTATTATATGATGAGAAGTTATTTATGTCAACCAAATGGTTGTGTAAACCATAGTTATGATTAATTGGTAATGTTTTAAGTGTATTATAATTATGTGTTAAGGATGTTAGCTTTGGATGGTGTTGATAATGGAGATGATGAAAGATGATGATAATCTCATAATAGCTTAGCTTGGCTAGCTAAGGTAAGTAACTTGGTTACTATGTGTTTGATATGTAATTATTATAGTATGTGATTACAATATTGTGCTAAGTGGTTATAGATACTTTAAAGGTGTGTTGACCTTGATACTTGATATTGGATGATTATAGAT
This sequence comes from Chrysanthemum lavandulifolium, assembly GCA_022545495.1. NCBI lineage: Eukaryota > Viridiplantae > Streptophyta > Magnoliopsida > Asterales > Asteraceae > Chrysanthemum > Chrysanthemum lavandulifolium. The sequence goes on from CM040240.1 coordinate 229,761,468, forward strand.
ATGTCTTGGAATTGTTGAATGGCTAAGGTATGCATTAGATGTCTTATGTGCTAATTGAATAGTTGCGTGTTATGATCATATGGTTGTGATGCATATATAGCGATGAATATATTGAGCATGTATTAGCCAATTACTTACTAAGCTTTATCGCTTTCATGTTATAGTTGTTAAGGTTATTGTAGGTTCATGTTCTTGAAGCGGTATGGCTTGGATTGGGTGTTGGATCATGGAATGATTTATTGAAGTTCGTAATATGTGATATTAGGAGCTAGGTAGACACCGAGCTCTATGTTGATGTGTACCCCCGTGAGTCAAGTAATGTTTTGTAATGAGTAACCAAGTGTCAAAGCGTGTGTCATATTTTATTATAATGAATTGGTGGTCACTGATAAGGTTTTAAAAGATACCATTTTGAGGGGTCGTTTAAGTCCTTATTTGATCACTTTTGTATCCGTTATTGCTTAATATCGTTCCTTTTCACTTTTTAGGTCTCGTGAAGGCAAAATGTCGGAATGGCACTTATTTGGACGAAAAGGCGAATATATGAAGAAAATGGCCAAAGTCGAAATCGAGACACTCAGCTGTTGAAAGTAGAAGGTGACGGTGTCACAAAAGACATGACGCCGTCCCAAAATTATTGTGACGGCCGTAACCCAAAACTCAGATTTTCAAGAGACGGCGCCTAGTTGTGAAAGAGTAGGCCGTCGCTACTCGACGGCCTAGATGCAATCCGCACGACGCCGGTCAAGAGGACGGCGTCACGGACATAAGGTGACGCCGCCGCAAGGTTAACGTGGCCAAGACGAAACCCTAATGGCGGCGACACGACGGCCACTAAACATAAGGTGACGCCGCCGCAATTGTAATCTTATATAGAATCCGAATTTTCGGTCTTTGGGGTGGAGAGTCTTTGAGTAAAAACCTAAAACCGAACCTAAGGTGTCTTGTACAAGATTTTAGGGTTTTAAACCCTATCTTACATCAAGATAAGTCTTTACTTCATTAATTCAATTATGTCTTTGATTATTTGTGTGTATGCTTGCATGTTCTCCATGTCCGCTAATTTATTTGTGTGTTTGCTTAGGAAGTATGAAACTTAATTATTGAATATTGATTGGTTGTTTCTTATCTTAGTTGATTAATGATCTAGTAATGCGATAGGTCATTCGTTGTGTACTTAATGCTTGATTCATCTTTGTGAACCTTAGAGTATAATTACCGAGTAATTGTAGGCTAAACCATCCAAGAGCGCCTTAGAGTAGGAGTCTATAATCTCAGTGGGTTTGTAGACAAGACCCTTTGGTAAGTTCAAGAGTTGGGAGAAACGATACCCTACAACTTTAGACACACAACGCAACTAGGAATAAGACGTGACACTCAACCATCAATAGGAGATAATTAAGGAGTAATACAAACTAAGTAAACACATCTTTAAACTATCATACGAGCACACATTAATTAGACATAGACTCCCACAACCTTAGTTTAGATAATTAGATAATAGTAGAGTAATCGGTAGAAATACCAACCCCCAAATCCAATACCCGAGATTCGTACCTTTCCATTTTATAAAATATAAAAGATAAAAATAATCTTCCTCAACCTTAGCCTTAGCGTAGTAACTCCCTACTAGCATTCCTATTCCCTAGAGAACGATATCAATACCCGTGGATTACCCTAATTACTACACTACAACGATTAGGTTCAACGCCTAGGGTGTTATAAAACTTGCTCAAGAAAAGGAAGTTCCTTTGACCCCGAACGACGCGTGTAGCGTTATCAAGTTTTGGCGCATTGCCGGGAATAGAATAGCTAGTTAGTAGTCAACCTCGTTTAGGTTTCTTTGCTTGATTCCTATCAAGTAAACTTTTTTCTTATTTTTAGATTTCTCTTAGTCTATCCCCCTTCTTCGTGACCTTTGTTAGTAACCTCATCACTTTTCATCATGGAGAATGATAACCAACCACCACTTAATAACCCAACACAAAAAATTTCAATGTCACTCAAAACCCAACCCAATAACCAACACAACCGTCAAAGCCGATATGTGAGTAGAAACACCGACCTTCGTGGATTTGCGTAAAATATTCGATAGTACAATTAGGGAAGTCGTTGAGAAAGTAGTCACCGCTATAGTTGGTTCAATGATTAGCGATAATTCGGAAAATGGCATGATAAACAACAATGTGGATGTGGAAGATAGTGCTTACTTCAATCTTTACCCCACTAAGGAAGAGGTTGCGTACCATCAATACATAATTGATAATCCACGATCACCCATCGTTAGGATATGCCCAAAGATTAGGAGAGAAAACTCGAACCTAAAAATCCTTGTATGATCGGATATAGGAGTGTCGACCACGCTTACATAGATACGGAATCCCCATCAACGTAATGTCATCTCATTGCCTACAATGACATTATGAATGAGCGACTTAATATTAGGAGAGACCCTAAGTATCCGGGAGGAGTTTGCAACTTTGTGGGAAGAGTCAAGGACGTGCATGTCTTTATAGGAAATTTCACCTACCTAGTTGATTTTATGGTTCTAGAAGATGTAGGATGCGCATTGACTATAGTTTATCCCAAGTAGTGCTAGGGAAACCGCTTGTTGAAACATCTAGAATGAGCCATAACAAGCATGATGGAACGGTTAGGTTCAAGGAAGGAACCGATGAGATCACCTATAGGATGCCTTGAAAACAACCGAGTATGGCCACTTGTCCATTTATGATCGAGACAACATCAAAGCTTTTGAGGACAAAAGCAAGGAAGATGTTGAAAAGGTTATAAATTCATGTGGGAAAGAAGGAGGCATTATTATAAGGATTGCTTGACTTTAGGGCCTAGGTATAGAGTCGATGAAGATTTTGTCAACATGATAGAATTCTCATTGAGGATGCGTGAGGAAACGTGGGAGTACACGACTACGAGTCTAGCTACAAGACTCTTTAATAAAGAAAAGCGCCGTGGGAGGCAACCCATGCTTAATTGTTTGCTTGTTAGTGTCATATATCTTTATTAATTGATTATCCTCATGTTTAAATTTGTAAAATGCTTTATTTTGTTTTTAACTTCGCCTTAATTGCATATAAAGGTATTTTACATAAGGGATAAGTGTAGGAGGATTACACACGCTTTCAAAAGAAACGTAAACATGAGAATAACAATTAACTAAAAGATATTTATGTTTGTTTGTTCGAGTCAAATGCTTGTATCGAGTCATAATGGATGTTTTGCGTAAATTTTTCCGATTCTAAAGATGTAAATTTTCCGAACTTTTTCCGAAAATCGCACCGTTTTGTCGGGATAACCTAACGGCGTCGGGATTGCAACCGACGCGCCGTGAAGGAGTAAAACATCGATTACTTTTTCTCGCTTTCGAGCTACTTATAAATTTTGGAATTTTCGTGTCTTAATTTTCTTAGAAATTGTAAACATCCATTCCACAAGCATTATATCCTAGTTTAAATCGAGTCTTATATATATTATTACCGCCGATTTTACGCGAAGGTTTCGTTTGTTTTCTTCAAGTGTGCAGTTTAGTTTGTCAAGAAGAAGTTACATAAGATTGGAAGGAGCTTTTCACGCAATAATTCTTCTTGGAAAAGAGTTTAACCACCACTTTACACGGATCCTACCGAGCTAATCGGGGAGTACTAGTTTCTTCGTTTTAATTACCTTCTTTTATCATAACTTTGATATTTCGGGAACATTGGGGACAATGTTCGGTTTTAAGTGTAGGAGGGAAAATAAACGGAACTTTGAAACTATGCTTATCCTTGACTATTTGCTTTTTCCAAATTGTGATTGTGTAATAAATCATGAGAAAATGTTGGTTAGGGTAATTTTGGCACCAAATTTAAAATTTTCATGACATATAGGAGTGGGCCATTAGTCTTAACAAAAGCGCCTCACGGATAGGAAGTTGCATGACTAGCACAAAACCCTTACCACCCAAATTCCACCCAAAATGTGAGGATCGCCTTAGATTAGTAGGAATTAAAGCATTCATCTTTAATGCTTAGAGTGTGAACCGGTAGTATAATAGATTCTAGAACTTGTTTTGTGATGCATTCCGAGATCGCAAGTGAGGCTACACTTGTGTAGTTAGGAATAACTAAATGATAAGAGGCATTAGGATAACCCTTGTTTGATACATGTAATATAATTACTTCTTCCATATCGGTTGAGTAATTCCCCCACACCCTTTGCGTTGTACTCATCTTTAGTACACGATACCCCTAGTTAACCCCTCAGAGCCTATCCTTTTCGCGGTTCTCGTGATGTTTCGGTTTTTCCGAATATCAATGAAGAGCATTGTTTACACCCCACCCCAAATATACACCCAAATCGCTTTAGCTCACCCCTTATGCACTCACTTTAGTGCAAATGTTTGTTATCACCCCAAACCCTTAGTTCAATTATCTAGTTGCTTGCATAAGTTGCTAAGTCGAGTCATATCCTTTGTATACGTTTTGGGATGATTGGGATTCATGGGAAAAGTTAAAGTTTATGAAATGACGGAAGGAACGTTAAATTCAAATTCCCTTTGTTTGCGTAATAATGTACCCCAAGTGTTATGATCTTTTCAATTCGGGTCAAATTAGTGTTAGAGTAATAAAACTCAAGTGTAGGGATGTGCCTATAAACCCTATAATTTTGATGTTACCATAGAGGATGGTAGAGTAAAAAAAAAAATCGAAAAAAAAGAAAAAAAAATATATATATATATATATATATATATATAAAAAAAAAAAAAAAAAAAAAAAAAAACGGGCTACCATCCTACATCTATCCTTTAAATTTATGTTTGTTTATTTCAGTTATCTAGAGTTTAGAGTGTCGAGTCTTGGCTTAGCAACGCCATTCTTCATATGCATTTAACATAGAGATTTTTGACTTACCACCACTAAATAGCCTATCCCACCAAACCCTTATTTTCCTACCGTAAGCCTAACGTTACAACCCTTTAAAGACCTCTTTGATAGTCTTTCCTAGGTGCTTACGCCAAAGCGATGGAGGTTTGATCTATTCTCAAGCCTATGGTAATCTATGTACTAGGACCGGTTAATGAGTGTTTATCTTCCATTTTCTATATTGTTATATTTCATATATACACCCGAGAGAGATGTGAGTATCCAAACACCCCATGTGAGGTGCTAGTATGTAATTCCGTGCTTGTTATGACTTTTATGGGCTTATATGTGTTGTGGACCGCTTTGAATTAATGCTTAATGACCCCTAACTTATAAATTAATTGGCTAAAAGCACATTTGCTTGAGGACAAACAAATAACAAGTGTAGGGATATTTGATAAGGTTTTAAAGATACCATTTTGAGGATCGTTTAAGTCCTTATTTGATCACTTTGTATCCGTTATTGCTTAATATCGCCTTTTCACTTTTAGGTCTCGTGAAGGCAAAATGCTGGAATGGCACTTATTTGGACGAAAAGGCGAATATATGAAGAAAATGGCCAAAGTCGAAATCGAGACACTCACGATTGTTGAAAGTAGAAGGTGACGGCATCAAAAGCTATGCATACGCCGTCCCAAAATTATTGTGACGGCCGTAACCCAAACTCGATTTTCAAGAGACGGCGCCTAGTTGTGAAAGAGTAGGCCGTCGCCACTCGGGACGGCCTAGATGCAATCCGCACGACGCCGGTCAAGAGGACGGCGTCACGGACATAAGGTGATGCCGTCGCAAGGTTAACGTGGCCAAGACGAAACCACAACGGCGGCGACACGACGGCGCCACTAAACATAAGGTGACGCCGTCGCAATTGTAATCTTATATATAGAATCCGAATTTTTCGTCTTTGGGGTGGAGAGTCTTTGGAGTAAAACCTAAAACCGAACCTAAGGTGTCTTGTACAAGATTTTAGGGTTTTAAACCCTATCTTACATCAAGATAAGTCTTTACTTCATTAATTCAATTATGTCTTTGATTATTTGTGTGTATGCTTGCATGTTCTCCATGTCCGCTAATTTATTTGTGTGTTTGCTTAGGAAGTATGAAACTTAATTATTGAATATTGATTGGTTGTTTCTTATCTTAGTTGATTAATGATCTAGTAATGCGATAGGTCATTCGTTGTGTACTTAATGCTTGATTCATCTTTGTGAACCTTAGAGTATAATTACCGAGTAATTGTAGGCTAAACCATCCAAGAGCGCCTTAGAGTAGGAGTCTATAATCTCTAGTGGGTTTGTAGACAAGACCCTTTGGTAAGTTCAAGAGTTGGGAGAAACGATACCCTACAACTTTAGACACACAACTAACTAGGAATAAGACGTGACACTCAACCATCAATAGGAGATAATTAAGGAGTAATACAAACTAAGTAAACACATCTTTAAACTATCATACGAGCACACATTAATTAGACATAGACTCCACAACCTTAGTTTAGATAATTAGATAATAGTAGAGTAATCGGTAGAAATACCAACCCCCAAATCCAATACCGAGATTCGTACCTTTCCATTTTATAAAATATAAAAGATAAAAATAATCTTCCTCAACCTTAACCTTAGCGTAGTAACTCCTACTAGCATTCTTATTCCCCAGAGAACGATATCAATACCCGTGGCTTACCCTAATTACTACACTACAACGATTAGGTTCATCGCCTGGGTGTTATAAACTTGCTCAAGAAAAGGAAGTTCCTTTGACCCGAACGACGCGTAGCGTTATCATCACTTGGTACGCTAAGTGCGATATAAGTGTTTATGGTAAAGTTAATGGGGTGTTTGGCATAACACGTGTTTATACCCATTTTGGGTTGTAACGGGTCAATTTGTTATGAAATGAGTTGAGTATGCTAGTTATAGTTCATATGTAAAATGAATGAGACCGGAAATGATTGTAGTGTTGAAATGGTTTAAGTGTATTGGTGTCAAAATGTGCGATTTGGCTTGAGCGATCAGTGTCAAGGTTACAACAGAATCGATTCTGGCGTACGGCAGAATCGTTCTCGACTTTGGTCATCTTTGAAAATCATATCTTTTAAACCGTAAGTTTTCACGGGTCGTGCCACCCTTCGTTTCAAGGTAATTAAGTCTAGTTTCATTTAAAATAGTACCAATGTCCGAAAGTTTATATATTTTGTAAATGATCAAAAGAGTAGCAGAAGGTCGGTTTTGGTTCACGCTTTTTGCATAAAAGTTCGATTTGAGTAGTTTTTGGTCAAAGTGGGTAGGGTCGTAACATAAGTCCACAAAACTTATAAAAGTCATAGTCAACCATTCAAATGGCATTCTTCTAATAAGATACTTAGGCCGGTTTCGTGGTGTTATAATGAACCAATATTATAACTTATAAAACATACCATTAATGTATAAAGCAACGTATATAAAGTTACCCTAATGTTACGAGGCGAATCATAACACTCCAATCCAAGGCTAACTTCGACGGGCCACATAATGATTGATCTATAATCTTAGTCTCAAGATATCCTAGATACTTATCGGGAATAATCTATAAATTATTTAGAATCAACCTATGTAAATATCTAAAATACTTTGTATTGAAAATTTTGAGAACTTGATTAGCCCTTAGTATAAATAGGGCTAATCACTCTCATTTGTAATCTAACATTTTGTAACCAAGAGTTCTAGTCCAATATAAATATGCAAGTGTTCCTAGCTAACTTCTTCCATACTTTTGGCTTATAATTAGTCATTGAAACCGAGTCACTAAGTGCCGCATGTACAATGTGAATTGATCCCGTGACACTAAGCTACATATAGACATTGACCGACGAACACAAAATCGATAGTACGGAATATCCCTATCATATTAAACAATGCGTGACAATTCAATAGAATTAGTTAGATCACTAATAAATATTTACAATTGGTTGAATATTTTAATCCAAAACTAATATTTTAATCTTGGAAAACAACGTCATATTGATCGTGTTATATTAATATTTATAACCAATGTTCTAAAAGGCGTAAGGCGTGGCAAGGCGGCATAGCCACGCCTCAAGCCTTACGAGCTTTTTGAGGCCTTTGCGCTTCTTAAGGCGTGTATAAAGCGCAAAAATATTCTGATTTATATATTTATAATTTTATATCATTTTTAAGAGCAATTTCAAATAATAAAGCCCAAATCCCAAATAACCAGGCCAAAATACGAGGCCCAAGTAGGAATTAAGTTTTAAAATTACGAGGCCCAAGAAAGAAATAGCCTAAATACTAGAAATTCAAGCCTAAATCCGTAAATCCACTAAATGTTTCTAAAAATGGCGCCACGTCTTACTAAAAGGCGCGCCTTTTCACGCCTTTTCGCGCCTTATCCCACGCCTTTTCACACGATGCCTTGACCTCGCGCCTTGGTCCATTTCTTGGCGTCGAGGCCACGCCTCGCGCCTTTGGCGCCGCCTTTTATAACACTGTTTATAACTGGTTGAATATGAAAAGCATTTTGATGATGTACCAAAGTATGTACGTATGAAAACAAAAAATTAAATCGCTAATAGTCTAGTGAAATTTTCAATACATACTATTTTAATAAAATCAATTAAGCAAAACCAATAAACAAACTCATTCCAAAAACACTACCACTCCTGGACACTTTCTTATCAACGACGTTGGACATTAAGCTCCGCAATATATAGAGTTACATAATGGTATAAAGGGGCTGCAACAAAAGCCACAACAGGCCAATAGATGAATCGTGAAAGTGCCAAAGAGAAAATGAATCCTACTACTATATTAAGCCAACTAAAAATCTGTTTACTGCTAATCCAAGTATCATGTGTTTTGCAATACAAAGCAAAATCCTCGCAGTTATTTAAACCGACGTCATAAGTTCCAAATCCTTTCTTTAGTAGGCGATTGGCTCTATCGATCACTTCAGAAGCTGGGTCTGAAGATGCAATGGTACATGTTCCATCACGTAGTTTCAACATGTACTCATATGTTCCCAAGCCATATTGGTAACGGTATAAGGATCTACCTTCTCTGAAACAGTTAATACAAGAGCGAACCACTCCGGATCCATGACGTTCTCCACACCCAGGGACGTCATCACACTGAGGTACAGGTATTGGTTTCGAAGGCCAGAAACGACGAGAAAACAAGCTATCACTTGAAGCAGAAATACCATCTTCTGCACCCGTGAAGTGGATAACAGTGTTTTCGTCAACACAAATGCCTGTTTTTTATTTATCACAAAAATACTCAAATCACTATAGATATGCTTTTTGTTAGAAAAAAAAATGAACTTCAAAAAGAATTAAAAAGTAAATAAATAAATCTTGGAGCATAAATATGTTCCATGTTCTCTAGCTTATTTCTAATTACTATTAAATCAATTCACAAAGTAAACGTCTTTTAAAAGTTTGTAAACTTTTGTTTGTATACTATTCTTTCCCTTTCCCCTCTTTATATAAACTTAAAGTAATTAACTCAACTAGTAATGTAATTAGAATTGTCAAATAATCTCAATATTATTGCATTATCATTAGACTTTATAAAGCTCAAAGTAACATAAATTATGTACATACCATGATGAGAGTAAATGAAGAAAGGTGTCCAAGTATAAATGTGATCTCCTGGTCTGATGTCGCGTTGATCCACTCGGTGAGACTGATAAAATTTCGTTTGGAAAGTACTGGGAATATAGTATTTCTTAGTACGGATCACTATACTTAAGATTAGCAGCCGCACGCAATTACCGTAAAAGATAAAAACTAACAAGAAAAGAAAGGCATCTAACAAAGTGTAACCATGGTCTCCCCCCGTGTTTAAGCTTCCAACAAGATCTTCCATGTCGCAATCTGGCACCTGCTATTGGTTTAAACATATTATCACTAAATAGTTTTGAACAATTGATTTAACCAATTGTATGTGAACTGGCCGGTAATATTAATTAGCAACTTACTTGTAATACGTTGCCGCTACTATCTGAATAATTGATATAGGAGATAGGGATTGTGTTAGAATGACTGATGTTACAATGGGTTTTATAATAAGTGTTTTGACTACTTTTCAATCGTCGTTAACTTCGCTCATTTTATAATTGTTCTAGAAAGACTAAACGCGTTAACTTCACTCACTTTTATATTAAGTGTAATGAGGTTTTTTTATGATTTTCAATTGACAAAAAGTATTGAACAAAGCATGCAATTCTAAACATTTTTAATGTCATATTTTAATATTATTTCGTTTTACAAAATCATCAGAACTTCTTGAAGGAAATAAGACCGTAATTCATCACCCATGAATAAATCATTCTAGAAAACAATTCGTGAGAGAGCAGGATACGTGAGCGTAGGCTCATGGCTATTAACAGGCCGGCTGTCTCGTGGACTTAGGTGTGTAACAAATATTCTAAAAATTAATCCACATATATAAGTGTGTACAATTACAATAAAGCTACACTTATATGTGTAGCAAATATTTCCACACTTTTTATTATAAACATTTTTTGCAATTTTGCCACACTTTTAGTTGTGGACATTCAAAAAAAATTTCCACACTTTTAACTATAGAAATTTGGATAATATCTCCACACTAATATGTATAGAAAAATTTGTCACACCCATTATTACCACACACATGAGAAAGTGTGGAATCAATAATTTTACACATACTTAAATGTGACTATTTGGCCTTTAAAATGTGGAGAATTCAACTAGTTTTTTGTAGTGGGTGGTCCCATGTCATTACCGCAAATAGGTCTTTAAAAACACACAAAATACATATCTATATACTACATATAAAAGCAAAATGATCAATGTGGAAAATTGAAAAAGTCAATATGTGAAATGTGGAAAAATTTATATTAGGTAAGAAAAAACTTAAAACATTACAATAAATGAAACTTTATATTAACGAAATGTTTTGAATCTCTATTACGGCAATACTTCAAAAGCAAACTATTAATACACATTGAAAGGCGGGTTGACCCGGGAGTGACGCTTCAAACCCGGCGGGTTTATCCGGTTTAATTTGACCCGGTTTTTACCCAACTGTCAGGTTGACCCGGTTTATATTGACCCATTTTTCAACCGGAACGGTTGAACAACCGGGTCGAACTCGGTTTCAAAACATTATGTTTAATCCTCAAACTTTTATTATTTTTCGATTATAACTTATAAACTTTTTTTTTATCATTAAAACTATCTAACACTATAAAATCCCGTTGCTATGCTCGGGTACTCGTCTAGTATGTATTAATAGTGCATAAAATAAATAAACTTTAGTTTTATATTTTGTGTATATATAATAGAAGTGCTTGAAATTTTATTGCCCTCGTCAAGCGATGGCTCTATGCAGTTATTGTTGGAATATAACATGCATACATAACAATTATAGCACATACACATCCAGGACGTATAGCGGAAGCATAAGGATCAAATAGATGTAAATTAACTAACCGAATTTAAATAAAGAACATACCTTTGCCAATTCAAACGTAACGGTAACTAACACCAAATCAAAAACCGTCAAGAACAATAACCAAACACAAAACCAAAATTGGTTTAGCACAAGTCGACTAATAATAGAGTCGACTTCACCAAGACGTTAACACAAGTGGCGTTAACCCTCCGTTCTTGCATACACGTACTACGAGCGAATCAAGGCGCAAGCTAGAGATCAAGAACACGAACCAAACACCACACGTATGTGTGTTTAACCAAAATCGACAACCCTAAAGTGTTTAGGGTTGTTGGATCGGATCGCACACCACCAAGGGAAGAAGAGAAAAAGTTAGGGATCTTTTGAGATTTCAAGGAATGAGAATAGGTGAATACATGGATGTATTTATACTATTCTAAACTTGGAGCTCAAGCAAAGTCCCTAACCCTAAATCCCTTGGGTTCGGCCGAATATAGGAGCATATGGGGCTTCTAGAAACTTTTCCAAAGCTTGTTTCCATATATTCGTAAACCTTTAATATTTAACGATCGTTATCTAAACTGTGGAAAACTAGAAGGGATGGTTGAATAGTTTTACCGATTAAAACTTTGTTTTAAAGTATTTAGATCGACTTATGTCAATCCATTTAGATTGTGTGTTGGATATTGAAAGATGAGCATATAAGTAAATAATGCAAAAGATAAAGAGTAAAGGAACCAAAACCACGAAACGAGTATTTATAGTGGTTTAGCTACAAGGACACCTTCCTTGCCCTACTCCACTCCCCGAGTATCCCACTCGAGAGTTTCTAAGCACTACACAACACAAGCTCCTTATTGTGGCGTAGAAGCCTTCACAACGTCGCCTACTCTTTATCTGATACAAGGCTAGACACCGAGTTCTTCCACGAGGTAGAACCAAAACTATCACAACGTCGCCTACACTTCATCCGATACAAGGCTAGATACCGAGTTCCATTACAAAAGAGGAACTACTACCCAACACTACACCACAACACAACTACCCAAAGGAGACACACTCCTTGTTACAACACTAGAAAGGATATCAACATCCTTTAACCCAAACTATACAACTTGTACATCGATGCACCATATTGATTGTACACCTTCGGCACCATTCACTAATGCCTTCAACACCGACACTTCTATGAAGGGAGGTAAGAACTATCAACAAGATGCACTTCAGTGGTTTTAATGATGACGAAGCTTAGCAACTCATGACCTTAAGCTTGCTCGTCTTCAAGAGGTGGTGATCTCGCCTTTAAGAGAACCTAGAGAATCACAAAAAGATAACACTACATAGAACGATCCTTTGGATATGTGGTTAGTGGGGTTAGAATACTGAGAGAAAGTATATGTAAAAGTGGAAGTGAGTAAGAGAGAAATGGCTCACTATTTATAGGCAAAATGTGCCTACTGTCCCACGGTTCCGTCGGACGGCTACTGGGTCAGTTTAGTCTGGATTTTGGGTTGCAAACCGGGTTATGGGTTATGGGTTATGGACCATGGGTCATAGATATTAGATCATGGATACCCAACAAGATGCAATGTACCTAGTCATTGGGTTATGGATCTTGGGTCATGGGTCATGGACTTTGGGTCATGGATCATGGATAATATCCAACATGACTTGATGCATGATGTCATGCAATGGGTCATGGGTTATAGATCATGCTCCATGGGTATGGGTTATGGACTTTGGTTCTTACCCAATAAGATTCATTGTACCTAATCAATGGATCATGAGTCATGGATCATATGTTATGGACTTTGGTTTTTACCCATTACTTACCCATTACAACATATACAAAGTACATATACATTTCTATAAGATGTACACAATATTACTTGTTACGTGTAGAACTGCATGGCCACAAAAAAGTCGACTCTCCCTAAACCCTCTGGCGATCTGCGCTCTCTAACAAACAACCCTAAATCGTTTTTCAGTATTCTTGATCTTTCAATCATCCTTATAGCTTTTTTTGTCAGTTTGCCTTTGTTGTCGGTTTGATTTTGACTATTTAGGGTTCTTTCTTGCGATCGTTAGTTAGGGTTTATACTCGGTTCTCCATTACTATTTATTCCAATTATTGTACTGATTGAACCGATCATCATTACGGTTTAATTGTTGCATTGGTATCGTTTAATAAACCCTAGCTTTATAGCTGTGGTTTTACCGGTTTTTGTTTCAAGTCAAGACCTAAATATTCTTCGTCTTTGCTTTTGGTTGTTAGCTTTAGTTGGTTGTTTTAATGACAAGATCGAGAGAAGGCTACCACGTGAGTGGTAACATTGATGTTGATGAACTTAAGGCACGTGTGACTCGTTAAAGGGACAAGATGCGGGAAGGCCGATATTACTAAGCTTGTGCGGTTAGGGTTTTGCTTGGTGATTCGATTCAGATTGATTCTACTACATCTGCTACTGTTGACGTGACAGGTGCTGCTGCTACTGTTGGTTTGGGTACTGGACCTGATGAGGAAGACGGTGTACGTTGTTCAAATACACCTATCCTTGAGAGTATGCTTACTGGAAATTTTAATGCTACTGTGGTTACTCGTACGACTTCTGCTGCTAAAAACCCTACTTTTTTTGGGAGTAAGCCTACTCTTTTCACTAAGGATGGCAGTCCACATATTGGTATTGAGCATGTCGTTGTGGATGCCTGTTCTAATTTTGAGGCAGGAATGAATGAAGTTAAGCTAATGAATGCGGAGATTAATGCTCATGATACTAATGTGGATGCTATTGATCCAAATGTTACTTCTTGGTTACCTAATGCTCCAATACTGTCTCATGTATCAAGGGGGATAATTCTGGTAAAAACACTTTTAGTGGTTTGGAACAACCTACACCACCTCAGGTTGCTTCTCTTAACAAGACTCCTAGTGTTTTGAATCAGCCTAATAATACGAGTATGTCTAATGTGAAGCCGGTTTTGTTTATGTTATTTGTATAAGTTTGTATTGTGGATGTTGTAGTTGGCCATATGCCTTTAGCCTTAGCATGACTTGTTAGGGATGTGTCCTAACAGTTTTGTTTGCTTTGTGCTTGTTATGTTCTTGCCTTTTTGGATCCTTTTCTTAATAAAATTTACCTTTAAGAAAATAAATAAATAATGTGAAGCCGGTTTCATATGCGGGTCTTATGTATAATGATCCCAAGACACATAAGTCTAATTTTCGTAGGCTGGAGTGTAGCAAGAAAACGAATGAAGTAGATCTTTCTGTCCCTATGCAGGTGGTAGAAGAGGTAAATTCCAGATTTGAGATAACTCTATATGGTTTTTTTCTTGGTAAATGTATTGCTTTTTCAGTTGTTGATTATTATGTTTGTAATACGTGGGCCAAGTATGGTATTCAAAAGGTTATGATGAATGCGAATGGATTCTTTTTCTTTAAGTTCTCCACTCGTAAAGGTGTTGATGATGTTCTGGAAAACGAACCGTGGATGATTAGGAATGTGCCAATTATTCTTAAAACTTGGACGTTGAATACTAATCTGCTTAAAGAGGATTTGACTAACATTCCGTTGTGGGTTAAATTCCATGATGTTCCCCTTGCTATGTTCTCTGATGATGGTCTCAGTATTCTTGCCATATTGATTGGTACTCCGAAAATGTTAGACTCTTACACTAGTGATGAGTGTCTAAATACTCATCATTTTGTACAAAATAAGCCGCAAAATCATCCGAAAACACTCGAAACACATCAAAATGATCAAAATATCACAAATCGGTGTTTTATGTGTTTTAAATGCAAAATATCAAAATCGGATGAAAACATATCAAATTTGCAAAATTGCGTTTCGAGCCCCCAAGTTTCTAAAATTGTCAAAAATAGTCCCCGAGTCAAAATTTCAAAGAAAAATCATCAAAGGTCCTTTTTAAATCATAACTTGTCAAATTTGGTCCTTTGGTGAAAAATGTCAAAAGTTTGAGAAAATTACAAAAATGGTCCTTCAACTTTGAAAATTGGCAGAAATGGCCCTAGGAAAATCTGAAAATGGCAAATTTGGTACTTGTAATATTAACACTTGTCAATTTCAGTCCCTGAAGCATCTTTGCAGAATTGGCAGAACAAGTCCCTACAGTTTCAGAAATTACAATTGAGACCCTATGTTGTTTAGAACCTTTCCTACACTTTGGCCCCTTGTCACTAACCCATTTTGACCCTGCCAATGCTTTTTGGACCCTGCCTTTTGACCCCCTGTTATTAATAATCCAGTCAAATGAAGCTTTGACTATCCATTTCTCTCTCCTCACTGGCACACCAAAACACCATCATCAAAACTGCATCTTCTCATTAACACTCAACCATCATCACCTACACCCCCCCTCCAAACACAACAAGCCAAAGGATCATTAAATGAGCCCCATACCTACCCCTGCCCACCTCCAGCTGTTAAACCAATTTTGGCGCCAAAAATACTTTAAACGGCTAGGATCAAGTTGAGCCATCCAAGGGCCTCAAGTGTTGCTGGGATATGTCCAAATAAGTGAGAGAAGGAGCTTTGGATGTATAAAAAGCCAAGAGTAGCTACAAGGAGAGAGTTAGTTTTAGTTTTTCAATAGTGTATGTCGTTTTACTTAGTATCATGTCTTAGCTAGTTTGTAATTGCATTTTCAAGTTTATTTTGTATCAAATAACAGTTTCTCAGTGTATTTCAACTTTCTTTAAGTATCAAATTTAGTTCAAGTCAATTTCCATATGAATTGTCCAATGTTTAAATTTTAAGTTTTAAATTCAGTTGTTAAAACCTTTAGCAGCTCAATTTTAATTACAAACAAGCTCATATAAGCTCATAAAAGCTTTCTATAAGCTCACAATTCAGTTTCACTCACTTTTAAACTTTGGTCAACAAAAGTCAACACGGGTAAAAAATGATGCAGCACAGGGAAATGGTTGATTCAAATATGGAAATGGGTTGAATTATAGCTTATTGGATTGGGTTGTTAGGTTAGTGGTTACTTGTTCATCAATTTAGCAAGCCATAGTGGCTAAGGCAAATTGTAAGTTACCAAATCTGCTTTGTTCATTTAATCTGTTGTTTGATCTGTTCATTAGTCATAATCTATACTGTATGATCTGAGTTTGATGATTGTTTGGCTTGATATAGTAGTTATCTGTTAATTAGTTCATTGATCAATAGTTTAAGTAGTGTTTGGCAGAGCTGATTAATCTGAGATAAAGAGTAGTTAATCAGTTAGTAGTAATTGATGCTTGCTTGAATAGATAATTGGAAGTCAATTGAGGACTTTGTTTTAGCAGTTTCACTTAAAAGGTCAAAAATCTCTGGAATCTGATCTAGTGATTGCATCTGTCAAAATCAGTAAGAGTTATAAAATGCAAAGTGGTTTGGAATTAGTAGATCTAGCCTTTGGTGATCATCATTAGTGTTTAAACTTCATAATCAGTCATTTAATTTGGATTAAATCTCAGTTTGGTCAAAGTTTAGTTGTGTTCTTCATAAAGTCAAATTCTGTCAAACTGTTAAAACAGATTTCTACCAAACTTTGTGAATCATTCATTGGTTCACTATTGAGTTTTAGAGTTTGAAACTTTGGGATTTTATAGTTCAACTGGTCTTAAATTGATAACTACTTTTTGCTTCAACTGATTTATTCATTTTGAGCTTCAAATAAGCTCCTAAATCAGATACTATTTCCCCTGTTCACACTCAGTAAAACTGAGTGTGAATCAGGCAATCTTTCAGTGGTTGCATCAAGTTCATTTCTAAGAGTTAGGGTCTGGTATTTTGGTTATTTGTAGCTGGCCAGGTGCTTTATAGGACTGCATAAGTAGTTTTCTGTTTAGCTTATTAAATAAGCTTGTGTTAGCTTAAACGATGGACCGAACCATTGTTTGGATAATATAAGCTTTGCTTATTCCTTTGATTTGAGCTTTAGGCTTGTTAGAGTGGTTAGAACTAGTTGCTTTTAGCTTATTTGATCACTCTTTAGCTCACATCCTTTGTTTGGTTAGCCATTTAGCTTATTTGCTTATTTTCCTAGCTTATTTTAGTAGCAGTTTACACTATAGCTTGCATTTCTGTCACATAACCTGCTTCTTTTTCATTTTTCATAGATTCATAATATCATCTTAGAATGTTCCTGAAGATTTCATAATTTTTGGTCTTTATTTGCTATTTTTCTCAATTTAAATAGATTTTAATCAATATTTAATTAGCTTTTATTGAAAATAATTGAGAAAAAGTTCCAAAAAATATTTTTTCAATTTTCTTAGTTTAAGAAAAATATAAAAAGCATAAAAAGATTTTTCCTTATTTTCCACTTTTATTTGGTATTTTCACAATTTTAATTAGATTAAATTAGTTTAAAATTGGTAGAAAATAGAAAATTAATCTGAAAAACACAAAAATAGTTTTGAAAATTCTAGTTTGTTATTTTAGACTTTTCCATTTCATAATTTCATTTTCTAGCTTTGTTTCCTAATTTCTTGTATTTTGGTTAATTATTAAATAGTTAAAATAGTTTTAATTAATAATAATTAGATAATTAGTCATAAAATAATTTTCTTTTCTAAAACTTTTCTTTTATCATTAGGATTGTAAAATATCATTTTCATATTTTTAGGATTAATATTGTGTAAGTTTCACTTTTTAATTTGTACGTCGTAGATTTTTATTTCAGTTTTATAAAAACATAAAAACAAAAACATCATTTTAATTATAGTGATAGCATTTATTTAATAGATTTTATCTTTCTAACTTTCTTTAATTTGCATTTAAGCCGTTGTTATTTGTTGGCTTATTCCGTAGTTATAATCATAACCAATATCCTTTTCCGTTCAAACTCCTCGATCACTAAACGTTTGATAATTTATCGCATAGCTCGCTAGGACATAACGACCCGGGGAGACCCTATACTCCTCTGATATTCATTGCATTTGTGTCTAAACTGTTTTAAGTCTGTTACGGCTGGTCATTCACAAGTGACCAGGTTGTGTGATTAGACTTGACGGTTTTGCGCAGATCAACTAGTCAAATGTGCTTAGAATCTTAGGGCCGCAGTAGTTTTGCTAGGTGCTTGATTGAAGTTAAAGCGGATGAGGTGCTTAGGGAGAGTCTCACTGTTGAAATACCCTTACTTGATGGTTCGGGTTCTACTATTGAAAAGATTCTGGTTAAATATGAAATGAAACCGCCTCGGTGTGATGTGTAAGCTTTTTGATCATACTTCGGGTGATTGTCCTAAATCTGTCCCATCTCCTCAGCCTACACAGAGTGTTAATGATGGTTTCCAAACTGTCAACAACAAGAAGAAGGGTAGGAATGGTGGTCAAAGTGTTCCAGGTAAGATAGATTTTACTAAACCTGGTGTAGGTCCTAACTTTAGGTATCAACCTAAAGCGCCTCCTCTTGAACCCAAGAAGGTAGATAATACAAAGAAGAAAGCCACTGAAGTAGCTAGTACGAGTACTCTTCCACTGAATTCATGAGATATGAGATCCTTCTCAAGGAAGTCTCCATACCTAGCAACAATTACTTTGTTTTCAGGTGGATAGTAAAAGTAGTAACACTTAGTTTCTTTTGGGTAACCTACAAAGATGCACTTTACAGATCTTTGTTGGAGCTTGTCAGCAGAGTCACGTTTAACAAACGCCTCACAATTTGAACAGCAGAGCCACTGTTGGATTATAACATGCATACATAACAATTATAGCACATACACATCAAACACGTATAGGGGAAGCATAAGGATCAAATAGATGTTAATTAACTAACCGGATTTAAATAAAGAACATACCTTTGCCAATTCAAATGTAACGGTAATTAACACCAAATCAAGAAACCGTCAAGAACAATAACGAAACACAAAACCAAAATTGGTTTTGCACAAGTCGACTAATAATAGAGTCGACTTCACTAAGATGTTAACACAAGTGGCGTTAACCCTCTGTTCTTGTATACACGTACTACGAGCGAATCAAGGCGCAACCAAACACCACACGTATGTGTATTTAACCAAAATCGACAACCCTAAAGTGTTTAGGGTTGTTGGATCGGATCGCACTGCAAGGAATGAGAATAGGTGAATACATGGGATGTATTTATATTATTCTAAACTTGGAGCTCAAGAAAAGTCCCCTAACCCTAAATCCCTTGGGTTCGCCGAATATAGGAGCATATAGGGCTTCTAGAAACTTTTTCAAAGCTTGTTTCCGTATATTCGTGAACCTTTAATATTTAATGACCGTTATCTAAACCTCATTAAATATTAACGACCGTTAAATGTTTTATTCGTATTTTAAATAATTACATATTACATTTAATATGTAATTATTTCTACGTTGATTCTCGTACGTAAAGTGTACAATCCCGAAGTATCAAGTTCGAATCCGAACATACACGTTATAAAATAAAACCATAAACTAACGATTACACCGCACTGCACTCCTCTAAAAACGACCATAGCAATGAATTCCAGTCTTTCTATTTTTCAGGGAGTTCTAATGATTTTGTTAAAGGAGAAAAATAATGTCAAAATATTACGTTAAAAATGTTTAGAATTAAATATGTTTTGCAAATGCAATAGTCACTAAAAAAGCTCATTACCTTCTTTATTTAAAGGAAGTATGTATTTGTAAAAAGAAGTATTTATTTGTAAAGAAAGAAACAAAATTGAAGTCTTAGGGCAACCTAACATTTTATAATCAAGTAAGACTACGTCCAAATAACTGAATTTTTTTAATGAAAACGAGTTGAAAGAATCATATTTAGTACATATTTTGGTTCGTATAAGGTTTAACAAACATATCTAACAAATAATGAAGAGGGCTTAGAGTTAATTGATCAAACTCTTGTTAATACTCCACTTTATCGGTCAATTTAAATATGTTTTGGTCGAAAATTCGAAAGACCTATACATCATCTGGAGCCGGATTATCTCATACGGTATTACGATTATAATGTAGCAGATGATGAGCTTTGAGTATTTGGATTAGGACTTGTATGTTTAAAACTTTGACCTTGAATTATACCTAAAGATTTAATATGGACTCTAATTACACTACTACACAAACAGGTTTTTCCACGGTAAAATCCGTGAGAAATCTCGTGAAAAAAGGCCTTTTTCTACGGATTTCACACGGAATTATTCCGTTTGTAAAAACCTTGTGGGTAAATATTTTCCCACTGATTTTCCCACGGGCTGTTGACTATTTCCCACGATTATCATTGTGGATAATCCGTGGGTTTAGTTTCCCACGGATTTTTCACGAAATTCCCACAATTTCTAGTAGCCATTTTCACACACATCCGTGGTTTTTTGCCACTGATTTCCAACGATTTTCACACTACAATTTCTCTAACGGATTTCTTACGAAATTTCTCACAGTTTCTAGTAGCCCTTTTCCACTCATATCCGTGGTTTTTTTGCCACGGTTTTCCAACAATTTTCCCACTACAATTTCTGACGGTACTACTAGAAAACAGGGCTACACTTACGGCCGAATCCGTCAATATACCATCGTTAACAACCATCACTAACGGATCAATGACTAAAAAATTCCGTCGGTAATTTTACCAACGGACTTTACTGACGGATTTCAGAAATTACCAACAGAAATGTTTGTCGGTACTCCGTCAGCAAATTACCGTCTGAAATTCACGACAGTTTATTAGTACCAGCTTTCCAACAAATATTACCGACGACATTTCGACATATATTGCCAACCGAAAACTATCACTAATTATTTACAGCTATTAATAGTCAATTTTTTTTCCAATAATTGTCGATACGAAGAAATATAAATATAACAATCATCCAAACCAACAAATTAATGTTGTGTTTTGATGCATGTTTCTTGACCATGTTTTAATATTTATAATGTATTGTTATACCTATGGTCTACCCTAATGCACTAACAGGCGATGTACCCGGTCGTGTGTAGTGTAGTATTGGTGGCAGCCGAGGTCGTCCCAAGAGTTATGTGTTGGATTATTACTAAGTCTAGGTGTTAGATTTAATATGATTTCGATAAGGAATTAATTAATTAACTACTAAAGCGAGATAAAAGCAATTAAAGGAAAAGGTTTAATCAATATAGGAGAGTGGTGCTAACCTAGTTAATCATCCTAGCTAGTAATTTTTATGTCTAATTACTTCCAATTACTTGGTGGGGTCAAAGTCGAGAGGATAGCATTTGGTCAATTCGCCTAACCTATCGGCAAAGATGCCACCACCGAGAAGTCAGTGTCCCTCATAAGTCCAGTTGTTCCTGGTCCCTGCCGAGTCATTAAGTCTCGCTACATACTAGACTTATAATAGTGAGTGCCGGCGTTAGCAACTTAAACACTCACCCTAATTCTTTAGTTCATTAAAGCGGTAGGTGATCGGTTCATATCTTACCCTTCCGTCTCGCCTACTCACTTAGGGGGTTGGTCATATCTCCTAGCAACTAGCCTCTGACCATTCAAAACTACCGAAATAAGGGTAGCTACCAATAAACTATGCATGCATACACTTAGAAATAATTATACGGAAGTAATGTAAACGCAAACAAAACAATTAAGAAATCATAACTAGGCTAGCACCAAGAGGTGCTTAGCCGCTCATATTAACCATACAAATCAATTCAATATTCAATGTTACGAAATACATAAATCGAAAGTAAAGAAAAGATAAAAAGCTAATGCTTATCGTAGGGGAGTGATTTCTCCCTTGGATACAGCTCCGTATACTCCTCTAGACCTGCCTTTGGCTTCTTCCCACGTTCTTTGGTTGTGTTGTGTGAAATGGGATGATCTAAAATCTTTGAAAATCGTGGGTATTTATAGGCAGATCGGGTTACGGCAGTAACTAATATAATAGTTACGCCGTAATCTTCTATTTCTTCGTAATTTGCATTAGATCTCTGGTTACGGCGTAACCTTATAAGTGGTTACGCCGTATCTTCAATATTTCTTGGTTACGCCGTAGTTTAAACAAGAGTTACGGCGTAGTTATCATCGGCATAGAACCTCATTTGACCTAATATGGTTACGTCATAGTCTTTAGTGAGATTTACGCCGTAACCTTCTGATAAGTTGGCTTTCTGAGTCACGCTAGTTACGGCGTAATGTGAGAGATGAGTTACGCAGTTACTTCTTCAAAGTGATCATACTCTGATAAATCTTTGATAATTCTCCAATTTCGCCTCTCTTTAGCTCCAATGCTTGTAATTTACCTGAAAAGTGGAAAACAATGGAAAACAAGCGTAGATCCATATAAATGATATAAATTACAAGCATTATCGAGGGAAATTGACACTTAATATTCAGGACTATTTGATGTTATCATGTTTCAAAGAATCAGATGTACATACTAATCCAACAATCAAATAACAAGTCTTACATACAAAATAATTAAAGGCATAAAATTTGATATTCAACAATAGAATTGAGGGATTGTAATGGGAACACCATTTGGGTCCCTAGGATTGTTTCACAAGTGAACACTTGGTCTTCTAGTTCTTAGAGTCGCTTCAAAAAAGTCCTAGCTGACGTTGGTGTTCCTTGACATTATCTTGCAGCTATTGTGGCTTGTTGTGGCTGCAAATATAAATAGTGATTAACAACAATACATGTATATATCTCGTACAAACAAGTGATATTTTAAATACTTTACGTACCATGTTGTTGTTGGCTACTAGTCTCCATTGGCGCTCTTCATTGCAAATAACTACACTTAGCTATCATTCTAAGCACCCGACCAGTCACGTACTTCACTACATAGCATAACTAACAAGTAAAACAAATGTCGAAATACTTCAAAATATAACTTATAAACAATTTTCATGATTCATGAGTACTCAAGACACATTCTCATCTAACTTAACCCACTGAGAACACACATTGTTGCTTAGTCCACTCCATAGTTTTTTTGTGTATTACTTCCACTGTTAGAATATTAATGTAAGGGACTGCTCGATGTTTGACCGAGGTTGAACATAAGCGCATACAATCCATCATATAAGAATCTCCTATAATAGTGATTTTGCACTAATAGACCCAGAAAGAAAATAGGATTACCAAACAAAGTACTTAAACAAATTTCCAACACTAAAATAAAATTTCTTTTACTAAAGTACTTAAACAAAATAAAATTGGTTTTACTGAAGTACTTAAACAATCAAGAGATTACTCAAACAACAACCAAAAATTTAGGTTGAATTGGCCATTTATTTTGTATAATCAACCAGAGCCATGGAAATACATACGAACAGTTCATGTTACATGGGTCATTTTTCAAAGATTATTTATAAATGCCCTTTAAAACCTTAACCAAAACAAGCTATCAAAGATTATTCATAAAAGCCCTTTAAAACCTTAACCACACATGTATAATGGTTTGTTACACAAAAAGGTTATTCATAAACCGACACATACAATTGTGATACTGACATAAATAGTTACATTAATTGACAAACACATATAATATGAAACTAGAAAAACATATGAAGACATATTAAGTAATGTGAGAATGTGCAAGTAGACAAAGTACAAAACGATATTTTTATGAGAAATCCATGGGTATTACACATGTATTTCCCACGATTTATTAAATTGGTAGGTAATATGTGGGAAAGTACACATATTTTCCATGTACATAGTCGTTTTCTTTTACTTTTTGATATAGTTACACGTTCATGCATATACACATCGATATACCTAGATACAAAACATCTATAAACACAATGAAGGTCATAAACAGACATACGAAACATATACATGTAGATGTCCACACATATACAATGGTTTGTCGTGTGGATATTTCCCACGACAAACACAAAAACAACATTTTGTGGGAAATACGTGGCTAGTGACCCACTGATTTTCCATAGACCGGTTTAATAGTTACTATAAAAAAAAGACCGTGTGAAATCCGTGAGTAATTGAGCTGAAATTTGCCACATAGTTTTGGTTGTGGCTAATATGTGTGAAATGTGCAACAAATTTCCCACGGATGTCTAATAAACAGAAATAGTGTGAATATGGTCACAAAGTTGTGGGAAATTTATGACGATTTCACAAAAACTGGTCAAGAATTTAGTGTGTAAAGAGTGGAAAATCCGTGGAGAAATTTACAACATATTTCCCACCAAAATTTGGTCAACAATTTGGTGTGTAATTGTCGGTATCTAGTGTGAAATTTCACAGTTTGCTTCCGTGGGAAAAATTTTGTGGGAAAACCAGGTTTGTGTAGTAGTGAAAGAGTAAGATTACTTGGACATCATACTATGAAGAACAAATGAGAAGTTCAGTGGACGGGCTCAAGGAAATGGCCGTCAACATGGCCAATATCACCAACAAATTGACATTGAAAAGTATTGAAAGTCTTGAACATATAGGTATAATTCGTAAGTTCATTTGACTTTTAACTACTATAGATATGATAACATACTACTTCTCATATCGAGCTCAAACAATTGACGGTTGTTTCATGGTGATCTTATAGGTAACACAGAAGGACAAACTTTGGAAGTTAGTGAACTAGGAGAAGACCAATTTAAGTGCATTAGAAGAAAACAATAACGACGTAGCAGAATCTTTCTTTCAAGAGCTAGAGATTGATTTCCAAGCGGTTGAAAAATACCTACAGATGGATGAGACTTGGATTGTCCAAAGAGAAATCATGCATTACATGTCTGCGTAACAGAAACTCGAATCAGATTGTTGTGGAGAGCTTCATTTGGACGGTAGCTACTTCATGCTAAAAGAATACGTCGTCGATAACTAATCTATGGACCTTATCACAATTAGTATATTTTCTTTGACTATTTAGAATTAATGCTCTATGCATATATATTTTCGTATCAAGTTTAATTTAGAACTTTATGATATTTGGACATGTATGTTCAGTGTAATCAGTATGGTAGTTAAGAAACAAAATTATCGATTTAAGTAGCTCGGACTACTGGTTCGGTGTTTTTTGAATCTCAAATGTTGTTAAAAGAATGTGGACTAAAATTTCAGGTTTGGAGGTTTGTTTGGTGCTTTTCAATCTGGGTGCTTTTTGAGTTGAGTTTTTGGACTGTAATAGTAAAAAAGGCGAAAGCAAAAACTAAAAATTTATAATGGCTTCGCCCGGGTTCGAACCGGAGACCTTCAGTGTGTTAGACTGACGTGATAACCAACTACACCACGAAACCTTGTTGTCTTGTTCTGTTTAATTACTGAAAGTAAAAGGATCTTCGAGATTTCAAGTAAGTAGTATAAATGAGTGTATTAGGTAGGAAATGGACTCTGATTATTACAGTTTTATGTATGTACAAGTTCTAATTATGCACGCTTTACCTAATGCCAAATGTGGATCTAAGGGCTTATTATTAAACATTCGTGCATCCGTGACCCACTGTTGCAGACCGATAATGATCACACACGCTAGATGAGTACTAATAAGTAGCAACATCATTGATGTGTTTGCATTTGCACAAGACCAAGTTGTTTAGAACAAGTTCCATCGATGAATGGCATTTCTTTCATCTAATAATGGATTGAATATACACATCCTGATCTGCTCTACTATAACAATTTGACCCTTTACCAGATAAATGATCGATAAGAATATCAGAACAACGCTTTATGAAAGAATTAGAATGTACGTGTGTGTTACATACTCGTCGTCCATTTTACCAGGATTCACGATTGTACTTAATTAGTGCGTGCAAGCGATTGTACTTAGTACGTGCAGTGCAACAACCCTTTTAAACCATTAGGTTGTTTTAATCTACCATCAGACTAACTGAGGTAATCCTATAAATAAAGATTTGGGTTCTTTTAGTCAACATTTTGCTTATGAGTCCTAAACAAGATAAATAACAAATTACCCACATGGTAATTGGTAGTTTCCCCATCAAAATCCAAAAACTTGCAGTAAATTAACTAGGAAGACAGTTAACTTTCAGGAGCAGGACTCATTGGTTGTTTTTTACGGTCAAGGCGCTTGATAAGATCCTCCGAGGATTCAACCACAGCATCAGATAAAACACCAATGTCATAATTATGTCTGGCACTGAAATAGGTCAAAGCTGATACTGCAGCAAAGGACATGGATGCTACACGTAATAATCTATACCGTTGACCAATTGTTCCCAAAATGGAGCTATAACCAGCCTTACGTATGTGCTCAAAAGCATACGGGGCTATAGAATAGGTCAGACCAGCTACACCTGTACCCGTAACAAGAGCTAGGTATAATGCATTTAAGCCCTTTGCTTGCCTACCCGTTCCTGTGAAGAGCTTATCACTATGAGGAACCATACGGCTTGTTTTGCAATATAACGCAAAATCCTCACAGTTGATTTTAGGGACGTCGTATGGTGTAAGTCCATTGTTTATTATCAAATCCGCTCTTTTAGTTACTTCTTTGGGTGGTAATGAATGTGCCGTGGTACATGTGCCGGGGACTTTAAGCATGTGCTCAATTGCTCCCACTCCATACCGATAGCGAAGCAGAGGCCTACCCTCCCTGAAACATCTCATACAAATTTTAGACACCGAAGTGTTCTCAAGAAGCCCATGCTGACACCCTGTGGTTTCATACGGACAAGAAGTACGCTCACGTGCAGAGGTAACATTGATAAGCAAGTTGTCACCCATATAAATCCCTGTATCAAAATGGTTTTTATGCAACACAAAGCTTCATTAGGATCTCATAAACAAGATGAAAGCATTAGCATATAAATTTATTAAAACTGCATGCAAACTTTGAGCAGAAACACTACTTATGCCGCGGAGCTAGCTAGAAATATTGTCGACTGGGTTCTAAGCAAAACCATCAAATTATCAAATAATTAAAGTTGTTTAGCAGGTTCAGTTGAACCCAGCCAATGACCGGAACCAGGTGATTCCCGGGTGGTCTCGAGACACCCATAGATTTTTTTTTTCTAATGTTAATTTTGTTAAAAAAACATTGATTTTTGATTTTTTAGAAATGCACTCGGTCACAAAAGGTTGTATATGTAGTCTTGTTATATTGACTTTATGTTCTAGTTCCGTCCCTGGTTGAACCCACTCGGTATATTGACTTTAAAACACATATATACTATAAAACAAATTCACTCCTATATATTTTGTGCAGAGAAACAAATTACATACCATGGTGATTAGAAGCAAAGCATCCTGTCCTAACATAAAGATGGTCACCTTTGTTGAGTTCCCATTCATACACTCTATGAGACAAAAAGCGTTTAATTCTCGAAAAGTTTTCCATTTCGATCTCAAGCGGCTGAACAAAGTTTTTGCGTAGCTTACACAATGCAAGAAGCAAAATAATCGATGAACACGCTAATTAACTTGGTAGTGTTTGTTTTCTTCTTTCTTGCGTTGCAAGCTAAAATCTGTGTATATTAGTAAAAACCCAACTTTTCTTGCGTTGGAGGCTAAAATAATGTATGGTTTGTTTGAGAAATTATTTTTGTTTAAAAAGGAGTAAGACTAGAAAAAAGGAAAAAGAATAGATAGAAACTAAATAAGTATTTCATGAAAAGGTATTTTGAAGGATTTCGATATCGATGTCAAAATAAAACAAGAGAAAGAAAGGAATATGTGACAAAGTAATCAAAAGAGTTTTGCTTTGCTATAAAAAATAATAGGTTTTATTTTCATAAAAAGTTTGCCTTGCTTACTATGAAGATAAATAGATCGAACATTCGATCATTTAACGTAAGCGGCTCGTCTGAATGCCCGGTCTTTCTCTATCATTAACTCAACGTCGTCTTAGCTACACCTCACATTTCTCACAGAACAAATATAGGAAAAAAAATCATGTTGAAAACGTTCCTAACCCAAGTCCTTCATGTATTTTTCAACACTAAGTTGTATATATACATTAGACGTAGTGGACATAGGAAAAAAAATCATTAACTCAACATCGTCTTAGCTACACCTTGCATTTCTCACAGAACAAATATAGGAAAAAAAATCATGTTGAAAACGTTCCTAACCCAAGTCCTTCATGTATCATTTTCAACACTAAATTGTATATATACATTAGACGTAGTGGACAACGTCATCTAATCATATATATAGAAGAGATCAAATAAAAAGACACATATTCGTGAAATATATACAAAAGATTTTTAAGAAAAATAAATTCTCGAAAAATTCTAAAAAAATCCACAAAATCGTGTATATTGGTGCATATAAAAAAAGTTGTGAATGAAGTTTTCTAATTTTGTGTTTTTAAACTTTTTAATGTACAAAAAACGAAATTTTAATGCACAAAATTTTCAATTTGTTATATTTTCAAAACAAAACAAAATGAGAATCTGATACTTTACATCATAATTTGATGGTTGGCATATTTTGTTGTTGAGTATTAACCTACAAACAACATGAAAAAAATAGTGAACGTATATAAAAATTTATGTTTTGAATCGCTTTGTTGTTTGTAAAATAGAAATGTCACATAGACACATTTTGTTTTTTTTTTAGATGCATCATATTAGCGTTTTCTTTCTCGAGCCTTTCAAGCGAAAAAAAGAAAGGCACAAGCAACAAATGTTTAGAAAAAAAATTATTGTAATGTTTTACTCCTTTTAATATTTTAATTTTATTGTAATGTTCACTAGTTTACTCTTTTTAATGTTTTAATTTTATTGTAATGTTTTAATTATTAATAAAATTTTAATTAATGTTTTAAAAATGTTTAGAAAAAAAATTGGATGATGGTCGCCTTTATTGTGGCAAAAAATCTGTGTATATTAGTAAAAACCCAACTTTTCTTGCGTTGGAGGCTAAAATAATGTATGGTTTGTTTGAGAAATTATTTTTGTTTAAAAAGGAGCAAGACTAGAAAAAAGGAAAAAGAAAAGATAGAAACTAAATAAGTATTTCATGAAAAGGTGTAAGATTTAACCAAAAATTGGAAAAGATGAGATTTGGCTAAAAATAGAAAGGATTTTGTTTGAAAGAGAATATTTTGAAAGATTTCGATATCGATGTCAAAATAAAACAAGAGAAAGAAAGGAATATGTGAGAAAGTAATCAAAAGAGTTTTGCTTTGCTATAAAAAATAATAGGTGTTATATTCATAAAAAGTTTGCCTTGCTTACTATGAAGATAAATAGATCGAACATTCGATCATTAACGTAGGCGGCTCCCCTGAATGCCCGGTCATTCTCTATCATTAACTGAACGTCGTCTTAGCTACACCTCGCATTTCTCACAGAACAAATTTAGGGAAAAAATTATTAGCCCGGTCCTCTTGTTATGGGCTTCAGCCCATTCTATGGAATATGAATAAATCATGTAATCTGTATATATGTATCTCTTGTATTTGAGAAGTTCAATCAATCAAAACAATAAATATTCCCATTCAATAACGTATCTCTTAATATTCAGTGTTTGTTAATAATCAACATGGTATCAAAGCTCAGCGTTTGTTAATTTGCTGGTGTTTGTGCAAGGTCACAAGGAGTTTAATCTTCTTTTTCGTTTCATGATCTCTCGCATCCATGACAGGCAACACCAATCCCCCCACACCTCTCTCAGAAAAACTTTCCCTAGTCACAAGGAGTTTAATCGTGTGTTTCTTTTTCGTTTCATGATCTCTCGCATCCATGACAGGCAACACCAATCCCCCCACACCTCTCTCAGAAAAACTCTCCCTAGTCACGCATCATCATCTCCTTACACGAGTACCAGTTAAACTTGACCTTGAAAACTAGAATTATGCATCATGGGTTTATTTTTTCGAACAACTATGTCATGGATATGAAGTCACAAAATATATCCATGGTACTCCTGAAGGTACCTCCTCATCTGAAACAGACCTCTCCCCGGAAGAGAAAAAGGTCGATGCTATTATTTTGTCATGGATCTTTACCACTCTTTCCGATGACCTTCAAGCACGGTTGGTTGTTCAACGACCAAGCTCCGCCAAAGAAGCATGGACACTCCTCACTGATTTGGTTAAAGACAACAAAAGGTCCCGTACAATCACGTTAAAAGCAGAATTACGGTCTCTTAAACTTGGAGACCAAAGTATCGATGCATACTTTAGAAAGCTTGCGTCCATTGCCACGGTCCTTACAAGCCTTGGCTCTCCAATTAGTAGCGAGGATATTGTCACCTTTGCCCTTGAAGGTTTGCCGGAAAAGTATGATCATGTGTGTGGCATCATGCACCATCGGGAAACCTTTCCTGATCTCAAAACAGCACGCTCAATGCTCACAACGGAGGAAATGCGATTAAAGTCCAGGTCTCACTCCTTACTCGTGGACACTTCATCTTCGTCCCCATTGGTCCTCATGACGGACAAAGGTATCTCTCGTAATCCCTCTAACCCACAAGCTAAGTCATGGAAACCATGTATTCATTTTGCTAAGGGTGCGTGCCGGTTTGGAATGAGGTGCTAATTTGTACATGATTCTAATTCTAAGCCACGAATGGGTCATACAAGTGGGGATAACAATACTGAGGAAATTATCCTCAAACTTTTAAGCAAATTAGGTTTTCCTGGCAACTAATCCTCACGTCCTATGGCTACTGGAAATGGACCAGGTCCTTCGGCTTATTTAACTCAGGCCCAACACTACACTCAAAGCCCATCTCACTACACCCAACAAACAAACCCAATCCACCACCTTATACCTCCACCAGGCTTCATTAGCTGTCACAATTCTCAAATTCCGGTCATTTCTTAAATTATATATGCATCATATTAGTTCATTCATGACATTTCATTTCACATTTAACGCGTAATTTTTATATTTAATAAACGTTATCGCGTGAGTTATTATTTTGAATATTTAATCCGTTACTTTCAAAAATGATCCCGATGTATTTTTAAACTTACATTTAGTTATAAAAACTATATTTTGAGTTTAACTAGTGTTTTGAATTTATTTCGTACATAAATCGTTAAAGTTATATTATTACGATGTTTTTCTTAAAAACTATACGATAATTTTTATATCACTTAAATTTCACAAGGAATGTATTTTTACAATTTTTATAAAATCATTATACTCTATTTTGATCTATTAAAAATTTGCTTGTACCTAAAAGCTACCAAAACCTTACAAGTTATTATTATTTACTTACACTTTAATATATACACATTTATACTTGCAAGAGAAAAAATATATATAATATATTGATATCCTCCCTGGACGACAAGGGAGGTGACATTAATGTTGAGTAAGGTTTACTTGATTGTATTAAATGATACATTACATAAAGTCTTATTTGATTCACTTACTCATTCATCTTGTCTCATATTTCACCTAGCTAGCAAAAACTTTTTCTCTCTTGTTCTCTTCCATCATAACCGGTTCTACAAGGTTTCTTCAAGGATCATCATATTTTTTTTCTCAAGTTCAAGTTCTTCACAATCTAGTTTACACTCTTTATAAGGTTTTGAAATAAAACCTAGGGTGTTTAGGCTAACCTTGGTTCTTTTGCACCTCATCATAGTACTTGTAAGCATGTTTTATCATTTTCATGTTTTCTTATCATTTCTTATGTATCTTTTCATTTTGGAGCAAGTATGCATGATATGTGATTTATACCATTTTAATGATTTTAAGAAGTTATATATATATTTATGGTCATCTTATAATTATCCCCATGGTATTCTTGGTCTTGATGGTGATTAGGAACCCATGACACCCTAAGAAGGTGTATGGTAGGATTAGATTAGCTTTGGAGTTGATTTGAAGGGATTAGAATAGGTTTTGTCCGAGAAAACTATTTTCGATAACTATAATTTAGGTTCTGTCCTTATTTCGAATTTCTGGAAAACCTACTGTTGGTACGAAGTTTTGGCCTTGATATTTAGAAAATATACTTTAAAACGAATCCGTGGCGCTTGAACGGATAAAAACGGAGTTATAACGAAGCCGTGGTGAATTTTTAAAGTTTGACGACGAAAAGTATTATTTTTTAAAATTCAGCATGCGCTTTTACTCTATTCGGGTCAAAAAGCAGCCTTAAGCTTCACAAATTATTTCGACTTATCAAAATATATTAGTTTACTTCGATACGAAGCTAAGGACATATCATATCATTCGTAATAGGTCCCGGTTGACACATCACATTATACCTCGGTGTACTCACTTTTGTCATCGCCTCGCTTACAAGCGAGTAATCACAAACCCCCCTTTTTCCGTTTTACTATATTTTGGGGCGAAATGCATGAACCTTTCTTGAGCTAAATTGTTTACTACTTTTATTAACTAGTTTGACTAGAACTTGTGAACTTGAATCAAATCCTTGAACTTAATTACGAACCTATTACTTATTTGAACTTATTGAACTGCATAAAGTCTCCCCTGTTCGAGCATCACTATAAAGTCTCGCCTTATTGGTGGAGCGGTCTCAATGATTCTCGCCTAGGTGGTCGAGTGACAAAGGAGTCTCCTTGTTGGAGCAAGACAAAGTCTCCCCTGTTCGAGCATCACTATAAAGTCTCGCCTTATTGGTGGAGCGGTCTCATAATTCGCCTAGGTGGTCGAGTGACAAAGGAGTCTCCCTTGTTGGAGCAAAGGCAAAGTCTCCCATGTTCGAGCATCTCTAAATTATTATATACTTGGTACAATATTGTGAACTATTATGACCACTTACACTTGACTACTTGACGCACTATATTTTTGTGCAATGGGTTGTGTACACACAGGTTGCAAGTTTTGTATGGGCGGAATTTGGAACTGAGTGGATACACAATGCCTTTGCTTTGAGAACTATTTTTTTTTGTTGACCGAAAGCTTTGAATATTTCTTACGAGTTTTCTTATTTCGCTAAACGTGTTTACTCACCAACTATTTTCATAGTTGACCCGTTTTTCTCTCATGCATTTCAGGTGATCGTTAGTAAGCTCTTTCTACCAAGTCTTGCATAATGAAGTTTTCACTTGTCAATATAAATCATTATGTATAAAACATATATTTTGGAATCTAAGTTTTGTAATATATTCACGATGTCGGCTAAACCGGGTATTGTAATGGTGTAATATTTCTTTTTAATATTAATGTTGGTATGTTCTATTATCTTGTGCTTATGTTCCTCCGTTACACTCGTGTTTCCGCCTCCGGCGAGGTGTGATGATTGGTACCGAGCCAAAGGTTATAGAGAATGCCGATTTTTCAAAAATAAAATCACGGCTATAACCGGAAAAATTTTATTTTATTTTATTAAACATTGAACATCATCCGAGTCAACTAGTCCTATCGTTGCATCGTTACTCATAAATTATACATACCGATCAACTATGTCTAATTTTTGAAGAACCATGCAATGATAAGAGTAGTAATTTTAAATCATGTTTAGTCGAGTCTTTAGAGTCCGGTCACCAAGTTGCATTGGTCGGGTGGGTATGCATGGCATGTTTTACGCTCACGCCTACATTACCGCACCTTGTTTATATCTTCTTCTCCATCTTTCGACTTGTTAGACATAGCATGTCTCTTTCTCGTCATGTTTCGATCACTATAACACATTACCACCATTCAGGCACCTCATCGACTTCGTTCAATGTCGTTTACTCAACCCGATGTTTTGGTCCTCTCAGAGGATCATGGTCGCAAGAAACACACGCTCGGGAGGTAACAACAACGGCAACCCAAACAACAATGACAATCCGCACAACAACGCTGCTGGAATAGCGGATCTACTCACCCAAATTATAACACATCTCGATGCGGAAGAACCAACAACGGAGAAGGTACTTCAAACGCGGTCAAGGATGCACTACAAAACTTTCATGACATGTAAGCCAATGGAATTTCATGGTACTTGAGGGTGCCATTGAACGCTAACCCGGTTCGAGAATGTTGAGTCGAAGCTTAGTATCACGAAATGTGTCAAGGAAACAAGGTTGAGTTCTCTGTTGGTCTACTACGAGACGAGCTTTGACCGTGGAACAACCAACTACGATCGTGAGGAAGAGGGCCGCAAATGCACTATCTTGGGAAGCATTCAAGAAACTACTAACCGATGAGTACCGCGAGAAAAGATGAAGTGCGTAAACGGAAGAAGAATTTTGGAACCACTTGATGGTAGGAGTAGAGATCGACAAGTACGATCCGTTCCACGAGTTAACTAGGATGGTTCCTCACATGGTTTCTACTGTGGAGAAGTTGATTGACCGATATATATGGGGATTGATACCGAAATGGGAGGGATGTCACCGTCGAAACCAACCACTCGCAAGTCACGTGAGTATGGCGATCGCTTGACAAATGATGTGATCAGTGCGGAGAACTAACAAAACAAACGACAATGGACGAAAGCGCAGGAGGATCACTGTGGAAACCGAGACCGTAATCGGCAAAACAAGAGGCAACGAATAACCCGTAACTATGGGCGACCACCAGAGCGCAAAGGATATGCAGTCCACATCCTTTGTGCACTCGATGTAATTACCATCACTTAGAGATCGCCCAAGGTGCGGCAAATGTGGATGACGGGCCACGCGAAAAATTGCTCAAACAGAATCGGAAATCAAGGATGAGAAAGGCATGTTACGAGTGTGGAAGTCTAGATCACCGCAATACCGCCCAAAGTCGAAAAGAACTCCCAATCAAGGAGGTAATCGCCCAAACTGGCGTTGGCAATAGAAGGCCCACAAGATCGAACATTGAAATTCCTCCCGCACGTGGTCGAGCATTCTATCTCGGGTACCGAGGAAGCCCGCAACGCTTAACGGGTACATTCTTTCGAACAACTACCTCATTTACATGCGACATAATTTTGAGTGCATAGCTTCCTTCCAATCTTTACCACGCTCACGACATTGATTAATTTGAGACCTATTGATATCGACCTTAGTTGTTATATGTTTTGTTGATTTGATTTGATTTGTGTAAGCAAATCCAATATCGAAACGAATCTTTCAAAAGACTTCATTCAAGGATGTTGATTCCTATCTTTCTAACAACTTGTTTCCTAGCTTGATCTAGTGACGCTCTTGTTTGATGAGTTCGAAAATCAAGCTAAGAGACAAGTTTACTCAAGTCGGTTTAGTTTAATCTCATGACGTTCTTGTTTGATGAGTGGGATTAAATTAGAATCGACTACCTAAAGGTCTTTGAGAGCTACGTTCGATATTGGCAAGTTTACCCTATCCAATCTAATCACGGCACGTACTTAGTTGAATGGGGAACCTTTACGCATGGGCATTGATATGATCATTTAGACTGCTCGCACGAGCATGAACTTTAGAACTCTTGTCGAGGTTCGGACCATAGTATTATTAATCGAATCACGGGACGTGATTCACCGACATGGGAAGAATGTCACAATTCTCAAATTCGGTCATTTCTTAAATTATATATGCATCATATTAGTTCATTCATGACATTTCATTTCACATTTAACGCGTAATTTTATATTTAATAAACGTTATCGCGTGAGTTATTATTTTGAATATTTAATCCGTTACTTTCAAAATGATCCCGATGTATTTTTAAACTTACATTTAGTTATAAAACTATATTTTGAGTTTAACTAGTGTTTTGAATTTATTTCGTACATAAATCGTTAAAGTTATATTATTACGATGTTTTTCTTAAAAACTATCGATAATTTTATATCACTTAAATTTCACAAGGAATGTATTTTTACAATTTTTATAAAATCATTATACTCTATTTTGATCTATTAAAAATTTGCTTGTACCTAAAAGCTACCAAAACCTTACAAGTTATTATTATTTACTTACACTTTAATATATACACATTTATACTTGCAAGAGAAAAAAAATATATAATATATTGATATCCCTCCCCCTTGGACGACAAGGGGAGGATGACATTAATGTTGAGTAAGGTTTACTTGATTGTATTAAATGATACATTACATAAAGTCTTATTTGATTCACTTACTCATTCATCTTGTCTCATATTTCACCTAGCTAGCAAAAACTTTTTCCTCTCTTGTTCTCTTCCATCATAACCGGTTCTACAAGGTTTCTTCAAGGGATCATCATATTTTTTTTTCTCAAGTTCAAGTTCTTCACAATCTAGTTTACACTCTTTATAAGGTTTTGAAATAAAAACCTAGGGTATTTAGGCTAACCTTCGTTCTTTGCACCTCATCATAGTACTTGTAAGCATGTTTTATCATTTTTCATGTTTTCTTATCATTTCTTATGTATCTTTTCATTTTTGGAGCAAGTATGCATGATATGTGATTTATACCATTTTAATGATTTTAAGAAGTTTATATATATTTATGGTCATCTTATAATTATCCCCATGGTATTCTTGGTCTTGATGGTGATTAGGAACCCATGACACCCTAAGAAGGTGTATGGTAGGATTAGATTAGCTTTGGAGTTGATTTGAAGGGATTAGAATAGGTTTTGTCCGAGAAAAACTATTTTCGATAACTATAATTTAGGTTCTGTCCTTATTTCGAATTTCTGGAAAAACCTACTGTTGGTACGAAGTTTTGGCCTTGATATTTAGAAAATATACTTTAAAACGAATCCGTGGCAGCTTGAACGGATAAAACGGAGTTATAACGAAGCCGTGGTGAATTTTTAAAGTTTGACGATTTAAAAGTATTATTTTCTAAAATTCAGCATGCGCTTTTACTCTATTCGGTCAAAACGAGCCTTAAGCTTCACAAATTATTTCGACTTATCAAAAATATATTAGTTTACTTGATACTGGCTAAGGACATATCATATCATTCGTAATAGGTCCCGGTTGACACATCACATTATACCCGGTGTACTCACTTTTGTCATCGCCCGCGGTTTACCAAGTGAGTAATCACAAACCCCTTTTTCCGCTTTTACTATATTTTGGGGCTAAATGCATGAACCTTTCTTGAGCTAAATTGTTTACTACTTTTATTAACTAGTTTGACTAGAACTTGTGAACTTGAATCAAATCCTTGAACTTAATTACTAACCTATTACTTATTTGAACTTATTGAACTGCATAAAGTCTCCCTGTTCGAGCATCACTATAAAGTCTCGCCTTATTGGTGGAGCGGTCTCAATGATTCTCGCCTAGGTGGTCGAGTGACAAAGGAGTCTCCTTGTTGGAGCAAGACAAAGTCTCCCTGCTCGAGCATCACTATAAAGTCTCGCCTTATTGGTGGAGCGGTCTCAATAATTCTCGCCTAGGTGGTCGAGTGACAAAGGAGTCTCCCTTGTTGGAGCAGTGCAAAGTCTCCCATGTTCGGAGCATCTCTAAATTATTATATACTTGGTACAATATTGTGAACTATTATGACCACTTACACTTGACTACTTGACGACTATATTTTTGTGCAATGGGTTGTGTACACACCAGGTTGCAAGTTTTGTATGGGCGGAATTTGGAACTGAGTGGATACACAATGCCTTTGCTTTGAGAACTATTTTTTTTTGTTGACCGAAAGCTTTGAATATTTCTTACGAGTTTTCTTATTTCGCTAAACGTGTTTACTCACCAACTATTTTCATAGTTGACCCGTTTTTCTCTCATGCATTTCAGGTGATCGTTAGTAAGCTCTTTCTACCAAGTCTTGCATAATGAAGTTTTCACTTGTCAATATAAATCATTATGTATAAAACATATATTTTGGAATCTAAGTTTTGTAATATATTCGCCGATGTCGGCTAAACTGGTATTGTAATGGTGTAATATTTCTTTTTAATATTAATGTTGGTATGTTCTATTATCTTGTGCTTATGTTCCCTTCCGTTACACCTCGTGTTTCCGCCTCCGGCGAGGGTGTGACATTAGCCCATCCGCGACCAACACCACTTTTACTCCTCAAACGGTCCGGCCCAGTCCCAACAACCAGGCCCACACCGTACCTAGTACTGTTCATCAGACAAATCCGTTTGCTACAGCCCTCGTTCATCAGTCTCACGCTGCTTCCGTGGGTCTCACATCTCAACCTTTAGGGCAATCTAACATGCCGGGGCAAGAAACACTTTTACCTCATGCCTTTGCCGTTGGGACTCTACATGATCCAACAACAGGTGCCTGGAACATGGATACAGGTGCGAGCTTACATCTCAATGCATCTGTTAATAGTCTTAGTAATGTTTTTAATAAGTGTATATATCCGTCTGTCTCGGTTGGTGATGGATTTTCTATTCCTGTCATCAATACGGGTCATAGCATTTTGCCAACTCCATCTCGTCCTCTTCACCTAAATAATGTGCTTATTACCCCCCATATTGTCAAAAACTTAATATATGTTCGCCAATTTGTTCGTGATAATAACTGTACAGTTGAGTTTGATCCTTTTGGTTTCTCTGTTAAGGATTTCATGACGCGTCGGGTTCTTCTCCGATGTGATAGCTCGGGTGACCTCTACCCTGTCACAGCTCCATCTCCTATTCCTCAAGCTCTTCTTGTCAGTCAGCACACGTGGCATCATCGCCTTGGGCATCCAGGAAGCGAAGTGCTACGCCATCTTGTTTCCAACAATTTCATTTCGTGTAATAAAGAGAAGCCTCCTGTGCTTTGCCATGCTTGCCAGTTTGGCAAACACGTGAGACTTCCATTCACTAGTTCTAATACTGTCGTTAATGCATGTTTTGATATTATTCATTCTGATGTTTGGACTTTACCTATTCCCAGCCTTTCTGGGTTTTAAGTATTATGTATTGTTCTTGGACCATTATTCACATTTTGTATGGGTTTATCCTTTGATTAACAAATCTGATGTGTTGTCTAAATTCTCATTGTTTCGTAACTACGTTCACACTCAATTTAAGTGTGAAATTTGGTTGTTTTAGTGTGATCATGGAGGAGAGTTTGACAACCGAACCTTACACAAACTTTTTGCCGATAATGGCATACAGTTTCGTTTTTCCTGCCCCAAAACATCACAACAGAACGGCAAGTCCGAACGAATGCTTCACACCATCAATAACCTCATCCGAACCTTGCTTTTTCAAGCCAACCTCCCACCAACACTTTGGGTTGAAGCGCTTAATATGACTATCCAGTTACTCAATCTCTTACCATCCACCTCAATCAACAACGACATCCCGTATACTCGTTTATTTGGCCAAAACCCAGATTACAGCCTGTTACGCACTTTTGGCTGCTTATGTTACCCACACCTATACCCAAATCACAAACTTGAACCCTATGCTACACCTTCCATTTACTTGGGCCAAGCAGCAAACCACCGCGTATATCGCTGCCTTGACATACAGACCAACAAAATCATAATCTCTCGCCACGTAACTTTTGATGAGACGGTCTTCCCATATGGTACCCCTACACCCTCATCAGTACCTACATACACTTTCCTTGATGACTCACCTGACATAAACCCCCTCTTCAACCCGCTGTAACTTCACCCACTATCGATCCCGTTATACCTACACCTACCAATACTCTACAACCTGAACCAGTCAACAATACACCTCCCTCACCAACCACTCCTCAAAACACAACTAATCCAACACCTAACCAACACCCTCTTATTATTCAAGAACCACCTCACAACCCAAACCATGTCTCAACTCATCCCATGGTCACACGATATCGTGTCGGGACTAACCGTCCCCCTCGAACGACTCAACTTGCATGTCTCCTCGGTGTCTCCGTTACCCAAATCATACCGTGATGCGTCCAGTGATCAAAATTGGCAAAATGCTATGATTGATGAATATTCTCGCGACTTATTAAGAACAAAACTTGACTCTTATTCCACGACCGAGAGCAAAGAATATTATTCGCTGCATGTGGCTTTTTCGCCATAAGTTTTTAGCTGATGGTACTCTTAGTCGCTACAAGGCCCGTCTTGTGGCGAATGGTAGCAATCAAGTAGAGGGGATTGATGTTGATGAGACTTTTAGTCCGGTTGTAAAACCAGGCACCATCCGGACCGTCTTGAGTTTAGCTGCTTCTAGACATTGGCCGATTCATCAGCTAGATGTCAATAATGCTTTTTTACACGGGGATTTATCCGAGACTGTGTATATGCATCAGCCTCCGGGGTTTCAGGATCCTGAGCATCCTGACTATGTTTGTTTACTACAACGATCTCTCTATGGGCTTAAGCAGGAACCTAGAGCATGGTTTCAGCACTTTGCCTCTTATATGACTCGGGTTGGATTTGGTCATAGTCGTTGTGATTCATCGCTTTTTATATACATACAAGGATGTATAATCGCATATCTGCATTATTATATGTTGATGATATCGTTCTCACCGCTTCTTGAGACTCTATTACAATGGATTATTCATTCACTTCATCAGTGAGTTTTCCATGACAGACCTAGGGCCTCTTAATTACTTTTTGGGCATTTCAGTTACACGGGACTCTACTGGGTTGTTTTTATCACAGAAGAAATATGCTACTGAAGTTTTGCAGAGAGCTCATATGCTTGCTTGTAACCCCTGTCAGACTCCTGTTGATACTGACTCTAAACTGGGGGCTGAGGGAGATCCGGTTTCTGATCCGACTTTATACAGGAGCCTTGCTGGCTCGCTACAGTATCTCACCTTCACCAAACCGAATATATCATATGTTGTTCAGCAGGTTTGTCTCTTCATGCATGATCCTAGGGAACCACATTTTTCTGCTCTCAAGAGGATATTGAGATATGTTCAGGGTACGCTTGACTATGGGCTTTAGTTGTATTCTTCATCTCCTACCGAGTTACTTGCCTATTCTGATGTTGATTAGGCTGGTTGCCCCACTACCCATCGGTCCACTTCCGGCTACTGTGTATTTCTTGGTAATAACCTCATCTCCTGGTCTTCTAAGCGTCAACCAACACTTTCTCATTCCAGTGCAGAAGCTGAGTACCGTAGAGTGGCAAACGCCGTTGCTGAGACATGTTGGCTGCGGAATTTACTTCGAGAGCTTCATACTCCCCTGTCTTTTGTTACACTTGTTCACCGTGATAATATCGTCTTGATACTTATCCTCGTAATCCGGTTCGAAGATCGCACCAAACACATTGAGATAGACATTCATTTTGTCGAGACTTGGTTGCTACCGTCAAGTTCGGGTTCTTCATGTTCCGCTTCGCCATCAAGATGCGATATCTTCACGAAGGGTTTACCATCGGCTCTCGAGGAATTTTGTTCCAGTCTTAGTGTCCGGTGTCCTCCCGCTAAGACTGCGGGGGAGTATTAGCCCGGTCCTCTTGTTATGGGCTTCAGCCCATTCTATGGAACATGAATCAATCATGTAATCTGTATATATGTATCTCTTGTATTTGAGAAGTTCAATCAATCATAATGTATCTCTTAATATTCAGTGTTTGTTAATATTCAACAAAAATCATGTTGAAAACGTTCCTAACCCAAGTCCTTCAGGTATACATTAGGGGGGCGTTTGGTACGACTGAATCAAATAGAATGGAATCGTAGTTGAGAATGGAATTGTAGAGAGTCAAAGAAAGAAAATGAATTCCATTGTTTGGTACCAACAAAGAATCGAACACAAAATTACATTAAATTCTTAATACTTTTGTTTGGCACGACTGCAACGGAATGAAAATGTTTATGTTACTGCAATTACGTTTCTCAACCATCGATTATTACAGACAATTTTTCTAAATAGTTCATATGCTGTAAAACTTTTCTTAACAAAATTCTACATGTGAACAATTTTTCCAATATAAGTTAATAAGAAACGTAACCACAATTTGTTCATAAACACATGATAGCCCATTGGATATAATAATTAACACATTAGTAATTGAGTAGCTTTAATTTGCATCTTGAAATCTCCATCTGATATATATCCATGTGATAAAACTGTAACTTGCATAGACAAAATAGAAAGGCCCTTGTTTCCATTCTATCCATTCTATTCAACCGTACCAAACAAGGCCTAGACGTAGTGGACAAATATAGGAAAAAAGTCATTAACTCAACGTCGACTTAGCTACACCTCGCATTTCTCACACAACAAATAAAAAAAAAATCATGCTGAAAACGTTCCTAACCCAAGTCCATGTATCATTTTCAACACTAAATTGTATATATACATTAGACGTAGTGGACAACGTCATCTAATCATATATATAGAAGAGATCAAATAAAAAGACACATATTCTTGAAATGAATACAAAAGATTTTTAAGAAAATAAATTCTCGAAAAATTTCAAAAAAATTCCACAAAATCGTGTATATTGGTGCATATAAAAAAAGTTGTGAATGAAGTTTTTCTAATGAGTAAAGTCCAAAATACATCCCTGTGGTTTGCCCTTTGGCTCGCTTTACATCCCTAAACTTATTTTTTGGAACAATTACATCCCTCAGTTAGTAAAGTTGGCACAAAATCATCCTTTAGACGAACGTGCAAAGATATCCCGTTAAGTCCCCCGTGACTAGTACGCGGGGACTTAACGGATATATTTGCACCGTTCGTTCTAAGGGATGATTTTGTGCCAACTTTACTAACGGAGGGATGTAATTGTTCCAAAAAAAAGTTTAATGATACGCGTACAATGCGCGTTGGGGGTCAAAGGAAACTTCCTTTTCTTCGCCGCCATTAGGGTTTTGTCTTGGCTAAGTCAAATTTGGGACGGCGTCACGTTGTGGTTGTGACGCCGTCAGCTTCCACTTCTGACGCCGTCTGAATCTGGATCTAGGCCGTCTGGGGTGAGAAATCTTCGTGACGCCCTACTCTTTAAAGCCTGACGCCATCAGGTACAAAATAACAATTTCACTCTTGAGCCGTCGCAAATAGAGGGACGACGTCGCCCTTTGTTTGTGACGCCGTCGGGTGCACTTCCAGCAGCTTGAGTGTCTTGATCTTGAATTTAGCCGTTTGCTTCACATATTCACGCCTTTTCGTCCAAATAAGCATCATTCCGGCATTTTGCTATCAAGAGACCTAAAAAGTGAAATGGAACAAAATTAAGCAGTAACGTATATAAAAGTGGTCGATTAAGGGCTTAAATGACCCCTCAAAAGTGTACCTTTTAAATCCTTATCAAATATCACTACACTTGGTATTTGCTTGTCCTCAAGCAAATATGCTTTTGGCCAATCAATTTATAAGTTAGGGGGCATGAAGCATTGGTTTAGAACAATTCACAACAAGTATAAGCCCCGCAAAAGTCATAACAAGCACGAAAATTATATACTAGCACCTCACAAGTAGTGTTTAGATACTCTCATCTCTCAGGTGTATATGAAATATATCAAATTAGAAATGGAAGATAAACACTCATTAACCGGTCCTAGTATAGATTACCATAGGATTGAGATTAGATCAAACCTCCACCGCTTTGGCGTAAGCACCTAGGAAAAACTATATAAGAGGTCTTTTAAAGGGTTGTAACGTTAGGCTTACGGTTAGGGAAATAAAGGGTTTGGTTAGATAGGTGATTTAGTGGTGGCAAGTCAAAAAT
This sequence comes from Chrysanthemum lavandulifolium, assembly GCA_022545495.1. Lineage (NCBI taxonomy): Eukaryota > Viridiplantae > Streptophyta > Magnoliopsida > Asterales > Asteraceae > Chrysanthemum > Chrysanthemum lavandulifolium. The sequence continues at coordinate 229,805,152 of CM040240.1, forward strand.
CTTTATGTTACAAGCATGAGAAGAATGGCGTTGCGAAGCCAAGACTCGACACGCATCGCTCGGGGTCAAAGGAACTTCCTTTTCGTCGAGCAAGTTTTATAACACCTAGGCAAAGGAACCTAATCAGTAGTGTAGTATTAGGTAAGCCACGGGTATTGATATCGTTCTCTGGGAATAGGAATGCTAGTGAGAAGTTACTACGCTAAGGTTGGGGTTGAAGAAGATTATTTTTTTTATCTTTTTATCTTTTTTAGGAAATGGAAAAGTACGAATCTCGGGGTTTGGATTTTGGGGTTGGTATTGCTACCGTTTACTCTACTTATCTAATTATCTAATCTAAGGTGTATGTAGTCTATGTCTAATTATTGTGTGCTCGTATGATAGTTTAAATATGTGTTTACTTAGGTTTTACTACTCCTTAATTATCTCCTATTGGTGGTTGAATTGTCACGTCCTTATTCTTAATTGCGTTGTGTGTCTAAAGTTGTAGGGTATGCGTTTATCCCTAACTCTTTAAAGTTACAAAAGGGTCTCGTCTACAAAATACCACTAGGGATCATAAACTCTTACTCTAAGGCCTCTTTGGATAGTTTAGCTTACAACCGCTCAAGGTGCTATAACCTAAGGTTCACAAAGATTAGTCAAGCATTAAGTACACAACGAATGACCTATCGCATTACTAGATCATTAACAACTAAGATAAGAGACAACCAATCAATATTCAATAATTAAGTTTCATATTCCCTAAGCAAACACACAAGTAAATTAGCCGTACATGGAGAACATGCAAGCATACACACAAATAATCAAAGACATAATTGTATTAATGAAGTAAAACACTTATCTTGATGTAAGATAGGGTTTGGAACCCTAAAATATCGTACAAGACAGCCTTGGTTCGGTTTAGGTTTTACTCCAAAAGACTACACACAAATCTTGAAAAATTCGGATTCTATATATAAGATTACATATGCGACGGCGTCACCTTATGTTGTGTAACGCCCGGGTCGCGTCATTAGGATTTCGTCTTGGCCACGTTAGTCTTGCGACGTCACCTTGTGCTTGTGACGCCGCCTCTTGACTTCCGACGCCGTGCGGATTGAATCTAGGCCGTGCGAGTTACGACGGTCTACTCTTTTATAACTTGATGTCTCACTTGAAAATAAGAGTTTTGGCTTCGTCTCGTCACAAAATCCTCCGACGGTGTCCCAGTTAAGCGACGCCGTCACCTTGTGTTTTCAAGAATTTGAGTGTCTCGATTCTTGACTTTGGCCATTTTCTTCAGATATATCTGCGCCTTTTCGTCCAAATAAGTGCTATTACTGACAATTTGCCTTCAAGAGACCTAAAAGTGAAAAGGAACGATATTAAGTAATAACGGATACAAAAGTGATCAAATAAGGGCTTAAACGACCCCTCAAAAAGGTATATTTTAAAACCTTATCAAATATCCCTACACTTTGTATTTGCTTGTCCTCAAGCAAATGTGCTTTTAGCCAATTAATTTATAAGTTAGGGGTCATGAAGCATTGGTTTAAAACTGTCCACAACACATATAAGCCCTGCAAAAGTCATAACAAGCACGAAAATTATATACTAGCACCTCACATGGGGTGTTTGGATACTCACATCTCTCTCGGGTGTATATAAAATATAACAAGTTGGAAATGGAAGATAAACACTCATTAACCGGTCCTAGTACATAGATTACCATAGGCTTGAGAATAGATCAAACCTCCATCGCTTTGGCGTAAGCACCTAGGAAAGACTATCAAAGAGGTCTTTAAAGGGTTGTAATGTTAGGCTTACGGTAGGGAAACAAAGGGTTTGGTGGGATAGGCTATTTAGTGGTGGCAAGTCAAAAATCTCTTATGTTACAAGCATACAAAGAATGGCGTTGCTAAGCCAAGACTCGACACTCTAGACTCTAGCTAACTGAAACAAACAAACATAAATTTAAAGGATAGATGTAGGATGGTAGCCCGTTTTTTTTTTTTTTTTTTTTTTTTGAACACTCTATTTTTTTTTTTTTTTTTTTTTTTTTTTTTTCATTCATACACTTTTACTCTACCATCCTCTACTGTAACATCAAAATGATGGGGATTTATAGGTACATCCCTACACTTTAGTTTTTATTACTCTAACACTAATTTGACCCGAATTGAAAAGATCAAAACACTTGGGGTACGTTATTACGCAAATTAGGGAATTTAACATTCCCTTATAATCATTTCATAAACTTTTCCCATGAGTCCCAATCATCCCAAAACTGTATACAAAGGATATGACTCGACTTAGCAACTCATGCAAGTAATTAGATAATTGAACTAAGGGTTTAGGGTGATAACAATAATGCACTAAAAGTGAGTGCATCTGAGGGTAGGCTAAGGCGATTTGGGTGTAAATTTGGGGTGGGGTGTAAACAATGCTCTTCATTGATATTCGGAAAACCGAAACATCACGAGAACCGCGAAAATGATAGGCTCGAGGGGTTAACTAGGGGTATCGTTTACTAAAGATGAGTACAACGCAATGGGTGTGGGGAATTACTCAACCGATGTGAAAGAAGTAATTATATTACGGTATCAAACAAGGGTTATCCTAATGCCTCTTATCATTTAGTTATTCCTAACTACACAAGTGTAGTCTTACTAGCGATCTCGGATGCATCACAAAACAAGTTCTAGAATCTAATATACTACCGGTTTACACTCTAAGCATTAAAGATGAATGCTTTTAATTCCTACTAATCTAAGGCGATCCTCACATTTTGTGTGGAATTTAGGTGGTAAAGGGTTTTGTGCTAGTCATGCAACTTCATATCCGTGAGACGCTTTTGTTAAGACTAATGGCCCACCCTATATATCATGAAAATTTTAAATTTGGTGCCAAAATTACCCTAACCGACATTTTCTCATGGTTTATTACACAAATACAATTGGACAAAGCAAATAATCAAGGATAAGTATAGTTTCAAAGTTCCGCTTTATTTTCCTCCCACACTTAAACCGAACATTGTCCCCAATGTTCCCCGAAAGTATCAAAGGTATGATAATGGAAAGTAATTAAAAGCGAAAGAAACTAGTACTCCCCGATTAGCTCGGTAGGATCCGTGTGTGAAGTAGTGGTTAAATCCTCTCCAAGAAAAATGTATCGTGAAAAGTTCCTTCCAATCTTTTGTTTCTTCTTCTTGATAAATAAAACCCGCACATTCAAGAAAACAAACGAAACCTTATGTAAAATCGATGGTAATAATATATATAAGACTCGATTAGACTAGGATATAATGCTTGTGGAATGGATGTTTCTGAATTTCGGAAAATTAAGACACGGAAAATTCCAAAAATTTATAAGTAGTTCGAAAATGAGAAAAAGTAATCTGTTGTTTTACTCCTTCACGACGCCGTCGGTTGCAATCCTAACGCCGTCGGGTTATCCCGACAAAAGCGGTCTGCGATTTTACGAAAAAAATTCGGAAAATTTATATCTTTAGAACTGGAAAAATTTCGCAAAACATCCATTATGACTTCGATACAAGCATTTGACTCGAACAAACACACAAATATATCTTTTAATGAATTGTTATTCTCATGTTTACGTTTCTTTTGAAAACGTGTAATCCTCCTACACTTATCCTTTATGTAAAATACCTTTATATGCAATTAAGACGAGGTTAAGAACAAAATAAAGCATTTTACAAATTTAAACATGAGAATAAACAATTAACAAAAGATATATGACACTAACAAGCAAACAATTAAGCATGGGTTGCCTCCCACGAAGCGCTTTTCTTTATTTAAGAGTCTTGTAGCTAGACTCGTAGTCGTGCCCTCACGTGACTTCTTGACCGTCAACTCCTTCCTCATGACGGTCTCTATTGGGGGATTCCATGTTGTATAAGTGCCCTATGATACACTTCTCTAAGAGTTCATCCTCTCCCCAATCGGTCCTATATTTCGGTCCTAGGTTCAAGTAATCCTTATAGAATCCGAAAATCTTAGCCATAACATACTCTACTCCTTTTTCTTTATCCTCATTATTCCTATAATAGACCGACAGTTTAAGTTCCTTTTCATCATTAGAGAGTGATGAAAACTTCTCAATCTTAAACGGCGTTTGGTAAGCTATGTCGTCGGTCTCATCCTTGAATCGCACTATTCCTAATGAGGGATCATAAGTCATCCCGGTGTTTTCTACGAAAGGTTTTTCTAGAATAACGTGGGACAAGCTAGGATCTATAGCCGTGCTAATATCATCCACAATTATGAAGTCCGTAGGAAACGTGAAACTACCTACATAAACGGGCAATCCCTTAACTCTACCGAGAAAATTGCAACTAACACTAGGATCATCGGGGTCTTGCCTAGTTGGAATAGGCTTCTTCATTACCCAATTGTAGTAGGTGCTAGTCATTATGTTGATTAGGGACTTGCGATCAATGTAGGCCTTTGCCACGAAGAGGTGTCCTATGCAACATGGTATGTTAAGATTCCAAGGGTTCCCAAACTTGATTCTAGGGCTTTTCCTAACATACATGTGACGGAGGTCACGTACTATGTGAGGGCGGCGAGATAGCTCTTCTTCTGTAGGAAACTTATTGAAATAGTCATTGTCTACTTCATCTACTTCCTTGGTTGTTTCATTTGTCTCATGTGTATGGTCCTCTTCGTCATTTGTTCTATTAGGTTTCACTAAGGCGATGGTATTGATGAATTGAACATGCTTAGTGATAACGCTGCAGCGCTCGTTCGGCTCAAGGAAACTTCCTTTTCTTGAGCAAGTTTTATAACACCCTAGGCGGTGAACCTAATCGTTGTAGTGTAGTAATTAGGGTAAGCCACGGGTATTGATATCGTTCTCTGGGGAATAGGAATGCTAGTAAGAAGTTACTACGCTAAGGTTAAGGTTGAGGAAGATTATTTTGTATTTTTATATTTTATGAAATGGAAAGGTACGAATCTCGGGTATTGGATTTGGGGGTTTTGGTATTTCTACCGATTACTCTACTATTATCTAATTATCTAAACTAAGGTTGTGGAGTCTATGTCTAATTAATGTGTGCTCGTATGATAGTTTAAAGATGTGTTAACTTAGGTTGTACTACTCCTTAATTATCTCCTATTGATGGTTGAATTGTCACGTCCTTATTCTTAGTTGCGTTGTGTGTCTAAAGTTGTAGGGTATCGTTTCTCCCTAACTCTTTGAACTTACCAAAGGGTCTCGTCTACAAAACCCACTAGGGATGATAAACTCTTACTCTAAGGCACTCTTTGGATAATTTAGCCTACAACTACTCGGGTAATCATATTCTAAGGTTCACAAAGATGAATCAAGCATTAGGTACACAACGAATGACCTATCGCATTACTAGATCATTGATCAACTAAGATAAGAAATAACCAATCAATATTTAATAATTAAGTTTCATACTTCCTAAGAAAACACACAAATAAATTAGCCGGACATGGAGAACATGCAAGCATACACACAAATAATAAAACACATGATTGAATTAATGAAGTGAATACTTATCTTGATGTAAGATAGGGTTTAAAACCCTAAAATCTTGTACAAGACACCTTAGGTTCGGTTTTAGGTTTTCACTCCAAAGACTCTCTCTAAACCGAAAAATTCGGATTCTATATATAAGATTACATATGCGACGGCCACCTTATGTTTCGTGGCCGCCGTGTCGCCGCCATTAGGGTTTCGTCTTGGCCACGTTAACCTTGCGACGGCGTCACCTTATGTCCGTGACGCCGTCCTCTTGACTTCGACGTCGTCTCGGATTGCATCTAGGCCGCCCGAGTAGCGACGGCCTACTCTTTTACAACCGGACGTCGTCACTTGAAAATAAGAGTTTTGGGTTACGTCCCGTCACAAAATCCTCGGACGGCGTCGCAATTAACACCGACGCCGCCGCCTTCTATTTTCAAAGCTTTGAGTGTCTCGATTTTGACTTTGGCCATTTTCTTCATATATTCGCCTTTTCGTCCAAATAAGTGCCATTCCAAACATTTTGCCTTCAAGAGACCTAAAAAGTGAAAAGGAACGATATTAAGCAATAACGGATACAAAAGTGATCAAATAAGGACTTAAACGACCCCTCAAAATGGTACCTTTTAAAACCTTATCACTTAGCTAACTTACTTGGGTCCTTAATCTCTACACCGGAAGGCTCGGGAGTTGAGATAGCACTAACCTTCCTATCACTATTGGTCATGGCTTTCAAAAGGTTATCTATCTTCCTATCCATTTCGGCTTGTTGTTGGTTAAAGCGGTCCGAGAGTTTAGCTATTTGGGCTTCTTGGGATGCAACTAGGTTTTGCAACATCCCTCGATGTTTTGTTGGTTAGGACCTTGAGGTGGGGCCATGAAAATCATTGAAGTGAATTCCTTGGTTTGTCCCCAATAGAAGTCGGGCTTGCCCTTCCATGCTTCTCGGGTTTCATTGAAATTCCTAGATCCGGGTGTTGTAGGGAATTTTCCTCCCGTTCCATTAATACGTGAGGATGTGAGTCGACGGAAGCATGTTCGGGATCGGTGCAAGTCTGCGCGTGTTATGAGGATCATAAAACGGCTCACATGAAGAAGAAACTTTGTTCACATGGCGAAAGACTTAGGGTTTCGTAGGAACTCATTAGGAATTTAACTTGATCTTGAGTTCGATCATCCTACGGTCGGAAGATTGTGACTCAATAGGAGGCAAGGAGATTGCCTTAACGGTTTGGGCAACTCACGGGGTCATTCCAACTTTCGTTGTCATAGAGAGCAAGGTCCTCTATTATTCCCCATGATTCTTCCGCGGTGAGATCACTAAGTTTTCCACCGCCGCTTGGTCAATGGATCGCTTGGTGGGGAAGTTGACATGATCATAAAAGATTTGGACTTGGAGCCAAAGATCAATGTCGTGATGAGGGACTTTATTAAGTAAGTCCTTGAATCGAGTCCATGCTTCGTGAGAGATTCACCTTGACGTTGTTGGAACATCAAGATGTCATTCCTAAGCTTAGTGGTTCTCCCGTGGGAAAAATTGAGCAAGGAAATGAGAGGTGAGATCATCCCAACTTGAGATGGAGCCGTGGGAAGTCGCTCAAGCCAATTACTAGCTTGGTCCCGTGAGAGAATTGGAAGAGACGCAGCGCGTGGTCTCCCGAGTAGTAGCATCAAGGTCAATGGAATCGACAATTTTGAAATCCCTCGAGATGTTGATTTGGATCTTGAACGAAGTCCATGGAATGCACATCCGTTTGCACCAACCGGATGGTGTCGGATCGCAGGCCGTAGTTTAGGCTTGGTCGGGAAGCTTAATGGTGTTCCTATAGCCTAGGTGGCTTGGTCTTGAGTATTCACCAAGAGTACAGTGCTCTTGGCGGGTCAATGGTGGTGGGTTGATGAATGGTGGGTGGTTATCACCTTCCATGATGAAAAGTGATGGGATTACGAACAAAGGTCACGAAGAAGGGGATAGACTATGAGAAAGCTAAAAAATGAGAAAAATTTACTTGATAGGAATCAAGCAAAGGAAACCTAAGCGAGGTGGACTACTAACTAGCTATTCTATTCCCGACAACGGCGCCAAAACTTGATAACGCTACAGCGTCGTTCGGGGTCAAAGGAACTTCCTTTTCGTGAGCAAGTTTTATAACACCCTATGCGTTGAACCTAATCGTTGTAGTGTAGTATTAGGGTAAGCAACGGGTATTGATATCGTTCTCTGGGGAATAGGAATGCTAGTGAGAAGTTACTACGCTAAGGTTGGGGTTGAAGAAGATTATTTTTTATCTTTTTATGTTTTTAGGAAATGGAAAAGTACGAATCTCGGGGTTTGGATTTGGGGTTGGTATTGCTACCGTTTACTCTACTTATCTAATTATCTAATCTAAGGTGTATGTAGTCTATGTCTAATTATGTGTGCTCGTATGATAGTTTAAAGATGTGTTTACTTATGTTTTACTACTCCTTAATTATCTCCTAATGGTGGTTGAATTGTCACGTCCTTATTCTTAATTGCGTTGTGTGTCTAAAGTTGTAGGGTATGCGTTTATCCCTAACTCTTTGAAGTTACCAAAGGGTCTCGCCTACAAAATACCACTAGGGATCATAAACTCTTACTCTAAGGCCTCTTTGGATAGTTTAGCTTACAACCGCTCAAGGTGCTATAACCTAAGGTTCACAAAGATTAATCAAGCATTAAGTACAAAGCGAATGACCTATCGCATTACTAGATCATTAACAACTAAGATAAGAGACAACCAATCAATATTCAATAATTAAGTTTCATATTCCTAAGCAAACACACAAGTAAATTAGCGGGACATGGAGAACATGCAAGCATACACACAAATAATCAAAGACATAATTGTATTAATGAAGTAAAACACTTATCTTGATGTAAGATAGGGTTTGGAACCCTAAAATCTTGTACAAGACAGCCTTGGTTCGGTTTAGGTTTTACTCCAAAAGACTACACACAAATCTTGAAAAATTCGGATTCTATATATAAGATTACATATGCGACGGGTCACCTTATGTTGTGTGGCGCCGTCGGTCGCCGTCATTAGGGTTTCATCTTGGCCACGTTAGTCTTGCGACGACGTCACCTTGTGCTTGTGACGCGTCCTCTTGACTTCTAACGCCGTCTGGATTGAATCTGGCCGTGCGAGTTGCGACGGTCTACTCTTTTATAACTTGACTCGTCACTTGAAAATAATAGTTTTGGCTTCGTCCGTCACAAAATCCTCCAACGGCGTCATAGATTAAGCGATGGCCGCCACCTTGTGTTTTCGGCGACTCGAGTGTCTCGATTCTTGACTTTGGCCATTTTCTTCAGATATCTGCGCCTTTTCGTTCAAATAAGTGCTATTACTGACAATTTGCCTTCAAGAGACCTATAAAGTGAAAAGGAACGATATTAAGTAATAACGGATACAAAAGTGATCAAATAAGGGCTTAAACGACCCCTCAAAAAGGTACATTTTAAAACCTTATTATTACCATCATGAACATCGATGATGGCACGAGCTGTAGCCAAGAAAGGTCTTCCAAGGATTATCGGGACTGAGTTATCTTCCTCCATTTCTAAAATCACGAAATCAACCGGAAATTTGAACTCCCCTACCCTCACAAGAACATTTCACAAACTCTAATGGGATATTTTATTGATCGATCAGCTAACTGAATACTCATTCTGGTTGGTTTCAGCCCTGAATATCCGAGTTTGAGGAATAAAGAATGAGGCATCAAGTTAATGCTTGCCCGAAGATCTGCCAAGGCGTTTTTCATAGAGAGCGCCCCTATAGATCAAGGGATGGTAAATCTAGCAGGATCTTCTTTCTTCTTGGGTAGGCTGTTTTGGATGATAGCCGAACATTCTTCTCCTAATGATATCAACCTTCAAGCTTCTTCCGATTCGAGAGCAACCTCTTGAAGTATTTGCTATGTTTAGGGATATGATAAAATACATCGAGAAGTGGTATGTTGATGCTAGTCCTTTTTAAGTAAGACAACAACCTCTCATTGTCTTCTTCAGCCTTTTGATTCTTTAAACGCGAGGGTTAAGGAATTCGTGTGAGAGTCGAACGTTGGACGAGAATTGATGCTTGTAGAGGAGGGTCGTGAAGAGTTGGAAGGGGTCCAGGAACTTCTCCCTTATCCAACTCAGGCTCCCTGGTAGTGGGATTTTGACCAGGGTATGGTGGATCCTTGGTAGTGGTTCCTGATCGAGTAGTAATCGCACAAGTTGGATCATGCTGGGTTGGACCGGGTTCACTTACTCTTTTGTGGAGTTTGGCAAAATGGCGTTCTAATTTAGCTTGTTTCTCTTGAATGAATCCTTTGAGACCCTTTAAAAGCATTCCCCTTTCCATGGTGAATTGCCCGAGTTCTTTTTCAAAGGCATCACGGATGGTGTATTCGGAACCCTCTTCTCTCTCAGTCTTCCATTTTAGATTACCCCAAGGAGTGTATTCATCGTATTAATAGAATACGAGGAGGGAAGGGTCATCATAAATGTCATGGATGGAAAGGAAGGCGTGCTCTTGGCCTGTGTTATCATCACACTCATCGCTCTCGTGTGACCCTCCACAAATGTCGCATATAAGGTATGGGTTAAACAACCTCTTAGGTTCTTGCGACTTCGTGAGGTATGCAAGCTTCTCTTGCGCCCTCTTCATCCGATCATCGAGAGATAATGGGCTATTATTCGAGGTAGCAGAGATACTCATCAAAGTTACTGGCTCGTTCCAAGTATTGTCTTGGTCTTGGACATACTCCTCAATGCGGTCCCATCCTTCTTCGTGACCGAGATTGGAAATTTTTGGCGGTCGAGAAGTCAATCCTTTTGATCATTGAAGGAGACTTTGTCGTAAAAGATTTGAACAAGCAACCAAAGGTTGATACCATGGTGTGGGGCTTGTTGAATGAGATCTTTGTAACGAGTCCAGGAGTTAACGATAGATTCTCCATCTGTTTGATGGAAGTGAAGGATTTCGCTCCTGATGGATGCAGTTCTCCCAGGAGGAAAGAACTTTTTGGTAACCTTGGTAGTGAGTTGTTACCAAGTGAAGATGGACCTCGGAGGTAGCTTATCGAGCCACTCTTTGGCCTTTCCTTGAAGAGAGAATGGGAAAAACCGGAGTCTAGATGTCTCCTTGGATGCTCCGTCAAGATAGATAGTATCCACAATTTTAAAAATTGTTTGATGTGATGAATGGGGTTTTTATTTGTGGGATCCGTGAAATTGACATGCATTCGGATAAGCCAAATGTCGGTGGCATGAAACACCTCATTGACTGTTTAGAAGGGTAGACAATGGCTTTGGTAAATCCGGATGCGAGGAGAAGAGTACTCCCAAAGGACTTTTCATTTGGTTTATTGATGGGTCCATTAAGGAATAGCGGGATTTCCTCGCTATGTTGGCTCGCATTGTCAATGTTGATGGTTTGTGGAGACTTAGGGAATGTGTGGACTCTTCGCGATTCTGACTCGATCCGGTCCCAAACGGTCGGGTTTATTACACAAGTCAACCACTTGTGAATGGTCAACCGTAATAAAAGCCAAACAGCATGAGAACGCAATGCAATTAAGTCCAGAGGAGTATAGTGTTTCCCCGGGTCGTTAAGTCCTAACGAGGTGTGTAAACTAAAATACAACGAATCTGTGATCGGGTGATATTGAACAGGAAAGGGGTTATGATTGATTACACTAAGGAAATTAAATCTAATAAAGACTTTGAAGTCATTTTAATTCTATATTTAAAATCGTTAGATAAAAAAAAATGCAATTTACATCCTACGAGTGCAAAACTAATTTTCCTACATTCTAATTGACTAAAAATAATTTTAGGAAAAAGTCGGGTATTTTTTCGACTTTTATTTTATTTTCTACGAATTAAAAACTATTTTAAACTAATTAATTAATTAAAAATACTAAATGACTAGAGAAAAATGTGAAATTTTACAGAAAACTAAATTAAGTTATACTAAATGCAGGAAAAATAAAAAAAGTGCAAGTCCTTTTTGAAAATAAGCACTAAAAAGCAAGTTATTCTAATAAGCTATAACTGTGAAGTGATGTTAAATAATTAAAATGCAGAAAACTAACACACAACAACTACTAACACAGATGGTGGTGGGTGGTGTGGGGTTCGTAACTAGCACAAGGTCGTGGGTTCAAGTCCCACTTCCCACTCTTTTTTGTCACTTATTTTCTTTTGAATTTTTCTTCTTTTACACAATAAAATAAGTAACTAAGGCTTTTCAACAAAACCTCCACTTAGAAAAGCTAAAAAAATGAGCTGTACATAGCTTGTTACAGCAGTCTTGGAAAAAAGAAGTGAATGGACTGTTTGGTTGGGACATATTCTAAAAGGCACTATAAGAGGTAACAAAAGCTTAATAAGCTTTCAATAAGTCAAACTAAAAACGCCTACACTATTAAGACCTAATCTAAAATGATAAGAAAACACTAAATGGACTAAACAAACAATCAATAAACCAAAAAAAAAAGAAGATCTATGCTGCTGAACTGCTACTGTTACGGTAAGAAGAAAAATGGCAAATGGGGTGTTTGGATAAGTGGCTGCTAGGGGCAAAATGCTACAATAGGATTGTAAAAACTAAAAACAACTAAAAGCGATAAAGATGATTTAGCCATACCTACAAGCACTAAGTGGGGACGAAATAAGCAAAAAAAAAAAAAAAAAAAAAAAAAAAAAAAAAAACATCAATTAACTAAGTAAGACTCAAAGAAATTGTTTGGACAATGGATGGGAGGGGGCTCTTGGGAGCTTTAGAGCTTAAAATAGCTAACGAAGCTCCAACAAAACTACCGGACCAACTACTAAGCTAAATCACATGGTCCGGATCTTAAATAAACTAAAATTAAATAGATTTAACAAATTTAAATGGAAATAAGCGGATAAGCGGTACAAGGAAGTCCTAAGCCAACTATGGAAACTAAATAAACTAAATCCTAAAGTATCCGATTCTATTTCATAAAAAACTTTTACATTTCCTAAAGAAAAAAACTAAGAATCTCTTGATAAGCTATTAAAAGTAATCGACACGTATGACCTTGACCGCAGTTTAAAACAACCATTGTGGCTCCTTTTGGCTTATTGATAAGTCGAGAGATGTACTCCAAATTCAGGAACAAACTGAAAAATTAGAGTTAGTACAGGAACGAGCCTAAAAAGGCCAAGTGGGAGGTAAGCTAGGCACTGTACAGCTTCTGAATAAGTTGCAAAACGGTGGCTTTTGGGCATTGTATGCTGAGACAGAACCAAAAAAATGAAATGGGACAGATTTGGACTTCCAATTAATCCAAATTAGAGTAACATTTGGTGCATAAAGCGAGACTATCTTGTTGGGCATACAAGGACTTAATAAAAAAAACAAATTTGCACAATTTAAATATCAAATAAGCCGAGAAAGAGCCCAAAGAATGAAGCATCTCTCTTGTCTCATGCGATTCAACAAAGATGATTTTGATTTTGATTTTTTATTTTGAAACTGTGAGTAAAAGGCAACACTAAAACTTGGTTTGCATCAACAATAACAACTTAAAATGATTTTAACTAACTTGAGGACTTGAATGATAATTTTAAGAAACATGAACAAAAGTAAAACTGGATAAACAAGATGAATAAAAAAAACTGAGAATAGCATTACTTGAAATTTAAGATTACAATGAAAGTAGAACAATGAGCTAGAACAGAAATGATTCTAGACTACTGATACACTAATACTACATTCTCTATTTATACAAGAAATAGAAAAAAGGTATTCCCCTTCTCTTTGTCTTCTTCACCTTTTATAGCTCTCAAAAGTCTTCTCTCTCCCTTTCTCAGCCCTTGATTTAGTCAACTTCATATCAACCCTTGATTTGTCATTTTGGCGAAAATGGTTGTAACAGTGGTAGCTTGGACGGTGAGAGCATTAAATGTTACTTGTTGTGGTGTGGAAGTGGAGGGTACAAGGTATGGAGAAGTGATGATGATGTTGGTGTTGGTGGTCCGGTTTTGCGTAAAAGTGCGGGAAAGAAGAAGAAATGAGGTGTTTGTCGGTTTGGTTTTATTTATTATAAAGAACGGGTTCATATGGTGGGGTTCACGTCAAGTGGTGTTGGGTTTGGGCTGTTTTTGGGTTTGGGTAGTTGGTTTATGTTTTGGGTTTAGATAATAACAAGGGTCCGGTTTGTTGTAGTGTTAATCACAAGGACCATTTTGCAATTTCCCAATTTTTTTGAGGACCTATCTTGCCAATTTCCCAAAGTTACAACAAGGACCAATCTTGTAATTTGGTAAAACTTGAGTGACCAAAAGCGTAGTTTTCCAAAATTAATCATAAGGACTATATTCGACAAGCTTTATTAACCAAGGACCATAAATAATATTTTCCATTTTTGAAAATCCCGGGACTTGTTTTGCCATTTTGAAAGTCGGGACCGAAGCGCGATTATGCAAACTTTGTTCGCTTTTAATTGTTTTACTCATTTTCCATTTAAAACATATAAAACGCAATTTTGAGATATTTTCAGATTTTGATGCATTTACGAGTGTTTTTAAATGTTTTGCGATTGATTTGACTAAAATGATGAGTATTTACATACTCTTCAATCCCCACACTAAACTATTGCTAGTCCCTAGCAATCTTTTATGAAAATTTAATGGATTTAAGTCTCTTTACCAAAAGCCATTACTTCGGAGTAGCCAAATGTTTCAGTTCAAGTAAGAACTATGGTACATCGATAACCATATGATTTTGAGCAAATCACCGACTTTCAACGGATTTGATTTGTCTTTACGAAGCCGTTTGCTCTGGACTAGCCAACTCTTAGATAAAATATCTTTGGTGAGTGATTACCAATTATGGTTTTCCAACCGCCTTTACCACAAGCCATAAACTTGCGGGCTAGCCAACTCTTCACTAATTAAAGATATGGTGGTGAACACCATACAATTTTGGGCAAATTGCAAGCCATAAACGGATTTGAGATATCTTTACCAAGAGCCGTTTGCTCTGGATTAGCCAATCCTTTTGTTTATTAGACATGGCGGATCGATAACCGTAGTCGAGTAAGTGCAAAACACTTGCTCCAAAAAAAAATTTGGCCAAAAATGGGGAATTGGGTGGTATAATTACATGATAAATACATGATAAAATTCGTGAGAATTCCCCCACACTAGAAATGAATATTGCCCTCAATATTCAAAGTACCTACCGTTATGCGAAACTTAAACGTAAAAGGAAATATTACGGCCATTATTTTTGTGATGATTTTTTTTTTTTTGAAAACTTATATACAACAATGGGCACTTCACACTATGTGGTACACGGTGAAAACCCATGTTTAACATCGTTTTTGATTACCGAGTCGCTAGCTTGACTCGACCCAATTAATTTGTTCATGGGGAAGTAAGTGGAAGAGACAATCTCCATCGGACTTTCATTCAAAATGTTTGTATAAACATTTGAAGCACGCGAAAGTTCCACAATCGACGAGATATACATAGACAGACTCACTCACAAATGGTACATGGAAATGCCGGGGTCAAAGATGGTGTCTTCATTCCCGAAGGAGTGAAGATGAAGAGAAATCACAAGATATTTGAGGAAAGGAAGAAAGATTTTATAACAATCAAGATCCATTCTTCATCCTCAAATGTAGACATATCGGGAGGAAGGGTGAGGGTAGTATCATCAATAAGCAAACTCTTATGATAGAGTACACCTTCCTCCGAGCCAATATCATCCTCAAGATCAAAATAGAAATGATCATATTCCGGAGGAGATATGTCATGAGAGAGTTCACCGGAGAACTCTTCATGAAGAGAATCATTCACATGAAGTGAATTTGTGAACTCTTGTTCCATTGTGGGCTCATCACTATCCTCGTCAAAGATTGGATTGTTAGAAATCCAAGTGAATTCAGATTCGAATTCAAATAGAGGATTGTTGAAAGTAACTTTGAATGTTTCGGGAACAAAGTGATCAACATTCTCTATTGGACTGTTGGGATAAGAAGTGAGTGAACGATCATTATAAAGGAGACTTTCAATTTCTCCTAGGTCGGCTTCGAAATCAAAGAGATCATCATCACTTTTCGATGAAAGTGGAATGATGTGAGTGAGTTCATCGGTGAACTCCTCAAGAAGAGGATCAGACTGTGGGAGTGATGCCTCAACATACTCGATGTTTCCATAGGAAGCACAATCGTCGCTAAAATCGGAGAAAGTTTCAAAATGATCTAGAGAAGACTCAAGAGGGAAGGATATCACACATATGGTCAAAGTTCCTGTGACTCTCTCGGGATTGGGACAAGTTTCTCAACACTAGACTTTATGAATTGGTCCGCTTCCTTTTAGAACAGTGTCAAGATGCTCGTCCCCCATGTTTAGAGAGTGAGTGGGAGCTTGGTGTGATAGCAGTTGTTTGAGAATGAATCTCAACCGATGAACTTGATGAATCTTTATAGAATTGAAGGATATCAAGTGTATCCTCATCATCACCGTCATCGTGAATAAACGAAATTGAGAGCTAGATCTGGCTGCTTTTCTTTTGCAATTAATTCCTAATAGATTTTTCAAAGGCAATTTGGGAATTTATTTTAGCAACCGCTTCTTCACTAGCAATTCTTCCATGGATTTCTCATGTGAATTTTAATGACGGGACATTGTGGGAGTGGAGATTTGTCAAAACCGAAGGTTGACATTGATAATCATCATGAGGACCCCACAATATACACAATAAAAGCGGGAGCATTTCGAATGTTGTTTTACTCAACTCCTCGAGTTCTTTTCACTAACTCCGAAGCTCTAGATAAGTGTCTTGTTGGGTTTCTTTGAGGAGTTTGAGTCATTAAGGCTTGTGGAGGTTGGTCGTGATATGATGTGTCAAAATTGTCACAAGGAAATGTATTCCCGTTTGACAATCCGGAATGACGTGAGGACCTCCGATTTTCACAACAACATGATTGTTGTGGTGGACATGTGAATAATATGGAATTTGGTAATTTCAAAGTTCGAGTGTTACCGAAAATTGTTCATAGACAAACGCGCTTCCGGATTGACACTCAAATCCTTGGTGAGGACCTCCACAAAACTCACATGATATGTCAATATCTCATGATGTGGTGGTGGTAGAATGAATCGGATGTGTCATGGTAAGGATAGGGAGCTAGGTTATAGATGGACCCATCTCCTAATTCTACCATGCTACACCGGGACAATTCCCACCATTATGAGGACCACCACACCATTGGCAACCAAAATGGTGTGGATACGACATAGGAAAGAATCAAAGGTTTACGAGGGTAAGAAATGAAGAATCAAAAGGGTAAGAGGGTAAAGATGGATATTTTTGGATTTTGGATAAACATTTTGTAAATATAAGAAAGAAAATCTTTTTGGGTTTTGTGTTCGTTGAAACCGATTTTAACATGTTTTCGGGAACCGCTTTGTTTTTATATAATAATAATAAGAAAATATGAACAAGGATGGTAAATATACAATGGATGTATATTCAACAACACCGATGCTTCAAATTAGTACGTCTGTGCACACCTCCCGTGGCGCCAAAATTTGATCCGGTCCCAAACGGTCGGGGTTTATTACACAAGTCAACCACTTGTGAATGGTCAACCGTAATAAAAGCCAAACAAAGATGAGAACGCAATGCAATTAAGTCCACATGAGTATAGTGTTTCCCCGGGTCGTTAAGTCCCAACGAGGTGTGTAAACTGAAATACAACGAATCTGTGATCGGGTGATATTGAACAGGAAAGGGGTTATGATTGATTACACTAAGGAAATTAAATCTAATAAAGACTTTGAAGTCATTTTAATTCTATATTTAAAATCGTTAGATAAAAAAAATGCAATTTACATCCTACGAGTGCAAAACTAATTTTCCTACATTCTAATTGACTAAAAATAATTTTAGGAAAAAGCCGGGTATTTTTTCGACTTTTATTTTATTTTCTACGAATTAAAAACTATTTTAAACTAATTAATTAATTAAAAATACTAAATGACTAGAGAAAAATGTGAAATTTTACAGAAAACTAAATTAAGTTATACTAAATGCAGGAAAAATAAAAAAAGTGCAAGTCCTTTTTGAAAATAAGCACTAAAAAGCAAGTTATTCTAATAAGCTATAACTGTGAAGTGATGTTAAATAATTAAAATGCAGAAAACTAACACACAACAACTACTAACACAGATGGTAAGGGGGTGGCTGTGTGGGGTTCTGTAACTAAGCACGAGGTAGTGGGTTCAAGTCCCACTTCCCACTCTTTTTTGTCACTTATTTTCTTTTGAATTTTTCTTCTTTTACACAATAAAATAAGTAATTAAGGCTTTTCAACAAAACCTCCACTTAGAAAAGCTAAAAAAATGAGCTGTACATAACTTGTTACAGCAGTCTTGGAAAAAAAAAGTGAATGGACTGTTTGGTTGGGACATATTCTAAAAGGCACTAAAAGAGGTAACAAAAGCTTAATAAGCTTTCAATAAGTCAAACTAAAAATGCCTACACTATTAAGAGCTAATCTAAAATGATAAGAAAACACTAAATGGACTAAACAAACAATCAATAAACCAAAAAAAATAAGATATATGCTGCTGAACTGCTACTGTTACGGTAAGAAGAAAAATGGCAAATGGGGTGTTTGGATAAGCGGCTGCTAGGGGCAAAATGCTACAATAGGATTGTAAAAACTAAAAACAACTAAAACTGATAAAGATAATTTAGCCATACCTACAAGCACTAAGTGGGGACAGAAATAAGCAAAAAAAAAACATCAATTAACTAAGTAAGACTACTGTTGTGGAGTTTGTTAGGACTCCTTGAGATCGTTTTAAGCCTCTAGGGTTAACAATAACAATGACAATAAACTTGGTACGCAGCGGAATAAAACAAATCATAGTTATTGACACAAGGTTTATCTTAATAATCACTCCAAGCCTCAAATATTATATGATCGGTATAATACGGTTACACTAAACTTGTAACAGGGATCAAAGATCCTTGAGGCTAAACTACACAAATCCTAGGCGTCCACTTAGAGGACTTGACGCCTAGACACACACACACCTTTAATGACTACATTATGGAAGACTTAATTATTAAAACCTACACCCCATGTCCTCTTTATATACTAGAGGATTAGGGTTTACAAATCTCTACTAAGGACTAAATAATAAATCTTCTTTTGCAAGCAAGTCCTTCCATCTTTTTGTAGGTTTCATCTTTGTCACTTTAAGCCCTTGATGTTTCATTCTTTGTTGTTTTGTATCATCAAATCAATAAACCCAACAATCTTCCCCTATTTGATGATGACAAAACAAACACGGTTCTTGTACGAACTTCCCTAGACGAAGTAGCAGAAGTTGAGATAATTAAATCATTTTCATGTACCACTCAAGGGGAAGTTTCTACTGCTTATATCTTAAAAGGATTTAAAAAGCTCGTTTTTGGGATTTATTGAATAGGTGATTACGAAGATGATTGATCATAACCTATTTGATATTGTAGTTGAGTTACCTAGATTCGTGATCTTATCATATCTTAAAGTGGGTGTTACACTTTGGAGATAACTTGTTCGTGCTTAAAGGATGTTGACGAAGACTTGAAAAATCTAGTTTCCATAGGTCAAGGGGTGGATGGATGAAGACCTAGTTAACTATCACTTAAAGGAGTTACATTGTAATGCTCAGTGTCTCATTGAAGATGAGGATTTTGTCAAGAGATTTCGGTCTACTTATATGGTGTTAGTATAAGTTTGGAGTCTCGTGGATAAACAAGACATAAGACACAAGTTTGGGTTATTCTACTTCTTTATCAAGTTTGTTATATTTGGTTTTCTTCACAAGTGATCATTACATAGAGCTTACTGATTTGAAGAATCATTTTCATGTACCACTCAAGGGAAGTTTCTCGCTTATATTCTCTATTTGTTGATAACAAAAGGGAAGAGATGTTGGAGTGGCGTGGCATGGATTAAGGGAAGACAAAGGAAGACAAGAATGTTTCATTCATGGTGAGATTTAATTATCTCAACACGCTACTTGTCTAGGAAGTTCAGATAAGAACCGTGTTTGTTTTGTCATCATCAACAGATGCTTTAGCAAACAAACATAAGGACCTATTAGGAAGAACATTTTAAGATCAAAACAGTATATATTTTCCTTCCTAGCTACCCTAAGTTGTATAAACTTCTCATCGGGCATCTTAAACTCGTGGAGATAACACCACACACTCAGTTTCCCAAAAGTACCCGCTTTTTCTTATCACACATTTGAGAAACACTGAATAAATTGTACTTAAGTCCTGTACTAAATAGACCTTTTCAAAGTCTAGCTTCCCTGTTCGATTGTGCCTCTGCCAAGTATCTTTCCTCCTTTGGATCATTGC
The DNA here is from genome assembly GCA_022545495.1 of Chrysanthemum lavandulifolium. Taxonomy (NCBI): domain Eukaryota; kingdom Viridiplantae; phylum Streptophyta; class Magnoliopsida; order Asterales; family Asteraceae; genus Chrysanthemum; species Chrysanthemum lavandulifolium. Next base: position 229,825,068 of record CM040240.1, read on the forward strand.
CAAATGCCACATATCCTCCATCATAAGCTTCAAAATATTCCAAATTGCTTCCATCCCAAGTCATGTGCCCGAGCAACCACTATCAAAACTCCTTTATCTTTTAGCTCGGTTTGAAGATTGCCCGCACATAAGATTACACAAATTAGTTCCTCTTGTGGACCCAAGTCAAGATCGACTTGGGTGCCTCTATGCATCAAAATATTCAAATTTCGTTAGGTCCATTGATGCACGATTGACATATGGTAAAACCTTTGTCTTAGGCTTCCATTGCCAACTTGTCGAGGCCTTAGCATAAAAATGATTTCCAACCATCATGACGCTTATCACCTTTGGAATTTTTAAAACTTCTTTTGAATCGGAGGTGATATTTGGCTTATCATGGATTGACACCGCTAGCCGTGTTTACATTTTGCTTAGCGATGGTTGGAACCCATTTAGGTGAAGCGGTGACAATTGATTTTGTATTCCCATTTCTCATCAAGACCGCTCTTGGAATCATGTTCTCAAGTAGGATGAGGGTTTGTTTTTCTTGAAAAGTTTTATGATTTACCCTCCTCCAATGATTCCAAACTTGTGGTCTGCTTTTATTACAATTTCTCGTAAATGTTCAAAACTACACACACAAAACAAGCCTTATTAACACATTGAAACTCATCACCTAATCATTAGAAATTAGACCATTCAAGCTTCTTTGATTACCCCTAGGTTTATATTGTTTCATCTGTTCCCTAGGAATTTCTCCGTACTCTACAACTTTCTTGGTAACTTTAGCTCCAAATCTAGGTACAAAATTGACTTGCTTAGAATCAACTTTCTTAAGCGGCTCTATCTTTTCGAGACTTAGTTGATTCGGTTCTATCATCCTCGTAATCGATTCCCAATCTTCAATTATGGGAGCACCAGATAACTTATCGTAACTTATCTTATGTGTTTGATCTTATTTACTTCTTCAACAAAGTTTATTAAAGCGAATACACTACTAAATGACAGTTCTTTAGCGGTGGTGCATGTTTCATCAAGGGGTGGTGGCATATCATTGTAACCTAAACCAAGTACCATCTTTGAGCAGTTTTTGGCCTATTGGTTTCAGACAAGATCGAAGCATATTGTATTTTAGCAACCCTAACAACATGTTTTTCTTTTTCCTCTAGGGCTGTATTTTAACACTTTCTCGCCTCGCCTAGTTTATCTTTAAGCATTTTAATCTCTCGTTCTTAAGATCAATTTCACCACCTAGAATATTGATCTTTCTACATACTCAAACTCACATTTAATCTGTAATTTTAGCTTCTTCCACACCTCTAAACCAACTCTATATCCTAAGTTATCTAGAGTCAATCTCTACTTCTTTTCTCATACTCTCATTGATAGCCTTTTGAGATTCTAAGTTATCGAACATGATTTAAAAGAACAAGTAGATGTTTTAGAATCATTAGATACCTCGAATCGAACCGGAAGATGAAGCATAGGCCATTAGAGCAAAGTTATGCTCTTTTGAAGCTTCACTAGCAAGAAAAGTCGCATTTGGACCTTCTTTAACTGATCACCCAATCATAATCACCAAGTCCATCCCGAGCAACCAAAGTCAAGTAATAGTAGGCTCTTCGGTTGTCTTCTTAATGCCTTCAAGTCTTTTAGGAGCTCGACATTCCCTAGCAAAATGACATTTCTTCTTGCGTTAAAGCACTCCATCTTGCTTTTGTCGAATCCAGCTCTCCTTTGACCATCATACTTAACTTTGTCTTCCAGTCCTCCTCGAAACTTCCTTGCTTGGAGAGTCAACATTGCCATTTGCCATTGAAGATTAATCTCTTCAAGATCATCGGGATCAATTTCATCCGGATCTTGATTCAAAGACAAGAACACCGGTAGTTAAATCACCCGTAAAAGCACAGATTGCACCATCACCGACATTATCACTAAAAAGTGGTATTGTTTGCAATAGCCGTGGTTATACCATAGGCAGCAATGGATACATCTTGTGAGCTTTTGTGATTAGTGGAGACAAAAGCAATGTTTTGATTAGAAGAAGACGAGTTAGAAAAGGTATTCTCAGACTCATAGACCTTCAAGTTATTGAAGAGATTGTCTAGAGTCATTATAGCAAAGTCCGTCTTGTTTCTCCACAAAATAGTATGAATAGCCCAATCAGATGATAAGCTCCTTATGAACTTCAAATTAATATCTTCTTGAAGGAACTTGTAACCCACGCCTTGGTGGACTTATGAGTTTTGAAGCCTATTGTATGTGCCATCAATCTTTTCTCCACTTTGAGCGGTGAAGGTTTCAAACCGATGCTTAAGCATGTTCATCCTTGACTTCTTGGTAGCTTCATTACCAAGAAACCTTAATTCAAGAGCATCCAATAGTTCTTTAGCCGACTCATACCGATCAAAGTCTAATGCAACTCATTAGGTATTCCCATGGAGAGAATACTGTGAGCTTTGATCTCTATCTTCCTCTTAGCTTTATCAGGTTCACTAATCATAGCAACCTCCTTACCATCCACACCCTTCAAAGGAAGAGCTTCAAAGGAAGAGTGTCTCCTTTTTCAACAACATCCCATAGAGCATAATCAATCATGCGAATGTATTGCCTCATTCTCATCCTCCAGATTTGATATTCACCATGTTTGAGCATGGGCACCTTTGATGCAGTCACCATATGAGTTTCTTCAGACATCTTAACTTACTTGAGTACAGAGTAACAGACTTCTTCTTGATAACAGTTTCTAGATCACAAGCTCTGATACCACTTGTTGATCCTTCAAATCAGTAAGCTCTATGTAATGATCACTTGTGAAGAAAACCAAATATAACAAAGTGTAACACCCACTTTAAGATATGATAAGATCACGAATCTAAGTAACTCAACTACAATATCAAATAGGTTATGATCAATCATCTTCGTAATCACCTATTCAATAAATCCTAAAAATGAGCTTTTTAAATCCTTTTAAGAACAAATTCCCAAACTCCTTGTGTGTGTGAACCAATCTCGTGTGTGTGTCGCCAAAAATCCAATAAACACATATCATGCCCGACTTCCCCTCAAGTCCAAAACCATACGAGAACCAAATCAATCTCTTCTAAAACTTCAAACTCGTAAAACTATACACCATCTCATATTATACATGCACAATCTGTCCCACTCATTCGCTTTTTCAATTAATAATATGCATGCACAATTTTTATCCTCACGTATAAAATCAATCTATTAATAAGGCTATGGTCAAATATGGCATACTTCAATCCTCAAACCAATGAATATCATATAAAGTGACCAACATATCATGTACGAGAATATGTACTAACCTTCAACGAATCAGTCACAAACCAATTAATATAGATCAACATTGACTCATTCATATGTATGAATGCCAAAACCCCATGTGCATAGAATATACGATTAAAAATAGTCACCATCCCATGTGCATAAACCATGAGGTCCAATGACATTGTTCAAAAATTATGATCAATCAGATAACCATGTGTACTGACCTTGTTCACGAGCAGTACAAAAAGTGAATGTCAATAAGTACGAGAAGTACAAGGTTTTAGAATGAACAAACCAAGCTTTTATTCCATCGTCCATGTAGCAATCTTGACCAATCAAAATTTAGATATCATAGGATATATACGCTGCTCATGATAATATTATGACCCATCACATCAGTACGAGGTAACACAAACTAACCATTGAACAAGCATCACAATCCTCGTACATCAGCAGTAGTGGTAAATATTAGTGGTAACAAGATAACACTATTAGTGGAACCGAGTACTACCAGTGGAAACAAGATAAAACTAGCAGTGGTTTTGAGAAGCTTGTCAGTGGTTTCGAGAAACTATCAGTGGTTTTGAGAAGCTTGTCAGTGGTTACGAGAAAAGCAAGCAGTGGTAATCTCGACTAGCAGTAGGAACCGATAAGCGTAGACGTCAAACGGAAGTAGGTATCATTAACATATAAAGAACATGTGCATGTACAACGTTTACCATGAATAACTATCTGTTCGAACCTTGTATTGGCAGCATACACTTCGTTATTAGGATAGCAGCTAAAACATAAATATACTCGTAAACCATGCTCCAATACCCACCTTGACATCAGATTAAACTCAAACATAGAAGACAAATCAGCTTCAAGTAATAATGAGAGATTTTAATACCATGTGAAGAAACCATGTAAACCAATCAGTATGAAGTTCAAATCGGTATAAAAAAAATACATCTCATGCTCCACGTGAGTAACCCCACCAATTCAACCAATTGCATATAATGTTATTGAATTAGCACTCCACATGATGATAGTTATTAGCCATGATCAATTTAGTAACACAAAGCATGCAATCGTAGACCTCAAAAACAAATTTGTGATAAAACAATGAATAAACAAAAGTTACCCAGCAGCAGACTTCGACAGTTAACAACTTTTTATTGAAACCTCAGATCGACAATCCCTCCGGTGAAAAGTTAGATGGGTATATAGAGAACATCCACCAAAAATTTCAGCCCGATCCAACGGTTAACGAAAAAGTTATCGCCGTTTCAAAACAGTCCTGCAGAAGCTATACGGAAATTATCAGTTTCGATTTTTAATCATCTTTTCGCCACATAAAACCTTGCGAATCCCTAGGTAACGAGCTCCCCAAGCTCTGATACCAATTGTGGAGTTTGTTAGGACTCCTTGAGATCGTTTTAAGCCTCTAGGGTTAACAATAACAATGACAATAAACTTGGTACGCAGCGGAATAAAACAAATCATAGTTATTGACACAAGGTTTATCTTAATAATCACTCCAAGCCTCAAATATTATATGATCGGTATAATAAGGTTACACTAAACTTGTAACAGGGATCAAAGATCCTTGAGGCTAAACTACACAAATCCTAGGCGTCCACTTAGAGGACTTGACGCCTAGACACACACACACCTTTAATGACTACATTATGGAAGACTTAATTATTAAAACCTACACCCCATGTCCTCTTTATATACTAGAGGATTAGGGTTTACAAATCTCTACTAAGGACTAAATAATAAATCTTCTTTTGCAAGCAAGTCCTTCCATCTTTTTGTAGGTTTCATCTTTGTCACTTTAAGCCCTTGATGTTTCATTCTTTGTTGTTTTGTATCATCAAATCAATAAACCCAACAACTGTTTCAGCAGCTATTTGGACAGTGGACAGGAGGGGCTACTGGGAGCTTTTAGGAGCTTAAAATAGCTAACGCAAGCTCCAAAAAAACTACCAGACCAACTACTAAGCTAAATCACATGGTCCAGATCTTAAATAAACTAAAATTAAATAGATTTAACAAATTTAAATGGGAAATAAGCAGATGAGCAGTACAAGGGAAGTCCTAAGCCAACTATGGGAAACTAAATAAACTAAATCCTAAAGTATCTGATTCTATTTCATAAAAAAAAACTTTTACATTTCCTAAAGAAAAAAAACTAAGAATCTACTGATAAGCTATTAAGAGTAACTGACCTGTGTACGCACTGACTGCAGGTTTAAAAACAACCACTGTGGCTCCTTTTGGCTTATTGATAAGCTGAGAGATGTACTCCAAATTCAGGAACAAACTGAAACAATTAGAGTTAGTACAGTAACGAGCCTAAAAAGGCCAAGTGGGAGGTAAGCTAGGCACTGTACAGCTTCTGAATAAGTTGCAAAACGGTGGCTTTTGGGCATTGTATGCTGAGACAGAACCAAAAAAATGAAATGGGACAGATTTGGACTTCCAATTAATCCAAATTAGAGTAACATTTGGTGCATAAAACGAGACTATCTTGAATGGGCATACAAGGACTTAATAAAAAACAAATTTGCACAATTTAAATATCAAATAAGTGAGAAAGAGCCCAAAGAACAAAGAGATCACTCATTGTCTGTCCGCATTCAACAAAGATGATTTTGATTTTGATTTTTTATTTTGAACCGTGAGTAAAAGGCAACACTAAAACTTGGTTTGCATCAACAATAACAACTTAAAACGATTTTAACTAACTTGAGGACTTGAATGATAATTTTAAGAAACATGAACAAAAGTAAAACTGGATAAACAAGATGAATAAAAAAAACTGAGAATAGCATTACTTGAAATTTAAGATTACAATGAAAATAATTTGACAATGAAAGTAGAACAATGAGCTAGAACAGAAATGATTCTAGACTAATGATACACTAATACTACATTCTCTATTTATACAAGAAATAGAAAAAAGGTATTCCCCTTCTCTTTGTCTTCTTCGCCTTTTATAGCTCTCAAAAGTCTTCTCTCTCCCTTTCTCAGCCCTTGATTTAGTCAACTTCATATCAACCCTTGATTTGTCATTTTGCGCGAAAATGGTTGTAAATAGTTGGTAGCTTGACAGTGAGAGAGCATTAAATGTTCCTTGTTGTGGTGTGGAGGTGGAGGTACAAGGTATGGAGAGGTGATGATGATGTTGGTGTTGGTGGTATGGTTTTGCGTAAGGGGAAAAGAATAAGAAAGGAGGTGTTTGTCAGTTTGGTTTTTATTTATTAAAAAGAACGAGGTTCATATGGTGGGGGTTCACGGGTCAAGTGGTGTTGGGTTTGGGCCTGTTTTTGGGTTTGGGTATTTGGTTTATGTTTTGGGTTTAGATAATAACAAGGGTCCGGTTTGTTGTAGTGTTAATCACAAGGACCATTTTGCAATTTCCCAATTTTTTTGAGGACCTATCTTGCCAATTTCCCAAAGTTACAACAAGGACCAATCTTGTAATTTGGCAAAACTTGAGTGACCAAGACTGCAGTTTTCCAAAATTAATCATAAGGACTATATTCGACAAGCTTTATTAACCAAGGACCTTAAATAATATTTTCCATTTTGAAAATCCGGGGACTTGTTTTGCCATTTTGAAAGTCGGGGACCTAAGCGCCATTATACAAACTTTGTTCGCTTTTAGTTGTTTTACTCATTTTGCATTTAAAACATATAAAACGTAATTTTGAGATATTTTCGGTATTTTGATGCATTTCGAGTGTTTTAAATGTTTTGCGATTCGGTTGACAAAAATGATGAGTATTTACATACTCATCAATCCCCACACTAAACTATTGCTAGTCCCTAGCAATCTTTTATGAAAATTTAATGGATTTAAGTCTCTTTACCAAAAGCCATTACTTCGGAGTAGCCAAATGTTTCAGTTCAAGTAAGAACTATGGTACATCGATAACCATATGATTTTGAGCAAATCACCGACTTTCAACGGATTTGATTTGTCTTTACCGAAGCCGTTTGCTCTGGACTAGCCAACTCTTAGATAAAATATCTTTGGTGAGTGATTACCAATTATGGTTTTCCAATCGCCTTTACCACAAGCCATAAACTTGCGGGCTAGCCAACTCTTCACTAATTAAAGATATGGTGGTGAACACCATACAATTTTGGGCAAATTGCAAGCCATAAACGGATTTGAGATATCTTTACCAAGAGCCGTTTGCTCTCGGATTAGCCAATCCTTTTGTTTATTAGACATGGCGATCGATAATCAGTAAGTGAGTAAGTGCAAACACTTACTCCAAAAAAAATTGGCCAAAAATGGGGAATGGGTGGTATAATTACATGATAAATACATGATAAAATTCGTGAGAATTCCCCCCACTAGAAATGAATATTGCCCTCAATATTTAAAGTACCTTTGTTATGCGAAACTTAAAACGTAAAGGAAATATTACGCCATTATTTTGTGATGATTTTTTTTTTTTTTTTTTTTTTTTTTTTTTTGAAAACTTATATACAACAATGGGGCAACTCCCCACACTAGGGTGGTACACACGGGTGAAAACCCATGTTTAACTCATTTTTGATTACCGAGTCGCTAGCTTGACTCGACCCCGAATTAATTTGTTCATGGGGAAGTAAGTGGAAGAGACAATCTCCATCGGACTTTCATTCAAAATGTTTGTATAAACATTTGAAGCACGCGAAAGTTCCACACCGACGAGATATACATAGACAGACTCGGCTCACAAATGGTACATGGAAATGCCGGGGTCAAAGATGGTGTCTTCATTCCCGAAGGAGTGAAGATGAAGAGAAATCTCAAGATATTTGAGGAAAGGAAGAAAGATTTTTATAACAATCAATATCCATTCTTCATCCTCAAATGTAGACATATCGGGACGAAGGGTGAGGGTAGTATCATCAATAAGCAAACTCTTATGATAGAGTACACCTTTCTTCGAGCAAGTTTTTCAACCACCTAGGCAGTGAACCTAATCGTTGTAGTGTAGTATTAGGGTAAGCCTCGGGATTGATATCGTTCTCTAGGGGAATAGGAATGCTAGTGAGAAATTACTACGCTAAGGTTGGGGTTGAGGAAGATTATTTTTTATCTTTTTTATATTTCTTAGAAAACTGAAAGGTACGGTCTCGGGGTATTGGATTTGGGGGTTGGTACTTCTACCAATTAATCTCCTGTCTATTTATCTAATTAACTAAGCTAAGGGGTAGTCTATGTCTAAATGATGTGTGCTCGTATGATGATTAAAAATGTGTTTACCTAGATACTATTACTCCCTAGTTATCTTTTATTGATGGTTGAATTGTCACGTCCTTATTCCTAACGCGTTGTGTCTTCTAAGGTCACAGGGTATGCTTTTCTCCCTAACTCTTTGAGAATACAGGGTTATTGCCTACAAAATCTCTAGGATTCATAAACTAACCATAAGGTTATCTTTGGATGTTTAGCCTACAATTACTCTAGGTGATTATAAACTAAGGTTCACAAAGATTACTCAAGCATTAAAAACAAAACGTTGGCCTATTGCAATCCTAAGCCGATTACAATTATGATAAGAGACAACCAATCAATATTCAATAACTATGTTTCATAGATCTAAGCAAACACACAAGTAAATTAGCCGGACATGGTGAACATGCAAGCATACACACATACAATCGAAGACATAATAAAATTAATGAAGTAAATAACTTATCTTGATGTAAAATAGGGTATGAGAACCCTAAGATACTGCCCAAGACAAACCAGAATCGTTTTAGGTTTTTACTCCACAATTCTACCTCCCCAAAAGTCTGAAAATTTGAATTCTATATATAGTGTTACAACTGCGACGGCGTCACCTTTTAATTGTGACGCCGATCGCCGCCATTAGGGTTTCGTCTTGGCCAAGTCAACTTTGGGACGGCGTCACGTTGTGGTTGTGGACGTCGACTTCAACTTCGACGCCGGTCGAATCGGATCTAGGCCGTCGGGTGAGAAATCTTCGTGACGCCTACTCTTTAAATCTGACGCCGTCGGTACAAAATAAAATTTTCACTCCGAGAGTCACAAATAGAGGCGTCACCTTTGTTTGTGACGCCACGGGTGCACTTCCAGACTGAGTGTCTTGATCTTGACTTTAGCCATTTTCTTCACATTTTCACGCCTTTTCGTCCAAATAAGCATCATTCCAAGATTTTCCTTCAAGAGACCTAAAAGTGAAAAGAACGAAATTAAGTAGTAACGGATATAAAAGTGGTCGATTAAGGGCTTAAATGACCCTCAAAAGTGTGCCTTTTAAATCCTTATCATTTAGGGATGTAAAGTGAGCCAAAGGGCAAACCACATGGATATATTTTGGACTTTACTCTTTTCTAATTTTATGTTTTTAAACTTTTTAATGTACAAAAAACGAAATTTTAATGCACAAAATTTTCAATTTTTATATTTTCAATTTTTATATTTTCAAAACAAAACAAAATGAGAATCTGATACTCCGTAGTTTACATCATAATTTGATGGTTGGCATATTTTGTTGTTGAGTGTTAACCTACAAACAACAAGAAAAAAAAATAGTGAACATATATAAAAGTTTATGTTTTGAATCGCTTTGCTGTTTGTAAAATAGAAATGTCAGATATTGGAATTTGAAAGAAAGAAAATTGATGCCCGGCGTATAATTTACAGAAAACACATTTTGTTGGAAGATGCATCATATTATTGTTTTATTTCTCGAGCCTTTCAAGCGAAAAAAAGAAAGGCACAGGCAACAAATGTTTAGAAAAAAAAATTTATTGTAATTTTTACTCCTTTTAATGTTTTAGTTTTATTGTAATGTTCACTATTTTACTTTTTTTAATGTTTTAATTTTATTGTAATGTTTTAATTATTAATGAAATTTTAATTAATGTTTTAAAAATGTTTAGAAAAAAAATTGGATGATGGTCGCCTTTATTGTGGCAAAAAATCGTCTGGTCGCCGGAAAGAGAAAGTTGGTGACAGGTAAAATGGTAGTCGCTTGTAGTGGGTATCCTAAGAGCATCCGGTGTGGTAAGATCGTAGTCTTGCCGCCCCACGTGGAGCCTCGTCGTGGCTCGCCGCCACACCCCCCTCGCCGTGGGATGTCGTGGAGGTGTTCTTCGTGGGGACGACAAGTAAATTCGACAAAATTTTTTTTTTAATTGATAAAAGCAGTTTGTGTGTTTGTGTGTGTGTAATGGTGTGCCCCAAATGTAGAGGTTGAGGTTTGTTATGAGTGAAGAGGGGGTTTGTTGTGGTTAGTTGTGGAAAAAAAGGATGCTGATGTGGCGCTGAGATGACACGACGACGAGTCTAATGCTCGTTTTGACACCTGATGCTCTAAGAACACATGCATGAAACACACAAATCACTCTACTTTTTCAAATAATTATGATAAGTTCACATTTTAAACCAACTTTCACAATGTTTCAAATCAAAAGCATTTACTCATTCATTGTCGATTGTCACCTTTCATACGAAGAATCTTTTTCATACATCAAACATAGCAAAAGAAAACAATAATACATGAAGGTATTAATAGCAATCTATTTAATTATGGTCACATGTTTAACCATTATAGTAATAATATGAAAGAATGAGATACTTACAAGAATCTTTTTCATATATCAAACATGGCAAAAGAAAACAATAATACGTACATGAAGGTATTAATAGCAATCTATTTAATTATGGTCACATGTTTAACCATTATAGTAATAATATGAAAGAATGAGATACTTACATCATAAAGTAAAATTACTTGTTTCCAATTATTATTTCTATAAAAGAATTCGTTCAACCATCAAATTGTAAACTTTAGAAAGTGTTGTATTTCATTTTGGTGATTCTTGGAAAATGGGTGATTTGGAGTTCAAGAAGCCACTTTTGAATAAAGTGTATTATCAAAGTTGTCCCGGGTGTATTTTCGACAAGAAAAAAGAGATGCAAACTGGGTTACCAATTACGGAACTGTTGTGTATATGGATTGTGCCGCTTTGTGTTGGTAAGTGACTATGTGTTTGTATTAGTTTATTTTCTTTGTATTGTAAAACTGTTGAACTAGGGAAGAAAAGGACCATCAGAAGCCTTTTTAATCATTTTCGTTCAAATGATATGATGCATGATGGAATAGTATAAAAGGATAAACAGAACTATGTAGGAAGCGATTTCTTATAATTATGTTACTTGAACAATTTTGATGATTCCGAAACAGGACAAATGGACGTTAACTGTTGTTCTTGTGAGGATACACCAGAAAACATGTTTTCGGCCACTTAAACTTCTTTGGTTGCATTTAAGGATACAAGTTAAGGAATATTTCCAATTGTGTTGAATAAGACTTGAATCATTTAACTTCCAATATATTTCAATTGGCCTTTGGATTACCTTTTAATTCATGAACATAGGTGCGATCACACTTGCTTTTCACTTGGTCTTATTTGATGCATAGTGGCTAGGATAAAAAACCAATTTATAGTTTTTCAAGAAATTATTTACCAAACTAATAAATATTGACTAATGTATGGTGCCACTTTCCAATCTTAATAATACAAATCAAAAAGTGAAAATAGAAAAGAAAGAAAAAAACTTTATTTTTACTCGTGAATCGTCATCTTTAAAAAGCTTTTACAAAACAAACATACAATTTTATATTACATGCATGTATTTACTATTGAGTTTAACTAGATTATCCTTAGTATAATTATTACTCCGTAGTATGGATCTTCATTTAAACGGCCTCGTATGCTGTCTATGTTATTGTCTTGTATGCATATTTAGCTGATTTTTTATTAATATTATATTATTTACGACTTTAAGTACGAGATTAGTTTGTACGTTTATTGTTATTTTAATACGTTTGCCACAAGAAAAAGAAGGACGAATCATGTGAATGTCGTTTTATATATGATTCGTAATGTTGATTTTGGCATATTGTTGAGAATTGATTTTATTGAATTCAGTGACGAATTTTCTGATGAATAGATGAAGTTTTAGACGTAGTTGGAGATAAAATTGAAGCACTAAATATGGACAAAGATGACATTAATTAGGCATGATAATTTCATGACATCAATTTTGTTGGTTTTTCGTTTCAATTTGTTTTTGTGTGCCATCTTGATATTATGCACAAATCTACTCTTTTGTTTGATGACTTTAGAATATACATTTTGCCAAGTTCTATAACAGTTCTAAACATCGTTTGATACACATGCAATAAAGTAATAATATCACCGTCTCCATGAAATATATGACATTATCAACTAGTTTTGGTGAATCAGCTTATTAACGAGTTAAAAAACAATAAAAGGATCTTCACTCTCTCTCATTGATTTACTATGATTTATTATAAAGAAATGGACAAAATTTAAGAGTTAAGGAAAACACTATATAATAGTCAATATTTTTGAACAAGCCACATAATGGCAAATAAGTTTTTTAAAAACAATTGGTCGGGTAAAAATCAAATGAGAAATCAAGCAGAGCTTACAATACAATCTGATATACAACTTTTCTATCCTAAATTTAAATTGTCTCTAACAAAATGTTGATTTTTGAATAAGTTATTCTTGATGTCATTTATGACTTCTAGTTCCAAATTTCCTTCTCAAGACCGCCAATATCGTTTCTCTTTCCATTTCTTTATTTCATGGTGAGTCTACTTACCTCTCCTTTATTTTGTTTCACATTTTATGCTTAGTCATTATAGCAATCTTTACCGGATTTGGGTTGTAGATAAAAGATTTTAACATTGCGGAGAAAGAGGAGGACATTGGTTACTATGCAGGCTTTGTTGGTAACAAACTTTTGGCTATTGTGTATCATAAATCAATGACATGGGTTCATTGATGATCATTTAATAATGTCTTTCAACTTTGTGAAGGGTCTGCATATATGATTGGAAGGGCACTGACATCCATTTTTTGGGGAGTCGTGGCTGATCGATATGGTCGAAAACCAGTTATTATTTTGGGCACTTCAACAGTGTAGGCAACTAATTTAATGACTTAAAATGTTTGGATCACCATTGCATAAAGCTTTTCCTCTCATATACCTTGAAAATGTTACCTTGTTCAGGGTTATTTTCAACACACTTTTTGGTTTTAGCACAAACTATTCGATGGCTATAATTACAAGGTTTTTGCTTGGCTTTCTAAATGGGCTACTTGGACCGATAAAGGTATTCCATATCCTCATTTTTATACTACTTCAAGTAGCTACAAAGATTATTTTTAGATTTTGTTATTCAGTACTATATTAGCTTCTGTATATGCTTACTTGTAAAATGTGCTGAGGTGAGAAACAATTTGCTATAAACAGGCATATGCATGTGAACTTTTCCGCGAGGAACATCAAGCTTTAGGATTGTCAGCCGTAAGCATTTTCCCTTTACTTTGTTATATACATTTCTTATTCGAAAAAGAGATCAACTTCAAGTTGATTCCAGTTCAGTCGGCCATCATTGTTTCTTAGAATCAAACGCAAAATCAACCTTGCCAATGGTAATTTTTTTTATTGTGATAAGTATTTCCTTACATTGTTATTAATTTCAGTTTAGTACATCATGGGGCTTAGGACTGATCATTGGACCATCTTTGGGAGGCTACCTTGCGCAGGTTTATATTTTCTCTTGTATCTATATATGCAATAGATGCTTTACATATATCCAAAATTCCAAAGTCTTGTTAACGTCTTGAAAACTTATGGAAAGAAGGGTATTTTGTGTCCAATTCACACCTTCAAATTTAGGGATCAGAATCTTGTTATCAGATTCATTGATCATTTTTTCAAGCTATTAATATCTTAGGAAAAACTCAATATTTTGTGGATACATACACACGTACATATATGTGTGTATATGACTATACAAGGATAGTTTTGGTGTTATTTTGCTTTGAAATTTGACTGAATGCATGAAGAGTGTGCAAGCTTCTTGTTGAGTTGTACGTCAACAAAAACGATTATATTATTAATGGCTTGACTTATAGATAATCATTATTTTAACTATCTCCATGGAGTAAGTACTGCATGAGAAACAATTTGTGTTCTGAGTTCTGACTGACACAAATTACATCTTTACGGTTATGGATCCTAAATCTGAACAACATAAACTTATCAAATTATTAAAAACTTGAATTTATCGAGAAGCATGGACACATGGTGGTACATTTTTTTCTTAAATTATGCTCTTATTATATGTTGAAATCCTGATAAATATCATATTCTCTTTTTCTATTTTTTGTGTTTTATCGCATTAAGCCCGCAGAGAAATTTCCAGGTTGGGTGACTTCAGATTCTCTATTGGGGAGGTATTGTTGCTCCTTCTTTAACTTAATTATCAAACAAATAGTGATCCTGTTGTCAATATCATTATTGTTATTGAATTCAGTATTTAGTGAAGACACTTTGCAACTGTGACTTGTGATGCAGATTTCCATACTTATTGCCTTGTCTGAGCATATCGGTTTTCGCACTTTTTGTGACCATCGGTGCATTTTGGCTTCCGGTCAGTTTCTTATGCAATACCATATCTTGATATCTCCGTAAAAAGTCAGTTTCTAGTGCTTCTGAAATGGAATTATCATTTTACAAACTGCAGGAGACATTACACATCCATAAGAAATATGAGATGGAGTCTGCTTCCTATGTACCTGATGCCGAGGAAATGAAATATGAAGAAAAGGATTCTATTTTAATAAGCCTTCTTAAGAACTGGCCACTAATGTCTTCTATCATTGTCTATTGCGTTTTTTCACTTCATGACATGGCTTACTCAGAGGTAGCTTTAAGATATGATTAGTTAATACATAACATGTTTTTAAATGATTAAATCCATTAATACATAACATGTTTTTAAATGATCAAATCCGCTCTTAACATAATCATTCCATATCAAATTTTCTTCCCCAAACTCATTCTTTCAAGGAAATGGATAAGTGCATTTTGCACAAATAAGCAAATTTTACCGTAACCCGTGCCTTGGGTAATTTGGTTATCATGGACCCACTCATTAAGATAGTTTGTTCTTCCAAAGTAAGTGTCATTATCATAATAACAATGGTTAGTTTGCAATAAAAAATTATATACGATGGGTTGGAAATTGGGAAGTCACATGCTCGACAAACTAATAGCTCACATAAAATTTCTAGATATCTACTATTCATACGTTTTAACTTATAACCTGATGTTCCCATATATTGTATACAGATATTCTCCTTGTGGGCTGTGAGTCCTAAAATTTTGGGGGGACTGAACTATTCTACTAAGGATGTTGGCACAGTCCTGTCTATGTCAGGTGAGACCATATTTTCAAGCTGAAGTTAATTTCTAAGGATTCATTGAATTTTCATGTTATTGCAAGAATGTAGAAGTGATGAGTGTGCAAATACTCATCATTTTTATACTATTTAGAATGCCAAAAACATCTGAAAACACTCAGAAATGCATCAAAATGATAAAAATATCACAAATAAGTGTTTTATGTGTTTTAAATGCAAAAATACCAAAATCAGATGAAAAACGTATCAAGTTTGCATAATTGGCGCTTTAGTCCCCAAGTTTCAAAAGTTGTCAAAATAGTCCATGGATATTCAAAACTTGTAAAATATCATTTTAAGTCCTTAAGGATTCATGAAGTTGTCAAAACAAACCCTTGAAATGTAAAATTGCAAAATTACAACTTTAGTCCCTCAAGTTTTGAAAATGTCAAATATAGTCCTTGGATTTATTAAAAATGGAATTTTATGCATAGTGGTCCTTGTACTATTAAAGATTGGCAAGTTTGGTCCTTTTGATAACATTGGAAAAAGTTCAGGTTTGGTCCCTCATGTTTGGCCGAATTTCAAAAATGATCCTTGTGTATACTAAACCAAACGGATCCCTTTGTATTATCCAACCCAAAAACACAACCAGCTGGCCCAACATGCAATATCCAAGCCCAACCCAAACTTGGACCTTGACCCTTGGACCTTGAACCCCCCTTGAGCCAGTCAAATAACATTTTGATCCCTGTCAAAACCCATTGTGAACCCTCTGTGTATTATTAAGCCTCGGTCAACGAAAGTCAAATACCAGAGATACTGTTCATCTTTCTCACATAAACGCGCCAAAACCAGAAACAGCTATCCACCTTGCCTGGTTTTCATTTCCACTTGCTTCACCCACCTTTACACTTCTCTACCCACTCCCCTAACACCTCCATATCTTCCAAATTGCATTAATTAACAAAACCTGCTTATAGACTTTTTGGCGCCAAAACTCCACATGGACGATTCTGATGATTTAGAGAGATCCATTGGCTAAAATCAAGTGGGAAACAATCAGAGGTCGACAAGAAGTCTCAAAAGTCTATAAAGAAGAGATGGGATGCAATGTAGTGACATATCTAGTGTAATTTTAGTTTTTGAATGTCGTTTTAGTTAATTTCAAGTTTCCAGTGTATTTTAAAGCTTTTAAGTACCTTTTTAAGTAATCTTAGTGTGTTGTGAATCCTTTTCAATAATAAAATTCAGTGTTCAAGTTCCAATTTCAGTTTGTGCATTTTCAAATTTCAAAAATCTCATGAGTGTTTGAATGTTGTTTGTAGATGTTATCTTGGACTGATAAGCCCATATAAGCTCTAGAAAGCTTATCTAAGCTTTTAGATACCTTAAAATCGGTTTAGAAGCATATAGAGAAAAATACCAAAAATACAAATAAATTAGTGAAAAATCAAAATTATAAGAAATGGTGATCATAATGGAGCGGGGTAAATATTGGATTGCCCTTGGGTTTAGAGCTTCTTGGGAAGCCATAGGAAGTGTTCTGCACCTTGGTTCTCAATTGTCACTTGATTTCCATTTGTAAGCCATTTTATCTTAATTTGCATTTCTTAGTATTAATGGTTAATTCTTGTTAATTTTAGTTTAATCTTGTCTAAACATAGTTAGTACAAGTTAATTTATAGCTTTCTTGGTTTGATAACTGCTTTAGTGTTAAAAGTTTCATATGAGTTCTAAAAATGGTGTTTGGAGTCCTTGTATTATCGTAATATAGGCTATACGTGTTGTTGTTTGTGGTTGTAACTTGTCAAACTAGGTCTAAATAACTCATTGCAACAAAGAAAACCGATCTAATTTGTTAAAAAGTCAAAATCACTCTTAATCTCACTTAATTTCATAACTGTTAGGATTTAACTTTTCAAAATCATCAAAGTAGCTTATAACTTGGTAATATAGCTTATTTCAACCTTATTACACCTTAACATAACATAATCAGTGAGTAGATTCAATTTAAAGTTCATCTTAGTCAACCTTTAGTGTAATCTTAAAAAGTCAAATTTCAATATAGTCGTTTTTGAATAAAATTGATAATTTTATATAGGACATAATATTAAGATTTAGGATATAAGCTTTTGGGATATTAAAGTTTAGCTGCTTAACTTAATTAGAAAAATATTAGTTCACTTTTAATCAGCTTATTAAGTGCTTTTTACTCGACTTCTTTTGAACACCTTTTTCGAAAAGTGCCACATGCATGCTTGAGCTAGCCACTTTCACAAGCTCACAGAGCTTATTAGTTGGTCAAATTTTGTGAATCTTGCTTCTTTGGAAAGCGACCTAGCCATCTTGAGGTCCCAAGCTTAAAATTCCATTTTTAGCTTAATTGATAGTACGCAATGTGGTCTTTTGTTTGTCCCATTTTATGTATAAACTAAGCAATCAGTGATCTACAAGCTTTTTCAAAAGCTTGTCATAAGCTCATTACTGGTCCCCAGTGTTTGATCTTTGGCTTTTTGGAAAGCCCACCAGCTCAGCTTATTGAGTCAGTACTTATTTTGAGCTTTGGAGCTTTTGCCCCTAGCTTAATTTGCTTGTCAAGATGGACTGTAGGACTGTTTGGTTTGTAGATTTAGTGTTATAGCTTATTAGCTTATTAGAAGCTTATCAGTGTTTTTATTTGTGCCTTTTATCTTAATTTGAGTAGCTTAAGCTTGTTTGAATCATAATCTACCTTTGTTTCCAGTTTGCAAGTTTGTTTGAGCTTAAAAACATCATAATAAGCTCATTAGTCCACTGTTTAGCTTATAAGCTTGTAAACAGCTTATTTTCAAGTTATAAAATTTTTGTTTTTATTAAAGTCACTTAATATCAGTAGTTAAGTAGTTTTATAAAAGAAAAACTACAAAAACATCATTTTAAATATAGTGATAGCGTTTATTTAATATTAATTAGCTTTTTGAGTTTTCTTTTCAGCTTATTATTAAGCATATTTTGTTTTTATAATTTTCTTAGTTTTCTGTCACCTTAAGATATTTTTAGAAAAATTTTCATATTTTTCTCTGTTTATTTAGTATTTATTATAATTTTAAATAGTTAAAAGTATTAAATAATTAGTAATAAATAATTAAAAAATATAAAAAAATATCTTTTCAGTTTTAAAATTAGTTTTATAATATTCTAGATTTTTCTAAGTTAAAATTTTATTTTTCCAGGTTATTTTTATATTTTCTTGTATTTAAGTGTATTTTAAATAGTAATTAATTAGTAATAAATAGATAAAAAGTGTAAAAAAATATATTTTTAGTTTTAAAATAAGTTTTATAATATTTTAGATTTTTCTAAATCATAATTTTATTTTTCTAGCCTTATTTCATATTTTCTTTTATTTTAGAGTATTATTAAATAGTTAAAAATAGTTTTCAATTAATAATAATTAAATAAATAGTGTTAAAAATAATTTTCCTTTTCTAATAATTTTCTTTTATTTTTAGGATTCCAAAAATGTCATTTTCATATTTTTAGGCCTTTTATTTCTTAAAACTTAGTGATTATTCGATATCGATAGTTTTAAACACCATTCATCCTCCGTGGGACTTAACGACCCGTGAATCCACTATATTCCTCGATCTTAATTGTATTGCTTTACGAAATGTTTTAAGTTTATTACGGTTGACCATTCGCAAGTGGTTAGCTTGTGTGATTAAACTTGACCGTTTGGAGCTCAATCAAATTTTAGGCCACGCCGGGAGGTCAGAAGCGTGTTCTAAGCTTTTCGGACCATACTTGCACATATACCACTTTTGTAAATGATTTTTTTGTAAAGTTATTATAAATCAAAAGTTCATTAACACTTTTCCTAAAGTGTTAAAACACCAAACAAAATATAAAACAACAAAACAATCGTAACGTTTTCTAGCTTGTGTTTCTTTTAAGGTGATTCTTAAAGAGATACGATTTGGTTAAACGAGACGATTCCAAAATATTTTCCAAAAGTTTTAAACCATCGACACATATCCATACCTACGTCTTTTTCGGTGGTACTTAATAAATACATAAAATCAACCACCGCAAATCAAGGCAAGACACCTACTAACCGGGGTGTGACCATAATAAGTTCCGAACAATGATTTAAAACTTGCCTTTGTGTCCTTGTGATTTGGTGTACCTTTTTCAAAGAAGCCATTTCATTTGTGATTATTGGTTTAAGTTCACTTGTCGTTTTGCCTCGCATTTGTTTTGAAACCGATTTTATACTTAGTGCATGCGCACTCGTTCTTCCGTTCTACAAGTCCACTTTCCGAGCTTGCAAATATTCCTCGTGACGAGAGGACGTTCGCTCCTTCACCGTGATCGAGGAACGTCTAGCACAACCACCTCCGTCGTAATGGCGGAAGACAAACCGATGAATGAGCTCTCCAAGCACCCATCGAGGGTTATGGAGATGCCATTGTTGTCCCACCATCGTGGGCGATACCTTTGAGCTCAAACCGGTTGCTTAACTGCAACCCAAAGCCAATTTTATGGTTTTGAGCGGGATGATCCTCATGCACACATTCGATGGTTTAACAAGATTGCATCTACCATCAAATAAAAAATGTCCCACAGAAACAATTAAGCTTCTTCGTTCCATTTTCTGTAGGACAAGCCGGAATTGGCTTGAGAAACAACCCCTCGTTCCATTGAGACATGGGAGGATCTAGTCACCAAGTTTGTTAACGAATTCTATCCTCCATCCCGAACTACAAGTCTTAAGAATGAGATAATGAAATTTTCTCAAAGATTTGATGAGTCATTCGGGAGGCATGGGATCGTTACAAAGAGTTGCTCCATGTGTCCGCATCATGGTTTTACCGAGTTAATGCAAATGGATACTTTCTACAATGGTCCGAGACAAGTCGACCAAGACTCTCTAAATGCCTCCACGGAGGTAATTTCTGAGCAAGACCACAAAGAAGCCTTGCAAATCATTGAAAACAAGTCCCGTGTCCGCCTTTCCGAACAAAGACATATCGACTCGGTCTAATGTTGGACCTTCTACTTCATCTCCGTGAGTACATCTAGCACCGATGCTAAGATTGACAAACTCACGGATATTGTTCGAGCTTTGGTTCTTGCTAACCAAAGAAAGTCACTTTCACAGACACCATCACATGGTGAAGTGAAGAAAGTCGAGGTTTGTGTTACTTGTGGTGGCCTCATGCATACTACAATCTGTCGCCACCGATGGTAGTCCGTTTGAAGTTAATCTTTGTTGCGGTACTTCACATCGGGAGGTAATCAATACCGACCACAAACCGATCCTCACTACCGTGCACCTAGCAAGATAACACCACCGGTTTTAACGAATCCTAACAGGAATCGAACCAACCTAGAATGAACCAAGGTTATCAAAACCAAGGTAATTTCTATTCGGACCAAATCAAGGTTTCCAACATCAAGGAAACCTTAATCAAAACAATTTCAATCGAGGGAATCAATTTCATGGGAATATGAATCCTAATCAAGGAAAATTTCAAAATCAAGGCCCTAATCCGAACAATAGAGGCCAGAATTTTCCTAATCAAACTCAAGCCATTGTTCCAACTGGACCATCATCCGATGAGCTATTGAAGAAATTCATGAAATCCCAAGATGAAATGAACAGGTTGTTGGTCGGTCGATCGTTGATCTAAAGAAGTCTTTAAATGATCAACCCCGGGCTCGGAAAACTTCCGAGCAACACGATCGCTAACCCGAGGGGCGATGCAAAGGCGATCACAACCAAGTGGTGTATCATACAATGGACCCGCTATTCCTACAACCTCTTCTTCTTCTCTCCCAAAGGTAGTAGAAAGTGAACCTAAGATGCACATGGACCTTCGACTCAATGCATCCTCCACCGTGAGCAATGAGTCAAGTTACCAAGGATACAACGGACAAGGTGCATTTTCAAGCCCACGGCATCAAGACACGTCCCACCTTCGTAGTCCAAGCTTTAAGTCCGAACACAAGTTCGAAGACTAATTCGAGCCAAAATGACTTCCGTCCGGCTCAAAAGTCTAGTCAACTTCCTTACCCATCAAGATTGCATGATGAGAAGCTCAAAGACAAAACCAAAGAGCAAATGGAAAAATTTTCCAAATTTTCAATGAACCGCACTTTGATATAAGCTTCGTTGATGCTCGTTCTAATGCCCAAATTTGCATCCACGCTTAAAGGCTTCTTGAGCAACAAAGATAAGTTATCTCAAATGGCTAAAACCCTCTCAATGAGCAATGCTCGGCGGTCCTTCTCAAGAAGCTTCCTAAAAGCTTGAAGACCCTGGCGGGTTTTTAATCCGTGTGATTTCTTGGGGATGGTTCAATGCTCCGCCTTGGCCGATCTTGGCGCTAGCATTAACCTCATGCCACTCTCGATATGGAAGAAACTGCTCTTCCTAAACTTACATCTACTTGTATGACACTCGAGCTAGCGGATCTGACAATAACTCGTCCACTTGGAATAGCCGAGGATGTCGTGATAAAAGTAGGAAGTTTCATTTTCCTAGTGACTTTGTTGTAGTAGACTTTGATGCGGATCCTAGAGTTCCCTCATCTTGGGAGAGCTTTCTTGAGAGCGAGCCGTGCTCTAATTGATGTATTCTTTGAAGAGTTGACTATACGGGTTGATAACGAAGAACTCACGTTTAATATCAACCGAACTCCAAACCTCTATCCAAACATACTGTTGCCACAATTGATCAAAAATCGAAAGAATCAATGCAACACTCTCAAATTTCACGGTTAAAAGGAGTCACCAAAACGTCTTGAGCTAAAAACTTTGAAAATCAACCACGGTTCAAACAAATGGTTTGAAAGTTGTACCAAAGGAGTCAAGAGTGTTCTTGATGATGATGATCTAGAATCGGAGACTTTATCGGAAGTAGTAGAAATTGCTAGCTCTAAGAGCATTCTACTTGTCCCACCTCCGGAATCAGTTTATTGTATCGAGTTTATTAACTCTGTGAATGAAACCAAAATCTCTTCAGTTTCATCTGGATTGGATGATGATGTTTGTGATCCAATGGGAGACATTCTTCCCATTGAAGAATTGCTCAAAAATGATCCATCATCTCCTAGTCTTATTGTTTCCGACTATTCCATTTCTTCTCTCACATCGGATGAGGAAGATGATAACTTTTGGAATGAAGTCGATGCTTTTCTAAGTGATGAGTCAATTCCAACAGGGGTTGATGATACTTACTTGGATTCGAGGGGACATCCTTTTCTTGAAAGTTTATTAAACGAAGAATCGCCCCAACCCTCCTTACGGAAATTTTGTTGCCAATCACCATACAAGCTTCAAATTTAAGCTTAAAATGTCAAAATGGTGATTTGCTTCTTTCGATGAGGAATGGACATGCATTGTAATGCACATATTTATTCCATTCTTCACAAATGGTGTGGTTGCTCTTTCCCTTTTCTCCTTCGGGAATGAGGACACCATCTTTGACCCTGGTATTATCCTTTATAGTTTCTACTATTAAAAATACCGGTTGTATCTCGTCGGAGTGGAACTTTCTGATGTTCATGTGTTTATTAACACTATGAACGAAAGTCCGATTGAGATTGGTTTTCCACGTTACTTTCCCCATGAACCAATGAATGCGAGGATCGAGTCAAGCTAGCGACTCGGGAATCAAAAACAGTAGCACACCATATGGGTTTTCACCCATATTTCTGTCTTCTTTCTACTTTCTACCACCCTAGTGTGGGGGAGTTGCCCCCCGCTATTGTATATAAGTTTTCTTATAATTAAAAAAAAATGTATATATCAAAAATAAAATAATGGCCGTAGTATTTCCCTTTTACGTTCTATGTTTCGGCATAACCACCGGTACTTTGAATATTGAGGGCAATATTCATTTCTAAGTGTGGGGGGGAATTCTCACGAATTTTATCATATAATTATTCCACCCAATTCCCCATTTTGGCCAATTTTTTTTGGAGTAAGTGTTTTCACTTACTCAAGAATGGTAATCGATCGCCATGTCTAACCCACATAAGGATTGGCTAATCCAGAGCAAACGGCTCTTGGTAAAGATATCTCAAATCCGTTTATGGCTTGCAATTTGCCCAAAATTGTATGGTGTTCAATTCACCATATCTTTAATTAGTGAAGAGTTGGCTAGCCCGCAAGTTTATGGCTTGTGGTATAGGCGTGGAAAACCATAATTGGTAATCGACTCACCAAAGATAATATCGATAATTTATCTAAGAGTTGGCTAGTCCGTAGCAAACGGCTCGGTAAAGACAAATCAAATCCGTTCTGACTTATGATTTGCTCAAAATCATTTGGTTATCATTGTACCAAGGTTCTTACTTGAACCAAAACAATTGGCTACTCCAGAAGTGATGGCTTTTGGTAAAGAGTTCTTTAAAATCCATTAAAGTTTCAAAACATTGCTAGGGACTAGCAATATCTTAGTGTGGGGGATTGATGAGTGTGCAAATACTCATCATTTTTATACTATTTAGAATGCCAAAAACATCTGAAAACACTCAGAAATGCATCAAAATGATAAAAATATCACAAATAAGTGTTTTATGTGTTTTAAATGCAAAGATACCAAAATCAGATGAAAAACGTATCAAGTTTGCATAATTGGCAGTTTTAGTCCCCCAAGTTTCAAAAGTTGTCAAAAATAGTCCCTGGATATTCAAAACTTGTAAAATATCATTTTAAGTCCTTAGGGATTCATGAAGTTGTCAAAACAAACCCTTGAAATGTAAAATTGCAAAATTACAACTTTAGTCCCTCATGTTTTGAAAATGTCAAATATAGTCCTTGGATTTATTAAAAATGGAATTTTATGCATAGTGGTCCTTGTACTATTAAAGATTGGCAAGTTTGGTCCTTTTGATAACATTGGAAAAAGTTCAGGTTTGGTCCCTCATGTTTGGCCGAATTTCAAAAATGATCCTTGTGTATACTAAACCAAACGGATCCCTTTGTATTATCCAACCCAAAAACACAACCAGCTGGCCCAACATGTAATATCCAAGCCCAACCCAAACTTGGACCTTGACCCTTGGACCTTGAACCCCTCGAGCTATCGAATAACATTTTGATCCTGTAAAACCCATTGTGAACCCTACGTGTATTATTAAGCCTCGGTCAACGAAAGTCAAATACCAGAGATACTGTTCATCTTTCTCACATAAACGCGCCAAAACCAGAAACAGCTATCCACCTTGCCTGGTTTTCATTTCCACTTGCTTCACCCACCTTTACACTTCTCTACCCACTCCCCTAACACCTCCATATCTTCCAAATTGCATTAATTACCAAAACCTGCTTATAGACTTTTTGGCGCCAAAACTCCACATGGACGATTCTGATGATTTAGAGAGATCCAATGGCTAAAATCAAGTGGGAAACAATCAGAGGTCGACAAGAAGTCTCAAAAGTCTATAAAGAAGAGATGGGATGCAATGTAGTGACATATCTAGTGTAATTTTAGTTTTTGAATGTCGTTTTAGTTAATTTCAAGTTTCCAGTGTATTTTAAAGCTTTTAAGTATCTTTTTAAGTAATCTTAGTGTGTTGTGAATCCTTTTCAATAATAAAATTCAGTGTTCAAGTACCAATTTCAGTTTGTGCATTTTCAAATTTCAAAAATCTCATGAGTGTTTGAATGTTGTTTGTAGATGTTATCTTGGACTGATAAGCCCATATAAGCTCCTAGAAAGCTTATCTAAGCTTTTAGATACCTTAAAATCAGTTTAGAAGCATATAGAGAAAAATACCAAAAATACAAATAAATTAGTGAAAAATCAAAAATTATAAGAAATGGTGATCATAGCTGGAGCAGGGTAAATATTGGATTGCCCTTGGGTTTAGAGCTTCTTGGGAAGCCATAGGAAGTGTTTACAGACCTTGGTTCTCAATTGTCACTTGATTTCCATTTGTAAGCCATTTTATCTTAATTTGCATTTCTTAGTATTAATGGTTAATTCTTGTTAATTTTAGTTTAATCTTGTCTAAACATAGTTAGTACAAGTTAATTTATAGCTTTCTTGGTTTGATAATCTGTTTTAGTGTTAAAAGTTTCATAACAGTTCTAAAAAGGGTGTTTGGAGTCACTGTATTATCTGTAATATAGGCTATCTGTGTTGTTGTTTGTGGTTGTAACTTGTCAAACTAGGTCTAAATAACTCATTGCAACAAAGAAAACCAGTCCTAATTTGTTAAAAAGTCAAAATCACTCTTAATCTCACTTAATTTCATAACTGTTAGGATTTAACTTTTCAAAATCATCAAAGTAGCTTATAACTTGGTAATATAGCTTATTTCAACCTTATTACACCTTAACATAACATAATCAGTGAGTAGATTCAATTTAAAGTTCATCTTAGTCAACCTTTAGTGTAATCTTAAAAAGTCAAATTTCAATATAGTCGTTTTTGAATAAAATGGATAATTTTATATTGGACATAATATTAAGATTTAGGATATAAGCTTTTGGGATATTAAAGTTTAGCTGCTTAACTTAATTAGAAAAATATTAGTTCACTTTTAATCAGCTTATTAAGTGCTTTTTACTCAGCTTCTTTTGAACACCTTTTCTGAAAAGTGCCCTGTGCACAATTGAGCTAGCCACTTTCACAAGCTCACACAGAGCTTATTAGTTGGTCAAATTTTGTGAATCTTGCTTCTTTGGAAAGCTGACCTAGCCATCTTGAGGTCCCAAGCTTAAAATTCCATTTTTTAGCTTAATTGATAGGGCTGCAACAGGTCTTTTGTTTGTCCCATTTTCTGTATAAACTAAGCAATCAGTGATCTACAAGCTTTTTCAAAAGCTTGTCATAAGCTCACATCGGTCCCCGGTGTTTGATCTTTGGCTTTTTGGAAAGCCCACCATTTCGACTTATTGAGTCAGTACTTATTTTGAGCTTTGGAGCTTTTGGCCCTAGCTTAATTTGCTTGTCAAGATGGCTGTAGGACTGTTTGGTTTGTAGATTTAGTGTTATACCTTATTAGCTTATTAGAAGCTTATCAGTGTTTTTATTTGTGCCTTTTATCTTAATTTGAGTAGCTTAAGCTTGTTTGAATCATAATCTACCTTTGTTTCCAGTTTGCAAGTTTGTTTGAGCTTAAAAACATCATAATAAGCTCATTAGTCCACTGTTTAGCTTATAAGCTTGTAAACAACTTATTTTCAAGTTATAAAATTTTTGTTTTTATTAAAGTCACTTAATATCAGTAGTTAAGTAGTTTTATAAAGAAAACCACAAAAACATCATTTTAAATATAGTGATAGCGTTTATTTAATATTAATTAGCTTTTGATTTTTCTTTTCAAATTATTATTAAGCATATTTTGTTTTATAATTTTCTTAGTTTTGTCACCTTAAGATATTTTTAGAAAAGTTTCATAATTTTCTCTGTTTATTTAGTATTTATTATAATTTTAAATAGTTAAAAGTATTAAATAATTAGTAATAAATAATTAAAAATATAAAAAAATATCTTTCAGTTTTAAAATTAGTTTTATGATATTCTAGATTTTTCTAAGTTAAAATTTTATTTTTCGGGTTATTTTATATTTTCTTGTATTTAAGTGTATTTTAAATAGTAATTAATTAGTAATAAATAGATAAAAAGTGTAAAAAAATATATTTTTAGTTTTAAAATAAGTTTTATAATATTTTAGATTTTTCTAAATCATAATTTTATTTTTCTAGCCTTATTTCTTATTTTCTTTTATTTTAGAGTATTATTAAATAGTTAAAAATAGTTTTCAATTAATAATAATTAAATAAATAGTGTTAAAAATAAATTTTCTTTTCTAATAATTTTCTTTTATTTTTAGGATTCCAAAAATGTCATTTTCATATTTTTAGGCCTTTTATTTCTTAAAACTCACGTTTTGTTTTGTACGTTTACGTTTTTAATATACGTACGTATTTACATTTGTCTTATCTGATTGTTGTGCCTTACAATTCTGTATCCAAATATCATTCCAATCAATCAGTAGTGTAAATTATTCATCAAAATCTTTACAGATCACTATCCTTAGTGATTATTCGATATCGATAGTTTTAAAACACCATTCATCCTCCGTGGGACTTAACGACCTGTGAATCCACTATATTCCTCGATCTTAATTGTATTGCTTTTCGAAATGTTTTAAGTTTATTACGGTTGACCATTCACAAGTGGTTAGCTTGTGTGATTAAACTGACTGTTTGGAGCTCAATCAGAAGTTCGGAAAATTCTAAAACCTTGAATGCAATATAAACATCACACTCTTCGTAATTCATTCTTGCAAATTGTAGTATTTCTTTATTATATTTTAGCACTACCATGATTCATTTACACTAAAAAGCTAGGTATCGTTGATATTTGAAGTCAATAACTATTACTGAAAGACATGACTATAAATATCAGAGCACTTTTTAGTTCTAGATGCCTAGTCAACATTGCAATTATTTTCAAATGAGGGAGTACCTTACTTTAACAAAATTGCTTAGTTAATCAATGATTTATGTTTATGTTATTTATCTTTTTCATTTTATTTATTTATTATTGTCTTTTGAGAAAGACAATCAACATGTACTTGTAGGGATTGGCCTCCTCGTGTTTCAGACC
This sequence comes from Chrysanthemum lavandulifolium, assembly GCA_022545495.1. NCBI lineage: Eukaryota > Viridiplantae > Streptophyta > Magnoliopsida > Asterales > Asteraceae > Chrysanthemum > Chrysanthemum lavandulifolium. The sequence continues at coordinate 229,853,209 of CM040240.1, forward strand.
ACATTATATCCATATATGGAGAGGATATTTGGCCCCGTCGTTGTAGCACGCATATGTGGAGTAAGAAATCTTTCTCTAGATTCATTATATGTCTATTAATTTTAGTCCTTTGAGTGTTAATGTCAAACATGTGAATAAAAAGAAATGTAATGGCCATTGCTGTGGAAACACATTTTCTTCTTTATGTATTGTTTTTAAGCAATTATGCATTCATACTAGATTAATAAAGATGTCATATAAATATAAAATTTAGGTAGTTTATTTGACTACCCACTAGTGAGGAGGGAACAAGAATTTATATAATTTAGTTGTTTCTTATGTTGACATAACTTTCTTCTGTGTCGGTTTTATCTATACCTCTACTTACATGTTATCCATACATAGCGATGTTATCTGGCTTCATTCTCTCATTCACATTAAATTCCGCATCAATCGCGAAGAGTGTTTTTTAGGTAAATGCTTGTCTTTTTCACCCTGTTTATGTGCAAAATTATCAATTTGTGCTATATTTCATAAAATGCTGGTCAAATGGGCAAAACTATAGAAAGCTAGGTAAACAGGTAAAAAATGCTTTAAAACTTGCATAATATCTACAAGTGTTTAAAACCTCTTATAATGCCTTTAATAGTAATAAATATTTGAAAATTATATTTTTAGAGTTTTTGTAATCATCTTTGTATATTAATTACTTATAAGGTTTAGAAGAAAATGAACAAACTGAGTGCTTTGCCGTACTGTTTTGCTTTTGACTTTTCCTAAACACTTTCCCGTTTGACCCATTACCCAGGTGATCAAGTGCTAGTTTTTCCAACTATGGTAGTCGGTTTCCATTAACTATCATGAACAAACTTATCTTTTATAAATAAAGTGCTGCTAAGTCAAAACCCATAGTTCTACATGATTACAATCCTAGTATACGACTATCTATCTAATTTGTAATTAACTTTTACATTATTTTTATCATAATTTATCTTTCCATTTCTACCAGATTTCTATTGTAACTGGGATGTTCATGCTGCAAAATAGCGCTGTGGTAATATAGTCACTTATTCTTTATTAAAGATTTTTTTGTTATAATATTGTTTCAAGTTTCCAAATGAACCGTTAAACTGTAAACATAGGATCAACACCAAAGAGCTGCAGCCAATGGTATAGCCATGACTTTACAGTCAATTTGTAAAACAGTGGGTCCTGTGTGTGGAGGAGCACTGTGAGTACTCATTTCTTCATACTTATTTCCCAATTTCTGATCAAGTTGAGTAACTAAGGCTTACAATCACAAACTATTAAATCTCAGTTCTCTATATAATTTTTGTAGTTTGTCATGGTCCCAAAAGAGACTAAATACAGCTTTTCTTCCGGGTACTTTCTTTTCACTCCATTATGTTTAAATTTTCATGTTTGTTTAGTAAATATTTTATGAATCTTGGTGAGACATTAAAAGTTATGGAATTTAAATCTAAAAGTTAATCATATTACCTTAGCACTGTATGTTTAAACTTCCATGTATAAGACAACCTTATATAATGTGTCAAGAGAGTCGGGATCAAATGAGAAAAGAAAAACTTAAAATGAGAAGGATGAGAAGTAAGTGTAAGTGTATAACCACACATTCGAGATGCATCGACTTAGATTATATGCATCTCTATTCATCTATATGCATCCTAATGTATTTTCTAGCTCAAATTAAATACATATACATGTATTAGATGCATTTCATCAAATTAGGTGAATCATATTTTTAGTCCTTTTAAAATGTGGTTCTAGTGATATATATATATACTAGCAGTGTACCCGCACGATGCGGCGACGGGTACCCTGTGACTAAAGTTTTCGGCAAACAAATGTTATTTTGTTTTGGGCTGCTGGATTTCAGATTTATGTTTTGAAAGCTTAATTATATTGTGCATTGTGGTTAAATAGTTGTATATTTTGATGAAGAGGCGAATTAAATTGTGTATTAATTGTATGTGTTGAATGAATAATGGTTTTTTAATTTTATTTGTGTTTAAAATACTTGTAACTTATGCTTTTTTACTTGTAGTTGATTAAAAATATTGTATTTGTACATTGTGCTTAGATAATTGTATATGTTAGTGCAAATATTACGATATTTAATCTATACAGTCTCGTTTGTTTTGATTGATGACAAACATGTAACTTGTAATACATAACGTAAAATGTACAAGTTACTTGTAATCACACGTTGTCTCAACATACATTCAACACCTCTCGATGTCTCAAGTCCTCGTATGTTACAACACAGGTTCGTACATGTTTGTTATGTGGCATTATGATCAAACCCATTAACAAATCATTTAGAATGTTTAAAATACGTTTAGAGTCACTAAGTATTTTAATAGGTTAACCATTCTATTTCGAACCTTATTTTACATTTTGCATTCACAAGTATTTCATACAAATACTAAAGTTTACTTACACTTGACAAAATATATTTTATTTTGACAAGCACTCTTTTACAAAAGGTAACTAGACATTTTATTAACTAGTTACATAATACATTTTACAAGTTTACCTTGATAAACTTTTTAATCTAAAATGGAAATACATGTTACATCATGTCATGCATCATCTTTGAAATCCTTGGAAGATCACTTGAATATTTTGGTTAGATTGACACACAATATATCAAATGTGATCTTAGTAAGATTTGGTAATATCTTGGAAAGATTTGAAGAAAGATTTTTAGCTTTTACGTCAGCACCCACGGAACCCTTTTCTATAAAGGCGGAACCCTTTAAAGGGCTCCTTGGTCCGTGGACGCTCTCGTCCACTTTGGCTATAAATAGAAGCCCATTGTTTTCCATTTCTTCACCACTTCAAAGCACATCTTCTCCACCTTCTTGCATACATTTAGATCAATCATTAACAATGTAGTAACACACATTAAACACCCTAATGATCATGATCATAATGCTTCTAACATTCATCTTTGTTGTAAGCATACTCTTTGATCAACCAAGGAAAGCGTGGAGATCTAGCCATCCCCACTCACCACAAGTTGAAGATCTATCACAACAAGTTTAGGGAACTTGTGATCTTCATCATGAAGGCTTCCTATCAATGGAAGTTCATTTAGAAGTAGTTATTCATATCCATTAGACATTTGTGTCATGGATCATTAGTGTAAACATCATTGCATCATAACAACACCTTTACCAAATTAGATTAGAGGGTTTATGTGTTTGTGCCATAAAACACAAGGTTTGTTATGTTGAGCCATAAAACATATTGGGAGTGGTTGTACCCTTGTAAAAGAACTCGACATCTAGCTTAGTGTCGGAAATATTGTATAGGCGACGTTATGTTGGTTCTACCTCGAACTAGAACCCGGTATTTAGCTTTGTACCGGAAAAAGTGTAAGCGACGATTGTAAGGTTTTCTCCGCCGAGAAGGGAGCTTGTTGATTTAGTGAAGTAACTCTCGAGTTGGGTACTCGGGGAGTGGAGTAGGGCGGAAAGGAGATCCGTGACCGAACCACTATAAATCCTCGTGTTCGGTTTGCACTTTCCTTTCTTTATCTCTTTACATTTATACTTGCACTATACTATTGTTTGTGATGTGGTTTGGTGTTCATGATTGTGTGACAACTTAGTTTACTATGTTCTATATTAGTCACAAACAATAATTGGTACTTTCATATTATAACAAGCTTCATAAGCGATTTGATACTAAAGATCTAAAGTTTTTAAACGGTAACGTATTCACCCCCCCTCTACGTTTCCACAATTGGTACCAGAGCCACGTAGCTCTTATTTTCAAAACAAATGGTTTTTAAAAATAGAGTACGATCCATGTATCAAATTACCATTGAAGCGAAAAATAATATGAAATATGCTTTGCTTGTTATACTTAGAAATTTTGTTGTTAAATGTAACTTTGTATACAAGCTTGAAGGTTTTCTTGAAAAGTAAAATAAAAAAGTTTGTTGAAAGAACTAGTAAGTATTGTATTGTGTGCTCATAGAAAATTTATGAAGAAATATGATTTTAAAGGAGTGTTTGGGATAACTATAAATCTAGTTGAAAAATCACCTCCGTAAATGTTTAAGATAAGTTACATAAGTAGATATGTTGTTAAATATGTGTATTATATGTTTACTATGAAATCTAGTAAGTCGCACACGTTTTCTCTATGTCAAATACTAGTTTTGGTGAATCTGTCTCAGAGGACCACGGCACCAAATCTTATAAAGGCGGATCCCTTTATTTGGTTCCGTGGAATCCGTCTCTGCACAAGATGCGATTTTGGGCAACTTCAAAAATCATAACTAATTAACCGTAAGTCCGTACGAGTCGAACCACCTATCATTTTAAAAGGAATTGAGTCTACTTTCATTTAAAAATACTCTCATGGCCTGAGTCTAATTTTAAATAAGTGAAATAGACCAAATACTACAGTATGTCTAAAATATTGAGTTTCGCTTTAACATAAAAACTCAAAATTTTGAATCAAGCAATTTAAGTTGGTATTCTTAGAACTTTGATACAACTTCCTTTGAAACTTAATAATTTGGTAATATGTTTAAAGGAAACTAATCAAGCTTGGTATACATCGTCATATTTAAACATAAAATGACGAAAAGTGTCTTTCTTGTTATGCTATGCTAAATGACCACTTGTTTATGTTGTTTGCATATATGTTGCTTGCTTATTTTTCAAATTGTTGTTTACACTTGTTTGTTTGCATAATATAAGTGTAAATCTTGCCATGTTATTTATTCGCTTGTTTGACGATTTCTTGTTTATGCACAATAGGTTATTTGCTAGATTTTGTGCACTAAGTTGGAAAATTATTTTACCATCGCTTGTAGAATTAGATCACTTCGTTTGCATAGGTTACTAACATCTCGCATAACTTATGAAATGTCATAACTCACTTAGCAATGAGTACTAAGTAAATTAATCAAGTACTTTGAAAAATGAAGGTGTTAAGAGAGTGTTTGGTACAAGGACAAAAATAATGTTGTATGATGTAATTTATTTGTTTTTACTTTGTAGGATGATAATATGACTTAAAACAATGTTGTATGCTAACCGGTTTATGCGGTGGATAGCACAAGTGTGTTATCAAATTTTACCCATTTTCACTTTTATGTGAAAATCGTTATATGGTCAAAGTCTATGCTCCACTATATTTGTATATGTGTTATCGACTTTTCCTAACTAGAAGTAATTAATGTCACATGTTTTAAGCAAAATTTCGTGGTTTGGAAAACTCCCGACACCTAAAAATGGGTATGTGAACTTTTCGGTGTCCACGGATCGACGGCACCAAAATGTTGGTACCGTCTATTATGTATTTTGGTACCGCCATACACCAGCGGACAAAGCGGCACCAATTTAAGGGTTCCTTGTGTAAAGAAATGGTGCCGTGAATCCTACAGGTAAGTTATTGAATTTTACTAAATCCATAATCTAATTTACCAAACTTCATTTCTAGGATAGTTGTTAATGCATATCTTTCATACCTCACTCAACACATCCTCAATGGATTAACTTAGGATGTTTGACATGATTTTAGACACTTCCATCTCATTAGAAACTACCATCTTTGTATGGATTAACATCAAATCCATGAATCCTTAGTTCCATAAATCGACACATTCAAGATGATCATTTTCACACCTTCACTGTTACTTTTCCTCAAGCTTAGCATTTCTTAAAGCAAAGTCAAAATGACTAAATCCTTAACCTTAAATAAGCCACTTAAGAAAACCACTAGGATTAGCATTCGATCTTGTTGCTTCATTAACTTGAGCTCTTCATCCTCAGACTCATTACCTCTCAACATCTCATCACCCATTCAAGATGTGAACTTTCTAAACTTGAGTACTCCAACTCCACCATCAAAATCACCCACCATCATCCAAAACAACTTCACTACCAAAGTCTCCAAAGCTTGTACCTATCAAACTTTGTGCAACACCACCAACATCTCCTCACCCGTTTATGGATGACTTAGATGACTTACCGAGACTAATAAACTGGACTCATTATTTGCAAAGATATCATACACAAGTCTAACATATGACTATAGATATTGTTTTGTATCTACATGTATTGCCTCACCGGTTAACATGAAAATAATGTGTCATCCTTCAAGACGATAAGTATTTACATCGAGTCATAACTCACACATATGTTAAATACATATTATCAAGTCTTGTTATCCTTGAGTTCAATCTAAGCTCAACAAATTAGGATTGACAACTTAAGTAGTTCATCCGAAATATTCAAGTATATGCGACTTACGATTATAAGTCATTAAAAGTCATATCCGAAAATCAACACCCAAGTATTTTAACAACACATGTTGAAACACTTATCCAAAACAAACAACCCATCTGTGCCACTTATCCTCTTAGACACCTACTATCCTCTTCCATCTTTTGGAACCATTAAGCGTATTGCTCATGAACTTCCAAGAGCATCCTTTAAATCAAACGTGCCCTTTCAAGGTGAACCTATACCTCAGCCCCTAAGCTTCATAGACATAACCAAAACTTCAAGCACTTCACCCGCTAGTTGTAGTAACCAATGAACCATAAGAATTAGTATTCGTACTTTTGTGTTCAACATCTGTGGACAAATAATCAACCTAAGTACTCCCATAGCACAACAAACCCCTACATCACCACATCCTTATTTAGACACACTAGAAGACCTACCACCTAGATCAACCAATCCACCATCCTTGCCATCATTTGAATTCGTTGAGTATATTGCTCAAAAAGCCCTTGTGTCCAACACTTGTACTGAATCAAATGCACGTTTGAACAAACTCAACCATCCTTTCCCACATATAAGGACTTAGATAATTCATTATGGCTAGAACCTCAACTATCAAATAAGCATGGTGCTCTTGGTAATTGTTGTCAATTTCCACTAGGTATAAGTAGTACTACCTTCACAAATAATCAAAGTATTAGTAATACTTTGTCGTTAAACTTCGCATAAATTTCGTTAAACTTCAAATCAACATTTTAACAACATATGTTAAAATGCAATCTCAAAGCCAACATCATACACCCCAAGCAACAATGACTCTTGAGGAGTATACATAAGAAACTCGAGTGAATTCCTCTTGTCATCATCTAGTGAATATAATCTTGAGACCAAGTTTATTTAGATGGGACTATCCGATTCAAACACTTTTGCTTCATATCTTCATTTAGGAAAACATGATGTTTTGAAGAACATTATGACTAAGATTCATGCGTTAAGCTTTCATTTTGTTAAAAGGATATTGTATATCCTATGCATCACTCTTGCGACATAAATAGTTGTGTTACAAGAGATTTCATTACACCTCATTGGCTAAATGATCTTGAAACAAACATCTACAAGTTCGTGAACTAGCATATCCAATTCATCTTGTCATACTTGTTTTCATAAGCATGATAACTTTATCCCATGGGATAATCTCATTTGTTGAAAGATACTATTTGTATCTATTTCCTTTCAAGCGTACATCATAACCTAACCTTGCTCAAACCGAGTGCACATCCAAGGTTAAAACTACACAATTTTAGAGCATACACAAGATCTATTGAAGTTGGTAACCTCACTTAGATTCTTGTTAAATAATGTTCCAAAGAGCTTTCTTGAGAACGTTCTTAGTTTAACATATTCCATTCTCTAGTCTTAGATGATCAATTCACATTTAAAGTACAAGATGTCATCCATTAGATCATACAATTAGCTGTATAATTTGAACAACTTTCAATTCTAAACACAAGATTAAAACACATTGTTTATCAAACACACCATTGTTAAAATTCATGTGTATAACATGACATCTTCATCTCCTTAGTTATATTGCATATTAGTTGTGTCACATTAAGCCAAGTATTGGTAAACTATCATCTTTTATACACTTTAATAGGCAAAAGTAGGAGTTCCCATCTTTATAACATGAGAATGATTACTGGAGAATCTATTGCACTAGAAACTCAATTTGACCTAACGGTTGAATTGCTTTACGAGAGAAGTTGGGTTTGTGGAATCACCCGTAAAATGGTCGTGTTTAGCCTTAATTGAGCACCGCTAGTAATAGTCTCATATTCATTCTCCAACTTGAAAAATCTGTTTTCCTATACTTGCCTAAAGTAAGTGTTAAAACATTGATAATTTGCCTCGCCTTAGGAATACTAATCAAACAAGTAGTATATATGACTTTTCTTTTAAAACCACTTGCATTGCACTTACATGTTTTGATTACATGTTCTTGTTTGATACGATAAGTTGATTTGGCATTATCTTAGTGTTTGATAACTAGTCAAATGTGTAAACCTTAGTAAAACCACTTGCATTGCACTTACATGTGTTGATTACATGTTCTTGTTTAATACGATAAGTTGATTTGACATTATCTTAGTGTTTGATAACTAGTCGAATGTGTAAACCTTAGTACGGTTTTATCTTTATAATGCTTGTATTCTTGTTTCATGCTACTAAACGTTTAAACCTAAAACTTTATTTGCATGATACTTACTTTTGAATTAATTTTAGCATGATTAACATGTTACTTATGAAATCATAATATGTCATTTTGATACGTGATAATTCTGATATGATAAGTTTGTGTTTGAAAGCTATTAGTTGGCATTCATTATATCTATGTGTAGTACGATCCAAATGATACATGCTCCAAATTGTTATGTCTTAAACATTGCTTGCATGAATCTTTCATCTTGTTTCTTTTGCTTCTTGTCACACTATTTGTTTGCTACATATGCACATATAATATGTCAAAATGCTTTTGGTATGACAAACTTTTAGAAGCCTTTTATCTTACAAATTAATCACATAGATTGTTGTGTTAATTTACAAGCCAAGTATGCTTAAGCGTCTAAGTCTAACGACAAAACAATCTCAAAATGAAATGTCTTGAATAAAGTTGTATTCTTGCATAATATGATTGTCTTGATGCTATCTTGTATGGTGATTTCTTGTCTACTAAAGTGCAATGTGTTTTGCTTATATAATATGTTATCATTTGATTTCTATCATGTTAACATCTTTTGTCACTAACAAATTTGTTTTGTAGGTTGATAACAAATTATTTGTTATCTCACTTGGTTCTAACTTTTATATGCTCATTTTGCATAATCCCTTTATTGCTATGTAGATTAGTACTATGCTTTATGGGACCCCTACACTTGCATATAGTTTAAAAGCATATAAAATTAAGTTCTAGAGGTTGGCTTTGCATTTTGTCTTTTAACCGACCTCTTTCCAAATCTCATTTTTGCTTCCGCTTTCCAAAAATCACCTCCATCATTATTTAGTCATAACAATACTCTAATCCTCTTCACTTCCTATTAGGAAACCACATGCCTCATCATACGATCATCTCGTATTAATCGAGAAGAGGTACGTGACTTTAAGGATGAAGTTCATTGTATGCTAACCATCATCTAGAAAAACATCACTAAGCTCATCTCTTTCGTTAGCCCGAATAACCTCCTAAACAATTTGTTGTCATTCCTTATTTGATACATTACACATTATGTTGGATGTCCACCAATTAAGGGGGAGAGAAATTCATTCACATAATTGTCTTTTGTCAAATTTTATGTCTCTTAGACTCTACAATACCAACACATAGGTAAACACCACTTAGCTAAAATCGGTTCATGAAACCACAACTAGTTCAACCTTTTTTGCACCAATACCTCATCAAGTGAAAAACACATCATGTGTTTTTACAAAACGTCTTCATCTCCACATATAGGATTTTCCTTAAACTAGCACCTTACAACTTCACTATCTAGAACACCATCATAGGATCTTATCCTTTTCTCGCTTATCATGCATGTCCTTGTCAGTGCAAATGATATATTAATCAAAACAACCATTTCCAACACGTTGGTCCATCCAACTCTCACTTATATGATGTCATTCTCATCCTCATAAAGGTACTCATTATTATTATTAGTATTTTCCATATTGTCTTCACTTCTTTTCAAAGTGATAATCATCCATGTCGGTCAAAACCATACTAATACTACCTTTCCCATTGTCACCTAGAATAGGTTATTTTTATAATTCGTGTCAATCAATGAACGAATTTATCTTCATGTTATCAATTTTATATATTCTTAGATAGAACGCATTATTGATTACTCTTGGGTTGAAGCATATGAGAACTTGCTCAAAACAATAGGTTGTTAGCATCAATAAATCATTCAAATCATAATCCTTATGCATCATTGAAATGCAATGTCCATTCATATTTTTTTTTCCTCTTAGCTTTGGTCACTTGACATGACAAAAGGATTGCATGAATCCATATTTTTATATCTGCTATACATACGAGTTTCTAACTCCTTAATAGCTTCCTACCTAATCACCACCACCTTCCATCACCACTTTCATTAATCATCACCACAATGGATTAGCAAAAACTTACTTTTGTAAATCTCGAGTCATCTACCATCACCACATGAATCCTACTAGTAAACCGACACCAACACTAGCACCACTAGTGGCACACCCGGTGGGAGACTCCATATCTTCTTTCTAGGAACTATTTTGTAGGCTTTTATCATATTATATTCTCACTTTTCTTATGATTGTAATTAGGAGACTACACTTCATGAGCTCTTTGATTATATCATTTATCACATATATACATCTTATTTTTCTTTGTGAAAAAGATGAAATATATTGCACTAATATTTTTCATTGTAGGTTCATCATCATATACACTCGATTGTATATAACTTACTCATCTAAGGATGAAGTTTGCATCAATTATTTTTCTTATTTTAGGTGCTTCTTGACACCTTCGAACAAGGAGGAATATCCTTTAAGCACTCATATTACATCGTCTATACACTTGGTTGTATATGACATATTTGTCTAAAGACAAAGCTTCTATTATACTAATATTTATTTTGAAGGTTCATCTTGACGCCCTAGAGCAAGGGAGCTCCGTCAAGAATTCTTGAATGCATCTTATATACACTTTGTTGTATATCACTTACTCGTCTAATGACGAATATAGTTTTGCACTAATATTTGTTTTGTAGGTTTTAATTATACCCCGACGCCTCAAACAAGGGGAGCAACCGTCAAGGGGAGCATGCACGCATTTAGCATCATTCTCACTTTTCAATACGCATTTGTGCTTCGATAAAAGTGGAGAAAATAGGCTAACATTGCTATGCATTTTCTTTTCATATATTTCTCATAATTTTGTTGCATAAAACTAACCTTGATGTAGGTTAAGCCTCTTTATTTGATCCATGGATCCGCTACCAAACAAGGGACGGATTGTAGTGGACGATTTAACTTCACTAGGGATGATGCAAGCTCGCCTTTTGGGGAGAAATTAAGTTAAACTCAAGGACACGCCCTTTTGTTTCGACAAAGGGGAGAAGAGTGTAAACGGAGAAGGTAATGTAAAGGTAGTAAGGATACAAGTAACTTTTTACATTTTACTTTCTTTTACGTTTACATATATTTGTCATCATCAAAAGGGGAGATTGTTAGTGCAAATATTACGATATTTAATCTATACTGGTCTCGTTTGTTTTGATTGATGACAAACATGTAACTTGTAATACATAACGTAAAATGTACAAGTTACTTGTAATCACACGTTGTCTCAACATACATTCAACACCTCTCGATGTCTCAAGTCCTCGTATGTTACAACACAGTTCGTACATGTTTGTTATGTGGCATTATGATCAAACCCATTAACAAATCATTTAGAATGTTTAAAATACGTTTAGAGTCACTAAGTATTTTAATAGGTTAACCATTCTATTTGAACCTCATTTTACATTTTGCATTCACAAGTATTTCATACAAATACTAAAGTTTACTTACACTTGACAAAATATATTTTATTTTGACAAGCACTCTTTACAAAAGGTAACTAGACATTTTATTAACTAGTTACATAATACATTTTACAAGTTTACCTTGATAAACTTTTTAATCTAAAATGGAAATACATGTTACATCATGTCATGCATCTTCTTTGAAATCCTTGGAAGATCACTTGAATATTTTGGTTAGATTGACACAATATATCAAATGTGATCTTAGTAAGATTTGGTAATATCTTGGAAAGATTTGAAGAAAGATTTTTAGCTTTTATGTCGTGCACCCACGGAACCCTTTTCTATAAAGGCGGAACCCTTTAAAGGGCTCCTTGGTCCGTGGACGCCCCGTCCACTTTGGCTATAAATAAAGCCCATTGTTTTCCCATTTCTTCACCACTTCAAAGCATATCTTCTCCACCTTCTTGCATACATTTAGATCAATCATTAAAAATGTAGTAACACACATTAAACACCCTAATGATCATGATCATAATGCTTCTAACATTCATCTTTGTTGTAAGCATACTCTTTGATCAACCAAGGAAAGCGTGGAGATCTAGCCATCCCCACTCACCACAAGTTGAAGATCTATCACAACAAGTTTAGGGAACTTGTGATCTTCATCATGAAGGCTTCCTATCAATTGAAGTTCATTTAGAAGTAGTTATTCATATCCATTAGACATTTGTGTCATGGATCATTAGTGTAAACATCATTGCATCATAACAACACCTTTACCAAATTAGATTAGAGGGTTTATGTGTTTGTGCCATAAAACACAAGGTTTGTTATGTTGAGCCATAAAACATATTGGGAGTGGTTGTACCCTTGTAAAAGAACTCGACATCTAGCTTAGTGTCGGAAATATTGTATAGGCGACGTTATGTTGGTTCTACTCGAACTAGAACCCGGTATTTAGCTTTGTACCGGAAAAAGTGTTTACGATTGTAAGGTTTTCTCCACGAGAAGGGAGCTTGTTGATTTAGTGAAGTAACTCTCGAGTTGGGTACTTGGGGAGTGGAGTAGGGCGGAAAGGAGATCCGTGACCGAACCACTATAAATCCTCGTGTTCGGTTTGCACTTTCCTTTCTTTATCTCTTTAAATTTATACTTGCACTATACTATTGTTTGTGATGTGGTTTGGTGTTCATGATTGTGTGACAACTTAGTTTACTATGTTCTATATTAGTCACAAACAATAATTGGTACTTTCATATTATAACAAGCTTCATAAGCGATTTGATACTAAAGATCTAAAGTTTTTAAACGGTAACGTATTCACCCCCCCTCTACGTTTCCACAGTATATATTGGTGAAGAGGTGTTTTAATTATGTATTAATTATATGTAAGATATAACGTTTTTGTAGTTTGATTTGTGCTTTAAATACTTGTAAATTATGTTTTTTACATGTATTTGCTTAAAATCTATTTTAGGTAGTCTTAAAAATTAAATATGAATGAGGTGCATTTAGTTCAAGTCGATGCATGTCAAATGTGTGGTTATAGTTATTTCTTATCTTTATCATTTTAAGTTTTTTTTTTTCATATGTATTATTGTTTGCATAAAACACTAACATCTTAGACAAATTCTAGCATTTATAGTGTTTTCACAATAAATGGTACTCGTGAAAGTCTAAGCTAGCTCATACATATAAACAAGTAGGTCGACCAATAACCCATATAAAGAACAGTTTGTAAACAAATAAGGTTACTTCAATGGAATATCCATACAAAGAAAACATCCTCTTTAAATAAGGTATTAAGCTTGTATGAGAACATCTTGACCATCTACCTGTTCGTGAGAAGAAAGCTCTCTCTGCTGCTGTCAATCTCTGGATCAGAGGCTTGGTCATTCGACAAAGAGTTGAGGATTTTCAGCTAGGAATGGAAAGCTACCAGACCCGCGTCAACCTAACAAGACCGCAATGGGAAGCCTCAGGACTTGAATTTCATCACGAATATAAAGTGATTGACACCCCTAGAGCCATCATCTTTACCGACAGATACAGGTCACGTATGCTAATGAGACTGTGCGAGCTTTTCAAGTACAACGATGGAACTCTCAAGATGGTCGAAGAAGAATTGAACTCGAGAGTGAAGCAAATCAAACTTGATTTGAAGCCGTGGAACAAAACAAGATTCTAGTCTGAACAGGACTTGAAGATGTGTGAAGATTTCATTGCTGCGATCGGACGAAGATTAAAGACTAGAATGATTTATCGCAGCCTTGAAAGTTTTGTGGGTGGTAGACTTCGTGAAGGTCACTATAAGCTGCTTCAAAGAACTGAATGAAGACATCTTCCGGAAGTAGCTTCTGTTTTGTATTGTTTAATGTGTAAAATGTGGTGTCTGTACTATGAACAACTATAATATATGTTGTAGTGATAGGTTATGTATTGTGGTTTCCCTTTTTTTTTTATCTAAAAAGGGAACTTCAGTGTAGTCCACTTCAGATCATATAAAACCGGACACATTTTTCTCCAACAAAGTTTTGTTTTATACATATTTAAATCACTTGAGATCCAAAATATCAAAGGATTTGAAATTTTTGATCGGGAGAGAAAATGTGATATAAATATGAAAGATGATAAAAGGTGACCATTTTTGTCTCAAAGTGCATACTGCTCTTTAATATGTGCTAAACTCTTTTCGAATCTCGAAGCATATATTAAGGAGGAGCATTTCAAAACAAATATAAACCTGCAAGGTACAAAGATTTCTATGTTCTAACATAATGTACCTTGATTGTGTGTTAAATGGTTTCTAAATATTTGGTTATCGTGGATGCATTTCAAAAGAACTCTTACCTCTCTGTGATAAAATGATTTCAAATATCCTATGCACATATTGAGGGGGAGAATTTACCAAGAAAATCAAATGGCTGTTTCTACGGAAATAGTGATCAAAAAATTATTTCAAAGGATCTCTTGCCTACATATGTTAAACAATTTATAAAATCATATGCACATGTTTAGGGGGAGCATTTCAAAATGATCAAAACTATTAAGGTACAAAATGCTTTGATTTCGTATCACAGGTACCTTGATTGATTTTCCAAATGATTTTTCAATTGGTTTCATGAAAGAATGAACAATACCAAAAGACCGACCAATTTACTTTATGCATGGTATTATAAGGATGGTTAGGTTAGGTATTCGTTCCCACGATCCAACCAGAGCCGGAGGGATCTACCCAGGGACAATCCACTAGATTGTGCAGAGTCCTTAGGTATGATTAAAAAAGGAGAAAAGCGAGATATGGGAAGAGTGCGGACTGAGATAGAGCTAGAACTGGAATAAACCCAACAAGGTTCTAGTTATGAAGTCTCGGTAAGCACTGAAGGGGTTGAAGAATGAAAAATAAATGAATATGAAAAAGGGTGAAAAGAAATAGCCCTCCAATAATTCAACCTTATGGCAAAAACCGGGTTCAATACATATGCTACTGGTGTTTACTAAGGTAACACTGGTATTGAAGACAAGATGTCATGACCCAGTGACGCACTGCACTAAAACTTCCCAAGCTACTCAAGTTCCTATTAAAAGGGCTTGTTTCATTCTCACGGGGAACCTACATAATCTATCGACTTTCTCTTAGAGACTGTTGATATTGAAGAAGGAGACCCTCTCCCTAGTCTCCGGCATAGGAACAAAATGTGCACAATTGAGTCTAGAGCCACGAGATCATCAAATAAATCTCATTAAGGACACAATCAATGAAGACTCTCTGTTTCACACAATGTGGAAAGAGAGAATATACTTTTAGAGTCCTACGCATTATCCTTGTGGTATTGCCAGAACATCTGAGTGATATGCAAACATATTCACAATGAAGATGGAAAGCCTTCTAGAGCCAACATCAAACAAGCTCTTGGTAGGTGGCATGTGAGATCTATCCAATAGATCAACCATGTGACAACTGAACAGAAACAATGGGGCAATTCAAAATTTTGAATCAATCCTGGTTCAAGTTATGGATTGACGGATACCTTTGAAAAACCGGTCGTTGTGCTTAAAATTATTTTCTATAGCACATCGACTGTGTATTAATATTTCAAATATAAAAGGTGTTTATGATTGATAATTGATTTTTCTCAAAAACCCTCGATGTATTGCAAAAACACTTTATTGAGCAGTACTCGATTATTTTTCAAATCTCTTTTCATCAATTAGTGAATCTCAAATTATTGGTTCACTCACTCCGTGTTGTCTTCTTTGAGACGTTCTGTTTGAGAACAGCTAGAGCGGTGCGAAACCCCGTCAAGGAGATTCTTGAATTATACGATCACAGCGATGCTTGTAATCGATCAACGGGAACCGTGGGCGTGTGCCTCAATTCAACGAAAGTGATCAAAGACACTTTCGTGCGATTTATTGCTAACTGGTGTATGCAGGTACACCCGACGTTTGCAGCTGATCAGAATGGAGAGGTCAATCCATAGCCGCATGCTCACACATCACATTCACTTATAAAGAAATCATGATAAGTGCTTCAATGACTTTGATATTTTCACTCCATGCTTCTGCTTCGCTGCTGCAAATATCATGAATCAACTAAAGCTTCCTCTACTCTGATAAGAAGATATCATGGTTCAGAATGTGAGCATGTCGGTCTAATTGTCACTACATCATATGCGGGCAACACAACAATGAGTGATGCTGAGATCAACTGTGGCTGATGATCTCATATAAAGCTCAAAGGTCATCATAATGTGGATCAGCTCTATAACCTCCACTTAATGTACATTATAGTTGGATTATTATATTATCACCATGAAAGCATAAAGATTGATTATTTTGATGAAGTGAAGTCTACGAGCTCAAGACTAAAGATTAATTGGAATGCTAGGATGCTAAATTGTAAATCATGGGGTGACCTCCCTTAGGGGGAGATTGTTAGGAATTGGAAATTCTATTGTAAAGCATCGGTCACCCCAAATATTATCTAGCTTAAGTTAGCTCGTAGACATATCATTTATTACGTTATTTGTTAGTTAGTTATTAGCGTAGTTTAGTCTAGTGCAACACCGTGGAGGAAGCACGGGTCTTTACCAATGTATGCTCGATCCACACCAAGGAGGGCGTGCTTCTTTATATAAATAGCCCTCTCCCCACAAGGGAGAGGGTTGGATGTTCATTTGGAATCTAACCTTCCATGAGTTTCTCTTACTAGAATATCCCACTTTCTCTCTCTAAAATCATATATTCACCCATATTTGTGATTGTTTTTTGTGCTTGTGAAATCCAATATGTTACATGGATATAAATCACACTTAACAATTAATGCAATTAAACAAGAGTTACGCAATTTAATACACATAAAATTGCATGCAACCTAGGGTTTTCTAATCCAATTAAAAACAAAAGTTTATAAAACCCTAATTAGGGTACAAAAAATACGCCCCCCCCCCTAAAAAAATTAGGGTTTAGGTTTTGCAAACCCTAGATCTACACATACAATTAATAACACAATGCATTTATTTGTTTTATGTGTTTAAGTAATTAATTACTTATTATACAAGGCTCGTGATGCCACTGTTGGGTTTAAGATATATGATATACAAATAATAACATATAGACATCACAGAGTACACAGCGGAAGACTTAGAACATAACAGTAATTAACTAAATGAAATAAATTCGTAACGTACCTCTTGCAATTGATTAGATCTCTTGAACAAAGAAGATGAAGTGGTTTAAAGAGTTGTGCCTTACCGTTTTACAACTCAAACCAATTGGTGTAATAATAATGTCTTACTACCATAATTTTGAACACACGAATTAACCACGAATCAAAGTGATTGCTAGATCTAACACAAGCATTTGTTTTATGAAAAAAAAAAACAAAACCAAAACACCCTATGGGAGGGGGTTTGGCCGAATATGCAAGAGAGAGGAGAGAGAGAGATCTAAGGTTAATTCAATGCACAAAAGTTAACCATAAACCTTAACCCTAGACCTGTATATATAGTGGTAGAATATCTTGTAGGAAAAGTTAGGGTTTGGGTTTGGAATAACCCCCCTTGGCCGGCCACATAGAGGAGAGAAAAGGGGAACCCGAATCTTTTCCATTTTTAAGTTATTCACCATATATTCTCTCCTTTTACATTTAACGGTCGTTAGTTATTTCCGTTAAATATTTAACGATCGTTAGACGGACTTTTTTGTGTAATAATTAATCGTAATCATTAACATTAATTATTTAACTTTAATTCTCATTCGCTAATGTGTGCAATCCCGTGGTCACGAGTTCGAATCCGGACATTCACGGTTTTATAAATATATACATTTCCAACATTCAAATGATAGCTTCATCATTTGGAACACAAACAAGTTTGCAACTCATGTGCTGCCTATGTATTTCGATCATTCAAATTTCAGTAGCTTCAATTCGCAGCTCAACATGTATGTGTCTAATGAGTACGTTTTGACTTTTCAGGTCAAACTTATCTGTTTTGAAATACAAGTTTTAGGCATATTTATTTAAAGCATCATGTTCTTCATAGCTATTTGTTGTAAGCTTATATATAAAAACCATTCTGTATTTCGAATGTGATACCAACTATTATTTTTTCTTACTGATTTTGAAGTTAAAGTCCTTCCATTTGACACTGAAAGTCAAAACAAGTAAAATTCTAATGAATTGGGTACTCTTTGTGAAGGGAAAAAAATCTCAAGTTCATTTCATCACATTTAATAAAATTACTCCATTCTACTTTTTATATGATGATAGGCTGTTTTTATTCTCTTTTTCTTTTCTTTTTTTTTTGTCTGAAGGAATTCAAGAAGGTGAATTGGGAACGTCATGAATATGCAAATGAATGGTTTCAAGGAGGTAGGGAAGATTTGCTGCAGAATATAACGAGCAGACCAAAAAAACAACAACGAATGGCCCATACCACGACATGCACTTCAGCAGAAATGGAAATGTTCACACACCGGTTGAAAACAATTCAGCAAGAGCAAAAGAGTAAGATAACTTGGATATCATACTATGAAGAACAAATGAGAAGTTCAGTGGACATGCTCAAGGAAATGGCCGTCAACATGGCCAATATCGCCAGCAAAGTGACATTGAAAAGTATTGAAAATCTTGAACATGTTAAGAAAGCAAAACTAGTTATTGAAGACAATGGTATAGATATAATTTTATAAATTTGTTTGACTTTAAACTACTGTTGGAATTATATATCAAGACATTCAAATAAATAATCACAAAACATCAAAGTAATAATGCGGAAGCGTATAGGATTTATTAATGAACAATTAATTAACATAAAAGAATATGCGTACCTTTTCTTGATTCTAGCCGAACAAGAATCAAATCCACAAACTAGCAACGGATGAACCCTAATTTATTTAGTTAGGATTATGTGAATTACCCCTTACCGTTTTGTAATTCAATCCAAGATAATAACAAAAGTATGTTATTACTATGTTCTTGTACACACGTACTAAACCGAATTAAAGTAATGCTAGTTTTTATCAAACAAATAACTTGGTTTGTGGAAAAGCTTTGGATCGACACCTATGATGGTGGACGATCGGTTTGGAGAACAAAAACACACACAAAACAATTTTTAGGGTTTAGCTAATGAGCACAAGAGATGGAAAAATAAAACCCCAAGCCTTGTTTATATACCCAAGCAAACTTGGTGAACAAGTTGGTTTTTCTTTCCTTGTTTTGTCCCTATGGCCGATCGGTTTGGAGTCCCCTAAGGGATTCCGGAACCTTCCCAACTTTTGCAATTTGATCCTTTTCCATAAACATTTAACGATCGTTAGTCCATTACATTAATTACTTAACGTCCGTTAGTTATTTCGTTTAATAAATAAATAAATATAACATTTAAATTTAATTATTAACTTTAAATTCTCATACGTAAAGTGTGCAATCCCATAGTCTCGAGTTCGATCCTAACTCACGTCTACTAATTTATATCCATAAAACCAACAGCTCCCACTTGGATATATCTTAATAGAGTGATCACATTCGGTTAGCGTCTAGCAACACTTGATGCCTCTAGTACAACTCGAGCAAGGCTCCCGGAAAACCTTTTAATGATTTCTCATTATTATTATCCTTTGTTTCTAATACCACGTTAAATAAAGATATGGAATTAAGTCATTCTTTATAAAACTAATTTGTTTCTCGTTTGTAAGTGATTGACCAAGATTACCGAATCATCTAAACATATTTAGGGAGATTTGGGTGCGGCGCGACAAACATCTTGTCAACCCTACGAGGGCCCAACAATATTAAACTCCAAATAAATTTGAAGGAACAAATTCTATCTTGACTACAAGAATAACCCACAAACTTTGTAACATTTTTGAAAACAACCCTTATGACTACCAGTTACGTATAGGGTTAAGTTGTTCCACATAAATGCACTACATTCATGACACTTATCTGGTATCTCAAGTCTGAGGATAACTATTCATAATTTACTTATAACAATATCAACAAAGTAAATTATGTAGTTGGGATAAGTCCTATATTCAATTAATTGAATATCATCTGAAATTGGTATGCATTCTCATCAATATACTTTCAAGTATATTCTACCACATCTCTCAGATTTGTCTTAGTTTAATGATACTCCCATATCATTAATCGACAACGGACATTTAGAATAACTAAGTTACTCACGGATTAAACATGCAAATATAGGACAACAATATTATAAATGAAAATAAACATAATCCAAACTTTATTTCATCAAAATAATAAATGTTTTACAATATCCTTTATCCAAATACTATTCACAGTTATGCATGAAACTATTAGCTAAATGAAGTCCAATTCCATTGGCAAGTCCTACAAGCTTGTCTTTAGCTAAAGCCTTAGTGAACGGATCAGCTAAGTTATCATCTATGTGAACTTTTAGTAGATTTATTTCACCTTCCTGGACTTGTTCCCGAACATAGTGATACTTAGTAGAAAATGTCGGTGCCCTTCATGACTCTGGGTTCATTGGCAAATATGATTGCGACAAAATTGTCACAATACATATCAATAGGTGATTCAATTGAAGGCATAACACCAAGCCACGAAATGAATTTCCTAATCCAAACGACCTCCATTGTAGCTTCCAAGCAAGCTATGTATTCGGCTTATGTCGCAGACATCGCAATCGTACTCGCTTCTTGCTCTTCGATTAATCGCTCCTCCATTGATGACAAAGACATAACCCGTCGAGACTTCGTATCATCTTTATCACACTCGCCGGGATGCATCACAAGAACTGTAACACCAAGCTCGTGTGCGGATTTCCACCATACACTAAAACATATCTTTAGTATTTCTAAGATACTTTAGAATATGCTTAACAAACAATCCAATTGAAGTTCACCGGATTCGTTGATATCGATCGGTCATGTTTTGAGCGAACGCCACATCCGGCCTTGTGCATCTCACATCATACATAATAGATCCTAAAGTCGAAGCATAAGGAACTTTACGCATGCGTGCCACCTCGGCAGTGTTGAAGCACACATATCGCTACATAAGCCATGCTTTACTTCCATCGGCAAATATCCTTTCTTGGAATTTTTCATCTTGAATCTCTTCAATATTTTATCAATGTAAGCGCTTTGACTTAAACCAATTAACCGCTTTGGCCTATCTCGGTAGATCTTAATTCCCAGAATGTATGCAGCTTCTCCTAAATCCTTCATGGAAAAACACTTCCCAAGATATGCCTTAACATTTTGCAAACTCGTAATGTCTTTTCCCATAATTAATATGTCATCGACATAAAGAATTAGGAAAATTACATCACTCCCACTAACTTTGTGATATACACATGGCTCATCAAGATTTTGAATAAATCCATACCTTTTGATTTCTTCATCAAATCTTTTATTCCATTGCCTTGATGCTTGCTTCAATCCATAAATGGACCTTTGAAGTTTGCATACACGGTTTGGAAATTGTGGATTCACGAACCCCTCGAGTTGCTTCATATAGATGTCTTCATCTAAGCGACCATTTAAGAAAGCGGTTTTGACATCCATTTTCCATATCTCATAGTCATAGTATGTCGCTATAGCTATGAGAATTCTAATAGCTCTAATGTCCGCTACAGGAGAAAAGGTCTCCTCATAATCAATGCCATAAGTTTGAGTAAAACCTTGCACAACCGCACGAGCTTTATAGGCGTGTACATTGCCATCCATATCGGTCTTAATCTTATAGAGCCACTTACTTCCAACCACCGTGGCGTTTGGAGGTAAGTCAACCTCTACCCGCACTTCATTTTCTTTCATGGATTGCATTTTCCCATTCATTGCAACTGCCATTTTGCCTTGTCGGGACTTGCCATGGCGACTTTATAACTAGTAGGCTCTCCAAGATCTCCTAACATAGTTTCCTCAACCT